>VZTF01008143.1:576666-663684 GCA_013397755.1 Cnemophilus loriae
CGCCGGGGTCCGGGACGGCCGCGGAACCCAGGGGCCGGGACAGAAGGGCGGTGGCAGCGGCTGTCACTGCCGGGCCGGGAGCGGCGGTACCCGGGGCTCCGGCGGCCCCGCTCGGCAGCCCTGCGGCTTCCTGCCTGCAAATGCGAGAAAGCGCCACGAACATTAAACGCCAGACTTCTCCGTCAGCGAGGAATAGTGTCAGAGAGCAAAGCGGTGCGACCTGCCGCCGCCCGATTCCCCAGGTTGTCTGTGCGCTTTAAGTGCGGATTTGTTTTTTCCTGCCTCCACCAGAGGCCTGAAGGGTATGTTTTCACTTTCAGAGATTAAAACCGAAGCGGCGCTGGCGAGGAACGGACATGCTTGACACTTGTCTGCAATTGCTTGTGTTGCACTTCGTTGTTTACTCGAAAAGGAGAGACTGAGACCCTGTTACTTGGCTTCTTCTATCGGGTTATGATATAACTAATAACAAAGCAAAACTGTGGGAAGAGCACCTGGAAACTGAGCATGGTAGGATCTTGAAGAGAAAAGTAGCTGGGATCGACGGGAAGAGGAAAGGGAGGAATGGCATCCCGAGAGAGGCTGTATGAGCTTTGGATGCTTTACTGCAGTAAGGTAAATATTTGTGTTTGTTTGGTTTTATCCTCTCTTGTTTGGTATCCAGGTATTTAAAATGTATCTAATATCTTTTTCCTTGGAAATTGCATGGATATGGTTAGCTTTTGTAAGGATGTGACTGCACTTCGTAGACTATTTACAGCCTCATCCCATGGTTTGCTGTTCAGGTTGGTCTTTTTTATGTTGGAGTTGAGAATTGCAGTGTTCGTGGCTCAGTTTAAGCAGTTATTGTAGCTATATATTTTAACTATGTGAATGCATACGTTTACATAATTCTTCGTTTTGTAGCACATTAAGCTGTATTGTATTGGTTTAATTCAGTGCTGTCTAGTATTTAGCTTTGTACTTACTGATTTCTGAACAGTTTCAGTTTTATTTAAACTTTGTTAGCAAAAGCGTTCCCAAAGAGCAGATTTATTAAGTTACCCTAGAGTCTGCCTTTGCTGGCTATTGCCATAACATCTACATGCTCCATTAGTAATGAACTTCCTTCACCTGGCAGAAATAATACAAAAATCCTGTCCTGGCTCCATTTGCACTTTATAGTGTAAAGTGATTAATGTGTTTGAAGCACATATCCTAATTACTGCTGGGTGTGCTGAGTATGTACACAGATTGGATTGCAGATTATCTGAATAGGTAGCTGTAAAATAAGGAGCGTACGAAAAATAGCTGTAAAGGGGGAGGAAAGGACTGGTGTACTGTCATACAGGAGCTCAGTGGCAAGGGTAGCTTTTGATGGCCTTATTCTCCGGTTTTGTTTTGCCTTTTTGCAGTCTCATGCTTAGTTTGTATTTCAGTTTCTTTAAGTCTCCAGTCCAGTAGGACATTAAGGGTAGAACAGTCCTTCCCTTGTTCTTCCCACCTCATTTCTAAAGAATGCCCATCTCAAGAACGTCGAATGTGAGGTGTTAAGTACAGACCATTTAACACAAGTGCACAAAGTACTTGTCTCAATTGTATCGTTTGCTAATTTTTGTGCAACCTTAATCCTCTGCATGTAGTTAAACCTAGTGCAAGCAAAACAGCATAGTGTCAATTCTTACTGCTCCCAGTGTCAGTGATCTGCTGGGTTGAACTTTTGCCTTTTAAACCAGTGTAGTAATGATAATGGCAGTAGGAAGTGGAGTAGCACTGGGGAAGATGGATGTTTTGCCAGTGAGTTCATCGATGTGAGAGGAGCAAATGCACTTGGAATACACTCAAAGAATCCAGACTTTACTCAGCTTTGGGAGACACCAGGCCCGCAGAGATGAGCCAAGTTCTGAATTTCTTAGCTCGGCTGTTCTTTGGCTCGTTCCTCCCTTATTCTTTAGAACATTCTTTTGTCTGTCTCGGACCTACTCCCCTTTTGCTGGAACCTTTCATTCAGGTTGTGTGCTATCCATCTCCATGTTGTTCACATAGCAGGAAGTTGGCATGAAGGAGTGCTGGTTAAAACGTGTGGTTTAGATCACTTAGGGGATGTTCAGTTTCTTTATGGGAGTGATGTGTCCACGGTCTACTCAGAACTCAGGTGGTAGAGGATGGACTATTTCAAAAAAAATCATCTTTTCATATATTCAGTCTCCTCATTAGCTATCAGTGACTTTTTGGCCTTTTTTTCTTTCAGACTCATATGTTAAGGGCATGATTAAATGAATTTGTTTGTTGATAAGGGCTTGTTCCTAAGTTGCAAAACATATATTTTAGAAATAAAATAGCGTGTCTTCCAAATATGATGGCAACTGGAGTGATTCAGAAAAAGAGAGTCTTCACTTCTTCAAGAAGTGTTACGCACGAAACAGTTTTTTTCCTTCTCTCTCAACTGGTTCAGGTTAAAATGGTATCTTATTCTGCTTGAGGCAGGCATCCTGCAGTAGAGTGTTGGATTAAGCTTGGTGAAGTTAAGAGCAGATGAAGAAGCTATGTCTTGGGATGTAAAATGTGGGAAGCCTTAATGTAAATTAGGTTGTTCAGTCCACTTGGAAATACGTATATATTGTGCTTTGTTCTTCTCGGAGCGTCTAGCACAATGGGAAGGTATAGCAATAATTACCAGTGACAGGATATAGTGGTTTAGAGAAAAGTCTCTTTATACCTGGGACTGCTCAGTGAAGTGTAGTATGTTGCACTGTCATGACTTTGTCCCAGAATGACATCCTGGGAAAGAAAGTTAGGCAATTTCTTCAAACTAGAAAAACTGCCGGAGAGTTGCAGTTGAGTAAAGTAGGAGTTTATTGTACCACAAGTCCCAAATATGTGGCTTTAGCTTTTGCAGCCTTGTTAGCTAAAGAAACGGTGAAATCCAAGCTACTCCTTTGTGATGCTTCAGATTGTTGCTAATAGTCTTGTCTTTTGATAATCGGGTCCTTCATGATAATCTTTTAAATACAGCACCCTGTGCTAAAGCAGCAAGGCTTTTCACAGCTTTCAAGCGCTACATAATGCTGCATTACCATCTTAGCGTCTATCCTGGGTCGTGACTCGTGTTCTTTGTGATCCCTTGACATCTCTAGCAGCATCAGGTGTCAGTTGCAACACTTAGTTTTGTGCAAAGTAACATTAGGAAGGCATTTCTCCATTTTAATTGTCTCTTGTGCAGTTGAGGAATTGGAGATTTGGGCAGACAGAAGCATTAATCAGGGCCTCCTGCAGGAGCAGTCTTTGGAAGACACCATGTATGAGGTGGTTTATTTTTTTCTGTGTTGTTGTGGGTTTTTTTTGGTTTTGTTTTGAGTTTTTTTGTTTTGTTTTTATATTTTTTACAGTAATGTTTGGGAGTCTGCAAAAGTTTGGTTTTAGTTGGTATTCAATTGTTTTTCATCTGTCAGTTTCTAGTCTAAGACTGGGATTTGGTTTTGGATTTTTTTTTTTCTCCTTCTGTTTTCCTAAAAACTACAGATTACAGTCTGCTGTTAAAGATGAAAGTAGTAGCCACACTTGATTTATAATGCTTCTGGTGTTGCATGGAAGCAGGTTAAAGCTTCATTAAATTTAATAAAATTTAGATTTGAGTCACTGGGGTTGTTACCACTACATTGTCGTGTTCACAGTCTAAGTCTGTTTTTGTCTTGAGTCTTATGTTGGTTTTGTTTTTTTTCTTTTTTTTCCTAACTGTTGATGTTAAACTTTCTGCAAAGAGTGCCTTGTTAAGGATGTGACTTCCTGATGATTTTTGGTTTCAAATGGTTTTAGTGGTTGGGGGATTTTTTTCTGTTCAGTGAACTGTTAATGTACAATGCCTTTACTCACTTAAATCTTGATGTGGATGTAAACTGCTATCTTCTCATCCAAATATTGGAATGTGAGCATTTTAAGATAATTGAATTATGTGTAGAATAAATAGCATAGGTCATTCTGTAGAAGTCACTAAGAAAAAAAATTTCCAGTTGATTGTCAGTTCAAAGCGTTCAATAAGCTGCAGAGGAGCACGGAACACATCTTATATAAGTGAATATAGAGCAAATACCTGAAAATGCTTTGCTAATGTAAAAGTACAGCGGGAGAAGAGCTCCATTAGGTAGGAGAAGAAAAGGACATGCTTTCATGTGTCTGTGACTTTTGTGTTTATGTGACTGAAGTAATCTACCAGTTTTGTCTTGTAACGTTAGACTGTCATGGCTGTAATATTACATGGTAATATTGCTACTGTAATATTGGTTGATTAACCTTGTATTAGATATTAATTATGTATCAGTATAGAAAATTTATTTCTGTTTCATAATCCTCTGAAGTAACTTTTGCTGGAGATTCAAATTAAGGAGATTCAACCTCTGTCTTATCTGTAAGATTTTAGCTATATGTAGTTCATCTCCAGTTGTTCTGGTAGGTATTTCAGACTTAGACATAAAGCATGTCAGGATTTCTGATATTTTCGATTTTATTCAGAAGGTGTTCATATACCCTTTTATATGGAGATTTTTCTAGTCTATGTAAAAAGAAGAGGTCCTAATTGCCTTCAAAAGGCGTTTCAAAGGCATTAATGCAAACACTTAACTAGTATATGCACATCAGAAAATCTTCAGTTTTTATGATACTACAGTGATTCTGAGCTTTTTTTTTACGCTCTTGTCTTCAATATTGCCCTGATTTCATTTAAACACTGCCTTTTCCTGTAAGATGACACAGTGATTTGAAGGGAAACCTGTGGATGTTCTTCACCCAGTTTGGAGCCTGTGCTTCACATTTTATAGAGGGAACATTCAACCTTAGTGTCATTGATACAGTTGGGACTCTGTGTGTTAGCTGATCATGATGATCTGGTCTTTACTAATGCAGAGAGCTGAGACAGTCACATCCCTAGCTATGTTAAGAGCAGCAGACCTGTGCATAAGCTGTTATGTCAAATATGCTTTCTTACCTTGTGCTGTACCTCTCTTTTGTTTTTACAAAATCTGATTGTATTGAGATAAAATATGTTATAGTTTTCTCTCTGGCACAATGAGGGAGATCCATGTATTAGAAATATCTTCTCATTTAATACTGTAACATTGTTTCTCAAAGAAATGCGGGTTTTGCCAAATTATGCTTCATTGTGGTGGGAAGCATGTAATTCAACAAGAATATAATAATCTTTGACATTGAATTGTAAGCCCTGTGTGAAACACTGGCCGTTGCATCCCAAATGTGATCTCATCCTGCCTTGGCTTGCACTTGTCTTCCTTCTTGTGCAATTGCTGACTTGTCAGTGATGCAGATCACATTGCTATATATCGCCTTTGTTATATTTGATAAAGAAGTATTCAGCTTACAGTTAGATGAATGTTTGAGCAGACCAAATGGTCAGTAAAGTAGTTTTTCATTGTTCACTGTCATGTAAATTCATGCGTCTGCTAAAATTAGTGAGTGCAGTCTTATAAAGCAATTGCTGTGTAAGATATCTTTTCTGTAGATGGTTTTAAGTAAATCTCTGCATTCCGTGGGAGTGTAACTTGTAGAAGGTCATGTCACAAGTCACTTGTGGTCATGTGGTGGTAAAAATATCTTTGTTCTGTCTCTATGCAAGAGGCTGAACTAAGAATGGATATAGATAAACAACAACAGTTGGTCTTCAGTTCTGAATTAACTGCTATTTAAAGAGATGTCTCCTAGTTCAAGAACTAACATAATTCTGATATTTACAAATATAGAACTTTTCATATAAATAACTGACATGAGTATATGAGACATCAGTCTCTTGAGTGGCTGTTTCCTTCCTTAATTATGGGCCGGGGTGACCTTGTGCTGGTAGTTGTTCAGACACAGAACAGAGACTGACACAGCAAATGCAGACTTCAGGTTGCAATGAGGCAGCAGATAAATCTAAACAGACAAATATGTAAGAAAACCATAACATTTTACAAGCGATGGAGAAATTATTGTTGCTTATTCCATAATGCATTTGGCAGTACGTACATGTAGCTGCTGCTGCTGGATAAACTAGAGTCTGAGGTTTGTCCATGTTTTTGATGTAAGATTCAGGGCTTTAGTGGTGTCCAGCATGAGGTTAAAATTCCCACATGTCTACAGGTTTGTGGATCAGTGCTTTACAGAATCAGTGAGAAACATCCAGTTCTGAACATGCCAACAAATACAAATCAGATCAAACTTTTATTGACATGAAAGAATTGAGTGTCTCTTAAATGGAATGATTTATCACAAAGCTACAAAAACAGGCTAGTTGTTCTGTGTTTTGATGCTCTAATATAGAGCAAATGTAACAAACCCTGGATCGTTGTCTGTATCTGAGTTATGGCTCTTTTAACTTGGTCAGCTGGGCAGATGTGGGGCTAGCGTGTGTCCTGGAAGGAGAATATTGCCGAATCAACTCAAATATGCAGTATGTTTGTGCTGATTACAGAAATGGGAGAAAGGCTTGCTGGCTGCCCATTGAACCGCACTGGAGCTTAAGGCCTGAATCCTAATGGTGTCAATAGATATTGTTAAAATATTTACAGGCTTCAGAAAGGTTAAACAGCTGCTGTGGAAGAGAGAAGAGCTTCTCTAATTACTGAGCTTTTCTCACTGAAAGAATTATATTTGAGTAGGGGGAAAAAACATCAAAACATGCACATCTTAACAGTACAGATAAGCTTTTTTTTCTTTTAAAAAACCCCAGTTTGCTCAAGTCTAACTTTTCCAATTTATCTTCTACTAAATGGGAGGCTGCAGTGGAGGATGATGGGAGATACAACAGGGAACACCAAGAAATGAAAACTGTATTTGATTATTCTCCTCATAAACACTATCTGAGGTTTGACATCTCAGTTAGGCTTCTCCAAGTATCTGCGAGTCTGAATGTTAGCTGTGAGTTTTCTGTGCTGGTAAAATGTTTGTGTGTGTTGATGCGTTCTCTGATGTTTAAAGCAGTTTTGACAACCTAATTTATGATTGAGAATTACATTTGTCTTTATGAAGCAATGGGAATAAGTGATATTAGATATATAGTGGGTGGGTAAAGCTCTTGGGAGTAAAAAGGGGATAGAAAACAAGTGTGTTATTTACAGAAATCTGGCTCCAGTTAATTGTGCTGATCATTTAAAAACTGAACCAGCAGAAGTGCAGTGGATGCCAAACAGCATTTGGACAAGTAACCCACATTCTGCTATGCCATAGTTTTTGAGGGTTTGTTTTTTTTTTTAAGTGCTTAAGTGCTTTTGCTTAAGCAAAATCTGCTTTTGAAAAGTGGATTTGGGGTTTTTAAATGATACATCTTCAGTGTATACGTGAATTATACCTTCAGTATAGTTCAGCTTCAGTACATTAATATAAGGCCAGGAGAGACTGAGGAGCCAAAACCAAATAGCTAAATCCATAGCTAAAGATACAAAAATTGGTTTTAGTTAAATTTGGTGTAATCACATGACACTTTGAAACAAATATAGACTTATTTTGCTAAGCTGTACTGGAGTTCTCAGCCCTTATCTGCTGGAAGACCTGGCAATGTTTAGCTGTTGACACGGTGAAATAGGCTGATGTTTTACTGTTGTAGCATCATCCTGCTTCCTTTCTGTCTGTGATAAACTTGTATTGTCTCTTGCACTGTATTGAAAGTTAGAAACTCCGTGGGGCAAAAGCTGACTTTGTGTGTGTTGGTGCTGAAATTCAGCCTTTTTCTCATGTAAAACAATGGCATAATTCAGCATTTTAAAGCAATTGAGAGTTAGTCTAAAGCTTTCCTAGGATATAGTTTGAATTTTCATTAAATTTAGGCTAATCTTGACACTGTAGACTTTTGACTTCTTTTATTTTAGTTGCCTATGAATTACTTGGGATGCTTCTTGTTCCCCTTAAAATACAGCTTCCAGTTGGTTCACTGTGCCAGCTTTGATGGGAAACATGAATGTTAATAGAATGTAATTTGTTGCAGTATGGTAAATTCCTGGTAAGTGCCCTGTGCAGTGGACTCCACAAGGCTGAAATAAGGTACACCAGCTTGTACATGGGGCTTGCCTAGTCAAGGCATTTTCTGTCAAATGTGAAGACATTAAAATCTGAGTTCACATTAATTAGATTCATCCCATGAATGGCATCAGTCACATGCCAATCTCCAGCTACAAGGCTGTAATTGTATAATCATTCAAAAACGACAGCAACAATAAAAAAGGCAAAAGAAAAGTAGAGACTTTCTTCTATTTTAGTAAGAAAATGTTTTCATTTTGTTTTTCCAGTTTTGTTTGAGATCTGAAGTAGAAAGGAAAATGAATATAAGTGCTTGGATTGTCTTTAACTTAAGGCAATACTAGAAGATTAAAAATATTTGTTTGTTTTGAAAAGAGAAGAAAAATATTAAGCTTGACTTTAAAGTTTGTGGGCTAAATTTTATCATGATTGGCAGCTATAGGCTTATTTTGGTATAAATCTGTGTGCTAAAGAGAATTTTTAACTCGTCCCAAAATAGTTGTTTCTATCGTGATTCACTGCAACTTCCATTTATAAAACAAAGCATCACCACTCCATGCCTTTTTACTTTTAATGCTGGAAATGGAACAGAGTGCTTGTGTGGATGTTGAAGAAGGAGATTTATAGTTACTTGCCAGGAGCTTTTCTTCTTTTGGATCTACTGATTCAAAAATGAGTATTTTGATTAAAATGGAAAGTTGTGCCCTAAGTTGATTCCCTTGATAATTAGAATTGATTGATTGAATTTATCAAGGCAGTTGTGCCGGTTTGGAATGGTTTATCATGAAGTCTTTTATTAATTCTAACTGCAGTGTTGCTGCTATAACAAAGCTTTTCACATTTTATTTTGGCATTTTATATGAAAGGTTCACAAAAAGCACAAGCACTGTGTCATATTTCAGAGTAAAGGCTGCTAGGAGTTCTCATGCTGGAAATGTAGCCTTTTATGTCTGAAAACATGAAGAGGAACAAGCTCCCTTGAAACAAATCTTCTCGTTCCCAAATGAATAGTTTATTTCAAACAGTGTTGAGAAATGTTCTGCAATTCTGCATTATGCAGACTACTTCAATTAATTTAAGAATGACTAAACTCACCAGTGATCTAAAGGCAATGTTTCATGTTTAGTTTCCTAATGCTACATTTTGTAGGCCTAATTCAGCCTTGACACCAAAGGATTGTTCTTATTTTAAATAAAATGCTTGGGGATGGGGGATTAGTTATGATAATACCAGTGCCAGTGAGATTTTATGGTTATGCTTCTAAGCTGAAATCCACTTTGAAGGTTGACTGAGAGCTAGCACAGGAGTCAGACCCGGCTGCCTGTTTCATGGCTTCATGTTAAATTTAATGACTTCAAACAACTGTCTTGTCCAACAAGTCGGGCTTGTCTGATAGTTGGACTCTGAACTGCCCTGCAGGGAATTTTTGCCTTTAGAGCATGGAATGTGACACTGCAAATAGCCTCGGGTGGATCCAGCTTTTGTTTTTAGCAACTAATACTTCCTGAATGTATCTATAGAATTCTACTGAGCTTTGCCCTTCCAGTTCTTTGCCTGAAGCCTTAGAAACGGAAGTTGCTACTAAATCTAAAAGCAGCCCTTTATATAAATACATAAGTAGTGTTGGTTTGAAACCTTGGCTAAATGTGCCTGTATTCCACAGGCATAGGGCTGAAGACTTTCAGCAGGAGGACTTCAGTGCCAGTTTTGTGTAAAATGTTTTCTGTTTAACTGAGAGCTGGCTGTAAGACTAGTACTACTAGTACCTGGCTTCTTAATGGATCACAAAATGTTATAGTGGTTCAAACGTTTCTTTTGACCTTCTTGCATAGACAGACTAAAAAATAAGACTGTATTAGAACATTTTCGTCGTTCATTTAATCAGTTCTCATAGAGACTAGAAAAGGCTCTTGTAATTTCCAGACAGTTTAGTATATCAAAGACAAGAGCCTGTCCCAAGGTAGTGTAGATTTTGGCTATAGTTTCCTTTCACTTCGTTGCCTTAGAGAACATCCTGTCTGTCAGAAGGGCATCAGAGTAGGTCCTCTCTCGGCTATGGGCTTTGCTTCAGCGTGGTTAAACGCTGAAGGTGATGCATTGAGAGTTTGTTTCCCCGTTCCACCAAGTCTAAGGACAGCCTTGCTGGAGTTTATGCATCTATATTGCAAGTGTTAACACTCCCTGGAAATCCTGGTAATTGCTTGGCAGTGTTTAGTCACAGTATTGCAGTGCATACTGGGGACCAGTACAATGGGTTTATTTAGCAAATGTTTTTTTTTCTTTCTAGCATTGTACTGCGTTGGGAAAGAAAAAAAAAAACTAACCCTCCTCTGGCTGTTTCATGGGAGATGGGTTTAGTGTGTTATGGTTTTGAGTGTTTTTTGAGGTTATTTTCAGTGCCTGTTAAAAACACTCCACTGCTCTTGCCTGGCAGTCTTTGTTTTTGAAGTGTAAAGAGCTGTAGCAACTCTTACTGCGCCGAGAGGATCTGAGGGAAATGGAGGCCTGAAGGGTGGTGTGACATTGTGCCAGGTTGGGGTTTTTGTTTGTTTATTTTTAGTGAAAACCAGAGGTATTTAAGGAAGGGAAGGAACAAGGAAGTATTTTCACTTTCAGATGCTCTGAGCTACATTTGCTTTAATAGGCATAAAGGATTTCTTTTTCTTTAGTGCAGGTGAGTGACTGCTATAACAGTTGCTACAGCAGTTTCACAGGCCTTCATTACAATGTGCTGAGCTCAGAGGCCTAAGCTTAGCCTCTGCAAGCTTGTGGCTATCAACTAAAGGACTTTTATACTCTTGGGCTCTTTATTTTGTTTCTCAGGGTTTTTAAAATAGATTTTCACTTACCTTACAATGACACCATTGAGATAGCCTTGTTAAAACTCTGGTTGTTTCCATTTATCGCTATGAAGAGAAATGGCTGACTTAAGTTGGATTTTACCTTCTTGGATTTCAAGCCATGGGGAAATTATCTTTCAGAAGTTTTAAGGCATGCAGTTTCTATATGTGAATTATTACTCAAATAAGTTACATAAATTTGTCCTGCACAAAAGCTAGGCAAGTTTCAGGTAAATAAATGAAAAGCTTAGGCCTGTAACTTAGAAGGCTTCAAGGTTTCAGAAAACAACATTTCTTATCTTGTAGTAATTGGAAAGTTGTAACTGGTGAAAGGCATTTTATTATCACATACAAACTTCTTTCTGCTTTTACTGTTGCTGTACAAATCAAATCTTCTTGATTTCTTGCTGATCTCATAGGACATGTCTGCAGAGTGCGTGTGGTGGGGCTGGAAAAGAATACCAGTCTCAAATTGGTTTATCATGGTTTAGCCTTGTGGCGTATTATCAAAGCATACATTGCTTTGTGAACTGTGCTTTAAAAGTACATCTTCAGCCAGCACCTCAGAAGACAATTTGGAGCTGTTTTCTGACATGCAGCCTCCAGCTACCTGTCTGCAGAATGATAACGAAAGGGTAATTTTCAAAGACACTCATTCCAAAGTTTTTGCTGCTTCTACTGGTTGCAAGGCTTCTGAGTACATACGGTGCTTTATTCTGGTGTTCTACTGCTTCCTTAGGAGTACTACAGATATAATGTAGTGGCTCACAATTTATAGTGAATCACGTGGAGCTGAGGTTGCAGTTCAGTGATTTGTTGCCGTCAGTAGCAGCACGGAGCCCATGAGATGCACTCTTCTGGCACATAATAATGCAGCTATTTGTCATATTGCAACATGTACTGGCTTGGAAAGTTGATATAGCACTGGAGAACACAAAGGTACTCATGTTAAAGTAAGGTTAATTTGTGTTCTGCTGTTAATGTGGTTTACCGCTTCTGTCATGGGAAAATAGAAGATAGTGGAAAAGGTGAGTGGGGGAAGAACTTAACAGAAATACATTCTAAAATCCTCCAAACTTAAACTTAAGATTAAGCGGGAGCAGCTGACCTCAAAAAAAAGTTCTGTTCAAGATATAGATGCTGGCTAGTATATTTGCATTGTAAATAAAATCATGCTGCAAACGAAACAGCTGATACCCGTTATTACTGCCTGGTTTTATTGTGAACTTAGAATTTTAAACCACTGTTGAAAGAGTCTGTTTCTCCTAAACTATGATGCCTTTGGTTTGGAAGAATGTAAGATGCATTTGACTCACATAGGCAGGTCTTCAGAAAGGTTGTATGTATTTAGCTGGGTTTTAGGACATTTTTATGTAATTTGCCAAGGGTAACATTTACCATTTTCAGTCCTTTCTTAAAGCTGCTTCAGTAAAATGTAGATGTTTTGCAGCGTTCAACAGGAGACTGGTGCCTAGGATCTGGGATGATTGCTGCTAACAAAGAAAAAAGAAAATCGGGGCCAGATTCGAAGTTTGAGAGCTGTTTATAGCTTCTGTTTCTAACATTTTTGAAATCACTTACGTATCTTAATTGTAGCCCAGCTGCTAAATATTGGGTCACATTTTCCTGGAATGAACTCCTGCTTCACAAGTCTTCATTTTTGTTCGTTTCTGGAAAGGAGGCATGCTTCTCTTAGCTGGTGTACAGTGGAGATTTATTTCTCGGTGTTTCTCATGTTGCTAAGTGATCTTGTTCACTTTTTTGCCTTCATGATTTTTTAAATTTTTTTTGTCCAAGTGGTTTTGTTAGTGCTGTCGCTTGGATGGAAATCTCTAGATTTGACTCTGAGTCAGCTGTTGCATAAACTGTTTTCTACTGGCACATACCAGTAGTGCTACCTGGTATTTTGATATCAAATCTGATTATTTTAATAACTTGGAAAATTCCATTATTAATTGACTGGCAGAGGATTGAGATAGAAGGGAGTTGGATTGAATAGTGTGCTGCAGGGAATGATCAAACAGTACTGCAGTTCTTGGTTTTTACCAGGACTGGGAGAAGTTTTAGTGGCAAAGCAAATTGAGCAGTATGTACTCTACAGGTAGGCAAAAACTTTTGGCCATTTCATAAAATGTGGCTTACTCTTGTCATCTGTGTAAGTTCTATTTCTTGCATATTTTGTCTGCCAGTGTTCTCTTATTCTCAGTCTGTACTGAGAGCTTTTCAAAGGCATTGTAGTTCAAAGATAAAGAAGCTTGAAACTGATTTAGGCTATATCATTGAAAAGGAGCAAGCAGGCATGTAATCTAGTTTTGTCTTTTGCCTTACCCTTCCTCTTTTCCTGTCCTTAACTTTTTGTTAAAGCAATTTGAAGTCAGATAATGATGTTATTTGCACATCTTCTTTCATGGTGACCAAGAAAACCAGTTTTTTTGCACAAGTTTACTGTTAACAATTAGCAATGAGCCTGAGCTGTGTCAGTAAACAATTTTAGTTTGGGAATATGAATAGAATCAATGTAGTATTTCTTGCTGGATTTCAAGGAGAAGTTTCTCATGCCAACGGAGAAGCAGTTTGTTCAACAGGGAAGAAGTCACCTAAGTTCAGTTTTTGCACATGCACATGGCCATTATCATTAGAATATGGCAACATTTCTGTTCATTACTTCCCTGTGGTTGCTTTGTCCTTTGTAGCCTGAGCTGTACTGTAATTTCTGAAATGGTGTCCTGGTTTTCCTTGTCTTTATGATCCTGTGAAATAGCTTGCTTGCAGCTAAAATAACTTGCTGTGAAATACAAGAAAGTTAAAGCCTTAAATAGGTGAACATTTTTGAAAAGCTGTGATGTCTGAAGACAGCATCTTCTACTACTTCTAAATCATTCTTTTAGGCAAGTCTTACTTCTTGTCTAACTTTTGGCTTGATTTTCAATATGTTTGATGTCTGAACCTGAGAAATGTGTATACCTACTTGCAATAATCCTACGACCTCTGTAGCTTAAACCAATAGCTTGGAAACCTCGAAATTATTCTTTATCTCAACTGCTTCCTTCATTCTGTGTTTTGCAATTTCGTGTCGAGGACAATTGGTAGGTGTGTTTAAGATAAGTTAACTGTTTGGTAGTTCAGTGCATATTAAACATGAGAACAAGGCTTATTCCAGAACATACTGCTGTTATGACAAATTTTAAACAGAAAAAGAAGGAGAGTGGTTACTTAGGCAATTGAAAAGTGAATAAAAGCGGAGATTGAGAGAAGAAAGATTATGAAGGAGGGAGAGATTAGGGATTAAGCAGAAGAAGAGAAAATAAGACAATTAGGAAAAGTGAACAAGAAAATTCAGTAAAGTCAGTGGAAGCAAATAATCAGGTAAGATACGTATCTAGCTGAGGGTTTTATTTGGCACCAGTACCTGAACACATTTTATATGTAATTAATAGGGATAGTGAAGTAAATTGTGTCTGGATGTTTCTGATACTTCTTGCTTGAGTTGAGAGTGGTTTTTGGGGACACAGAGAAAGGTAAAGTCTAGAATGAGAAGGGGGTTCCCATGCTTCATAATGCCTGTACTTGCTGTGGAAAGATTCTCTGAGAAGAGCTTGCACCACTTGAGATTCTGAATTTGTGTGTTTATTTTATTCTGAGGTAGTTTTGTTTTGTTTGCGTGGGTTTTTTTAAACTTTGTTTTGTTTTTCTCCCACTGGAGGGCTCTTTTATAGGTAGCTATTTTGCACTGACAGGACTCTCTGTCAGTCTTTCTTGGTGACTCTTTGGCACTGCCTCAGAAGAGTGTGTGTGTGTTAGAGATATTCACTGTTTGCTCTTTGATCCTAACTCTGCAAGGAAATATTATGTTATTTGGGAACATGTATGGTAATAAAGGCAACAAGCAAAACAGAGGAGATATAGAAGAGGGAAAAGGATGAAGAAAAATGTTTTCAATTTCTGCAAAATGTTATAAATTATGGAGAAGGTTCAGAAATCATTTGTAATCTCAAATACTTCAGGCAAAAATTTTAAAGCTGTTTTGAAAATTATTTGTAACGTGGAATGTGGGACTATGTGCATGTGTGTTAATGGACAGGACTGCACACTCCTGGCGGAGGAATATGCTAGCTATGAGCTGGCTACTTGTTTTTGAAAATTAAGCAGCTTGACTTCTGAAATAAGACTACCTCAAATGCATATTTTGACAGAATTTTCCTATGTGGTTTGCAGTGGTCTAGTATCTGTCCTAGCTCCTGGGACAGTATCCAGCCCTGAAGGACTGCTGGTCACAAACACAGTCTTTGTGCTCTACTAGGAACAACTAGAAAGCTTAAATTTAATTTTCTATCTGTTTTATAGCTACCTAGTATGCAAGTCACAGTTTCTGCATTGTCTTTCTGAACACCATCTGTCTCTAATCTGCTGTTAGATGCCATATTGGCCTATGAGTGAAGCAAAAAGAAAATTATTTTGTAATTACGATTGCTCTTAGAGTTCTTATTTAATTTTTTGAGCCATAAGGAGCGTTGTGTACTAGTATCTATGGTATCAAGACTAGAACACGTTCTAGTAAGTTTGTAAAGCTGGTATGGATGACTCTGGAGAGTAAGTTAAGATTGTTGGTGAGGGGAGGAGCTAAAATGCTTTAGTTGACCCTGGTGCCAAGAAGAGGAGACACATAAACTAATGAATAGTGCAAAAGTGTCCCATCAGGACAACGTGGCTGAGAATTTCAAAGGACACAGGTGGTTGTTTTTTCTTTTAGTTCCAAAAAATGTGTATTCCCTCCTTTCTCCCAGTTGAAATGCATTATATAAAACCTTTTTATTTGAGGCAATATTACAGCGTTGTTGATAGATGACCTTGAGTGCAATATTGCCTAATGTCCTCTTCTTTTTTACAGAAAGATCCAGATTACCTGAAGCTCTGGTTGGATAGTTTTGTCTCTAGCTATGAACAGTTTCTGGATGTGGACTTTGAGAAGCTGCCAACAAGGTATGTAGAATTACAGACCTGTTCATCTTTCCCTGATATCTGAAACAGACCTGGCTGAGAGCCCAGTCTTGTTCAATGGCAGTGCTGCCTTTAAACAAAAGAAAGTTTTTTAGTTGTTGAGCAGCACTCCCATTCATCTGAAGGTCAAGTTGGGTTGGGAATGATGAAACTAGGCAAATACTGGTATTTGCATTATGTTAGGAAACTGGCATGAGTACTCCTTGTTCTTGCTCACAGAAAAGTAATTATTATTCCTTGTGTTGCTCGTAATTTTTTTGAATAAGTATTCATTAAATGTTGCATATGAAATAGTATTAGTGTTTGCTATCTGCATCAGCAGTGACTAAAGAGAAGTGAGATGTAGGTAAAGAGTTTTGTAATTTTATTTCAGGGGTTGCTTTAAGATTAAGAATGAATGAAATGCTTAGTGAAAGATTTGGGTATCTTAGGTGAAAGCATTTAAAAATTAAAATATGCATCAGTTACAGACTTGAGAGTGATTTCCTTGCATCCATGAAGACTTCAGGGTAAGAGTATTGCTGACTTCCCTCATGTTGCTGACGAAAAGCTCCCACTTAAAATCATGAAGGTCTATTGAAACCTAATTTCAGAGTTTCACATTTAGTATTTAAAATGTGTGTGCTTTGTTATCATGATTGTGTTTTCATGTCTAACTTTGAAAATGAAGAGTAAAATCTTAGGCATAGGAAATTTTCTCTTGCTTTTGAGGTGCTTGGATGAACCAGGATTTTTAAGAAAAACCAAATGTTATAGGATTCAAAGTTTATGAGAACTGGTGTCAGTATTATAACTGATACCACTAATGGTGTTTGAAAACAAAGAATAGTGCTCACTACATGATGGCTGCACTCCAAGCCCCGTTGAAATTAAGAGAAATTCTTTAATGGGCTTTGGATCAGATCCTGTTTGAAGTGCAAGTGATAGCCTCAACTGTTACAAGGAAATGAAGAATGCTGCAACTGGATCTCAGCAGATAAAACCTGGACTTCCCAGCTCTTTGTATTAAAATTTTCCTCATAATGCCTATACGAGTGCAAAATATGTAGTGCAATTACCAGTAAGCAAGACCTTCAAGTTAATTCTGTACTCTTTCTGAAAATTTATTTCTTTGTAGTGTCAAAAATTATTCTTATTATGTTTAGTTAAGGAAAAAAGTTTGTCCTTTGATACAGGTTATCTTTAACATACTATTTAATATTGAAATATGAACACTGGAAGAGAAGAATATCTTGGTACTTTAAGTGTTTTTTAGTTTATTTGTACTCTGAGTTTAAGTGGTTTTTAGTGTATGTGTTCATGGTTTTTGTGTTGTTTTTTTTAGCAACATAAAGCTTAGTTATGCGGAACAGTAGCAGCATCTTCATCGTGATAGTGACTTTAGTGAGTGTAAAAATAATGTGTTTTTCTGAGGTTAATGATGGGATTAGTGATTTAGTCTGGAAGAATAGTACCATGTGGATTTAGACTCATTTGTGTAACAGATGTAAAGAAAAAGCATCAAAACAACATGGGGATGAAGGCAGATCATTCCTGTGCTCTTATGTCGGCATTAAACAAACCACTGCAATCAGATACTAGAAGTAACAAAAAATTGCAGTTTCTGCCCATACTTGCATTTGTGATATAATCAGGCATGTGAAAAGTGGCATCTTTCTGGAGTTTGTCAGTTTGTATTGCAGGCATTTACATTGTGAAAACAGTGATACTGGGCGCATGAAAAAGAAAAGTAGGTCAGCGTGGAACCACCAAATGCTGATTTCTAGTGACTCCAGGGGCCACAGGGCCCTGTGGACTCACTTTTTTTTTTTTTTTTTTTTTTTTTTTAAGCAGGATTCCTTATCAGACAATTCTGTCTTTTGGTCTTAAAAAAAATGTGATGCTAGCTAAAATGAGAAACCGACCACACCAATATTTTTTTTCTTTTTTTCCTTCTATAAATCTTGGTGTATTTTACAGCTGTATGCCTGAAAGACCTTGTGTACTGAAGGGCTAATGCCAGGAAATAATGAGAAACTGTTCAGGGAGAAGAAGGCTTGTACAGATTGCTGGACACAACTAACCCTTTTGGAAGACAGGAATGAAATTTTGTGTCAATCTAAAACATATGTGGGGGTTTTTAGCATCCAAGAAAATACCACTTAAGAAATGTAAAGATTCTATTACAGCTTTGGTTTGGGGTTTTTTTTCTTCCTGAAAAGACTCTTAATTGGCACTGTCACTTGCTGATTTAACTCAGAAGAGTGTTTTTTCTATAAATTAGAGTATCTAATTTCCTGAAGTCTGCTTTGGAAATGTGAAAGATGCTAAGCAGTACAGAATTAGGAAACCTCTAAATATATAGTGTGTGAGTGTATCCGGTATGATTTGACTCTATAAGTAGAGCTTATGCAGTTATGCTGCTTACAGGCTTATACAGCTTCAGTTCTACCCCATCTTTGCATCTAGTCTGTATGAAATGGCTCATTGATAAGGTTATTAATGATTTTGCTGAAAAGGTGAATAAAGCTATGCTGATGAGTTTGAGCATCGAGCACAAAAGACCAGCACACCTGTCTGTTCTTTCCCTCAAAACATGTATCTGTGTCATACGTATTTACCATGAAAAGGATAAAACCTTTACTAGCTGGTGTATTTTTCTCTTCATTGGAGAGGAATTGTCATTTGATTCAATACTTTTAAAAATAACAAAGACCTCCAGCGTATTGTCATACTTTTTTTCTGCTTTTGGTTTGCATGATCTTGAGCAAAGGAGCTTAAAGGAAGCTCACGCAAAGTACCACAGAAACCGTATTTTCTTAACTTGCTGACTTCAATTCCACATAAAAATGATGCAGAAATCATGATAGGAATGCTGATTACATGGTTTGTGTGATTACATGGTGATTGTTGAAAAGTAAAGCCTGGTTTGCTACAGCAGTTGTTCCCAAGTGCTTACCACTGGCAGAGGAGAGTTCCCAGTGTGTGTCTGAGCTGGAATAGGTGCACACGATGTGGAGGTGAATCAGTTCCCTTTCAGACACCTGACATAGCAGTTTGTATGGCTGCATAACCACGTTAACGTAATGAAGGAAATGATAAATAGAAAGAACCCCAATGTGTGAAGTTCTTTCTCATATTTTTGAGGTAGGGTACCATCAATCAAATAAGAATGTCAGATAAGGTATAATTTTTTTATATTAATTTTTTTCCTCCCTTTTGGAATACTTAGTTTAAACAGCAAGTCTGGTTGGGAAAAATTGGTATTATGTGTCAACAGATGTAAGTCTTAGGTTTTTTTGGTGGTATAATAGTAATTTGGTCTGGGGTGAAAAAAAGCTTGAGTATTTATAAATATTTACATTGATTAATATACTCCAGAGTGTATTCATTTTGTGTAATGCAGATTAGGATTTCTCATGCTGGTCTCACATGAGGCATTAAATTCTCATGGGTTGTGCAATAGCACAGACAGGCAGCTACTGCAAAGAAAACATTCTTTGGGATGTGAGGCATGAAGGGTATGCTGTTTGCTCTCCTATAAGGCATTTCATGATCTTACTGAAAAGGACTTGTTGGCCATTTTAGGGAATTAACTTCTGGAGATCTGATTTCAGCTGTCAAAAATTACGGTTTTCCTAATACTGAGAGGGAATTACCAGAATCTGAAATACAGTCTGAATTATCAGAGTATGAGGAACCATGCTTGTAGTTCCAGAGAGTATGGATCTGCCGGCATCTTGAGAGGTGAAGTTGCTATCACAGAAATTAAAATTTCTTTCTTGCCATTTGTGTTGGAAAAAAAGCAGTTGCTCTGAGTTTTGTGGTTAGTGTTGCTATCAGTTTAGAGCCTAGGCTATAAAATTTGTGTTACAACTCTCCGAATCTGTTGAGATTCTGAATCTCATGTTCTGAAAAGCAAATTGCACAACTCTGTGAAGAGGCAAGGGAATGAAAAATAGGTGGTTGTCTGTATAAGTATAGGTAACATTTGTTTTCTAGGATGTGGGAGCTTTCTGCCACTTACACCTGTCTAGAAGTTTTACTAAACTGGGTCTCTGATTTTCCCTCCTCTGAAGGCTTTCTTTTCAACATTAGAAGCTTAACAATGGATTATTCCCTATTTTCCTCAAATAATAGCTATCGTGTTGTATAGGGTTAGTCATGGCATTTGTACACACTTTTTTTGTGCTTTTTCTTGCACAGATGTATGTATGCAGTGGTCGTATTAGTGAGGCTTTGAGCTAGCTGAATTTTTTTGTTGTAACTTTCCTCTGGCTTTGGCAATGGTGAAGGCTTTTGTAAGCTATAAGGCTCTTGCTTGTGTCTTCCTTTTCCTGCGTAGAGTTCATAGAGGATGTGTCAGGGTAAATAGCTGCTGGCAAAAGCTAACTCTTTTTAGCATGTGCAACAGTAGATAAACAGCCTTCATCCCAAAAAATGTTCTAACAGATCTGTAGATTTCTATACTCTTACTGAAATGGGTTTCCTTGTGGTTGTTTCTTATTTGGTTCATTTTCTTATTTGGTTTTGAATCACTGGAAAAAAACCTAAACCACAATTAAACCCATTCTTTTCTTCATGTCTTGGTTCTCACTGGTGTGTTTCTAAAAATGTTTTAGTTTGCAGAAAACAATAGGCAAGATAATTTTGTATGGCTTTTTGAAATTTATGTAAGAATGACATGAGGTTCACTGTGAATGAATACCAACTAGGCTTCAATAGCTATGTAATAATTGACATCTCATTTATTTGGACACTTTTAATCTTCAGTAGAAAGTTGAAAATGTTCTCACAAATATGTTTTGTTCTCATGTTTCATTCCATGGTGGCTGTCCCAGGGGATTTCCCAGGCCACCTGTTTACCTGATGAAGATCATGCAATTTCTTTGTGGCAATTAAGGCAGCTCATTGCATGGAGGAGGATTTAGGAATCCACGTAATGAATTTTAACACCTTCTTTTTAATGTAGTTCATTGCTGGGGAAAAGAAAGCTCAAGCTGGTGTATTGCCACCAGACATTTCCTTGTGGTTCATTAGCAAATGTTTGTGATGTTTCAGTTGGATGGTGTTTCCCCTAGAACTTCACTGGAACACTCCATGAGTACGTGGAAATCGACTGGTAGCTTGTCATTTGTATGATTAACAATTTTGTGTCTGGCTGTTTTCGTTAGGGTGGATGACATTCCTCCAGGAATATCGCTGCTTCCTGATAACATTCTTCAGGTCCTCAGGCTCCAGTTGCTACAGTGTGTCCAGAAAATGTCAGATGGCCTGGAAGAGCAGCAGCAGACTCTGTCACTTTTACTTGTGAAATTCTTTATCATCCTTTGCAGGTATTTGTTCTAATTGTTACCTCTGCAAGGCTGTTGTTTTGTTCAAGAAATCTTGATGCAGCCTATAAAAATAGATTTTAATGATGCGTATGATATGATTTGACACTTTCTAGTAGATACAGAGAAATGACTCTTCTCACAATCTTCAAAATAAAGGCAGAGGGAATAAAAGAGGGAGATGGGAGCAATGCAATTATCTTAGCAATAATGTTTGCGATAGGAATAGAGGGGGATTAAATGCTAAATTCCTTGTAATTATAGAAGATAAATCTGTGGGAATTCAAGATATAATATACCTGGTATAAGAAATACTTTGAAAAGAAAAGTGCACTCTAACAAGTGTTAGTTATGAAATAACTTGAGAGAATTGTACAGGAAGAACTGTTTCACATTCTTAACATGCTTATAATTCCATAAACAGCTTGTGAGACTTATTATTACACTTCTCGTGCAGCCGATTTCCTTCTGAAACTTCTGCCTGGTAGTGTAATTCTGTTGACACAAATGAGTAAACTGATTTTAGGGATCTATTCCTCACTATTTCTTCAGTTTGCTGTTGCGAAATGCATTTAGAGAGAGGAAGGGAATAAAATATGATAGAGAATCTCCTTTACTGAGGAGTATTTGAAGCAGCATTTTTGAATACTTTGGCTCTCCTTGCCTCTGAAACAATACAATGAGCTGTATGGTAGTGTTTAAGTGTCCTGGAATATTGAATATAAGCTGAGTAGATGGTGGTAATGTGTTTCTGAATTGCAAACTGTTGTCACCTTTACTTGCTGAAAAGTTCTCCTACGTCATTACTTTGGTATCTGATCCTTGTGACTTCAAAACTGATAAATTCTTAGTTGTCGTCGCTTCACTTTCTAAAATAACTTATTAGGGGTTTGTTTTCCTCTAGAGAATTCAAAGTGAATAAATATTTCTAGGTAATATGTTTGATAAAGTTTTAGAAAGTGTATGTGCTAGTAAAGTGGAAGTTACTGTCTTTGTTATCAGATGTCATTTCTGAGCTTTCTATTTAGGGTGTCCTGGGAATCTGCTTAACCTCTGAAACCCCAAATTCCAGATGGAATTGGCCTGTAGCAGAGTGACTCAAGTCTTTCTTCCTGTTAGATGAAAACTTGTGAGCTCTGTAACTGTGACAGAAATAAACATTTAAGTATGTGCAGTCTTTTGGAAAGTATTTTTGTAATGCTGGTATCCTTTTGTATGAATATAGACAGAAGGCTAAAACAAACATTGTTTGAACTAGCTTCAAATGGTATACTGTGTACAATTCTGTGGTTTTTATGTTGTCTTCACAGGAATTTGGCTAATGTGGAAGAGATTGGGATGTGTTCATACATTAACCATGTTATCACCATGACTACGTTATACATTCAACAGGTACGTGCTTAACAATTCTCATCTGTATTTCTGCCATCTGATACTTCCTGCTCCTCTTTATGTGATCTGCTCTTTCAGTGACAGTGTTATGTGGAGAACAATTTGTAGGCTCAGAACTGTTCTGGGGGAGATTCAAGATTAATTTTCAACTTCTAGGAATTTTCTGACCACAGTTTTCTTTTTCTCCTCAGTTAAAAAGCAAAACAAAAGAAAAAGAAGTGGAAGATCAGACCCCCATAGAAGAATTTGTGAGGCATGCCTTGGCTTTCTGTGAAAGTCTCTATGATCCATACCGAAACTGGAGGCAGCGAATTGCAGGGTATGTGTGGACCAGCACAGGATTGTAAATACTGTGGTTTGTGAGAGCTTTAGCCATGAATCGGTAGAACCACACCACAGAAACCTGTTACGCTTTCTCAAACTGGATAGGATTTAAATAACTTTCAAAAGTTATAATACATTTACTGTTAGTATAAGAGTTAAAAGAAAATTAAATTTGAGGATATGCTAAGAGGTGATTGGTTGTAGCTGACCACCACAAAGGTGCTTACATTGCTTTCTCCTTCCAAAAACTGGCCATTTTTCTAAACTGGTGGAACAAAAGTAAGGTGGTAGGCAGACTTGCTTGAATTAGGGCAAAAGAAGTTATTGAACTTCACAGTGTAGATAAGTTAACATCTTTGAAAATAAGTTTGTAAGTGTGTCAGTAGAATTACATCCCTTTAATTTGGTTGTGTGTTCCCTCCAGCCTAACGAACCCATAGTAGTGTTTTGTGCCCATTTAAAATTGCTTGGTCAAGAAATTTGGCAGTCTAGCTGGTGGCTTAGTTACAATAAGCATGGACTAAATAAGAGATTGCTGGCTTTTTAAAATTTTTTTTAACGAAACCATTTTGTAAAATGGTAAGTATTTCTAGGTGCAGACTGAATATGGGATTAGCTATGGTTCATGTTTTTGAGATGAAATACTACTTCACTATTCTTTTTCATCCTGTAGGCGAAAGATAACTCCAGATTTTTGGCAGTGTTTTCTACTATGTCATATTATAATTTCATATTATAAGTAATACATTAATAAGTAAGTCATAAACAAAGGTATCGTGTCTAATTTCTTTGGTGTATGTTTTTTAATGTAATTGCAGACGTTTCCTTAGTACAGTTGAAAGGAGCAGACAGAAGTATAAACCAGCTTCCCTCACTGTTGAGTTTGTCCCTTTCTTTTACCGTGAGTATTACTAACAACCTGTTAAAAAGTAGTCTTCTTTAGGGGAATGAACTCAGTGAGTCCAAGCAACTTTCTCCTAAGCATGCCTGATAATGTAAAAGTCCCTTACTTGCTTTCTAAGGCTGAATGAAGTGGATTACTTTGGTTGCTTGTTTTTTGTACCTGTTCTTTGCTCTGAGCATCACTATTTTGCCATTCCTGCTCATCTTTGGAATCCTATTTCTTTATTTCTAGACTTTATTTCAGTGCTTAACATTGTTTAATAGGGTTGGTTCTGTGAATTGCCAACTTTTCCATTTATTATGGTACATAGTGATTGCACATGAGATCCCCGTAGTAACTGTGCTGATAACTCTCATGGAAAAATAACCTTAGGAAAGTGTTCATGCACTTCTGTCTCTTTAATGTGATTTAACAGCTAGAAAAGATGAAACTCTCTGCAATTCAACTAGCAAATGCTCCTTGGCCTCGAGTTTGGGAAACAATTTTCTCTCTGGTTGAGTCATTAAATATCATGATGGCTACTTTGGAATTTATGTGTTTGTACCATTACAGATCGTTTGTGTGGAAAAGAAGGACTTGCATGTCCATATTCTGTACTTAAATCTCAGGAATGTGGGATGCCCAAGTAGTTTACCAGTTTAACATACCAAAGTGCTAGTGCATACAGAATTGAAGCAGCAGGAATAAGTTGGAGGGATAGAGAGTGAAGAATTGAAATCAGCCCTTTTTGCAGCTATCCATTAACTTGGTTTTAACTGAAAATAAAAAAAAAAAGGTTCTATTCCTGGAGTGGTAGCGTTTATGAATTTGATTTTTCTAGGTTCGAGTCACAGCTCCTGTTCCTTGAGATTCCATTGCTGTACACAAAAAATAGGATAGTTGCCAAAAAGACCGAATTGTTGCTGCCAGTAAAATGCCCTTATCTACATGCCAGAGCACTGGAAACCGTCTCTAAAGGCTGCTGCTGAGGAATGTCATCTGTAGGTTCTCTCCTCTCCATTCAGTGCATTGCACTGTGATTCCTCCTAAGTCTCTTAAATATCACATAATGTGACTGAGCTAAAAGTGTGCTAATTAGCAGGCAGATACTCATCTGCTTGTTGGCCAACTAGCAGAAAGGACAGAGTAAGAAATTGCTGAGCATGTGCCTTAAGCGTTCTGCCATGCCAGGACTAATTTGAGGGGGGGTGGTTTCAGTCTACCCAGCCTAATGATTTATTCACAGTCTGCTAGGTACTGCTCTTTTCAATTTGTCTGAAGTTCTACAAAGATCCAGGGGCTATAAGTCAAGGAGTGGTGGTAATAGCTCACTAACAGTGTGATCATCTAAGCTTTGTTCTGTTTGGAGAACAGATTTGAAAAACAGCTCTGCAATCTTCCTTTAAAACAGGCTTTGGCATTCAGTATATAGTCAGAAATATTACTTGCCAATAATTGGTACTTGTCTTAAAGATTGTATTATTATTATTATTTAAATGAATATAAAAATATTGCGTTTTCAGTTTCTAATGTTTGTCTAAAATTTCAGTTTTTACAAGCCCAAATAGTGATCAGTTTTATTTTATAAAGTTATTGGAAATTTTACAGTGGTTATTTCCAAAAATAATCCTTTGTAGTTTCTTGCAGCTGCATTAGGTCTAGTGTTATTGCTGTAACAATATCCAGGTTATATTTATTGCTAAGAAGAGTTCCTGAGGCTGTTTGGGACTAATTTCTATCAGATACGGCAAGAGAAGAGATGCAGGATAGTTTGTTTAAAGAGATTACAGCTAGAAAGGTTACATATCTCCACAGGATTCTCTGTCACTCTGCCTTGAAGTCAGCAAGCTCAGGGACTGTTTTTTTTGAGCTACCTGCATTGCATATGGCATCAGGCTTTTCATGCCAAAATTTCTCTGAACTTTGTCATGCTTGATAACTGTGTGTTAGCACGTCCTTCTATTTCTCATTAGTATGGACAAAATGGGCTCATTTTTACATTATAAATCAAGAGCAAAAGTTGTGTGTCTATAGTTCTGTCAGCTGGCATAGAAAGTTTTATGCAAGCTGAAGGTGTGGCCCTGTGAATTCCTGATATATGTGGTCATGTTGTGTTACTTTGATAATGCTGGAATTGGTGTGTTTGTGTCTGAGCTATATAAAACAAAGTGGAGATGATACAGTTGATTTTTTTTTAAATTTGTATGATGACAGGGAATATAGGAGGGTTTTTTTATTATTTGTTGGTGGGGGTTTTTTGAGGAAAATCTCCTTTTTGTTTAATCAGAATGTTTTCAAGAAAGTGAACATCTCAAGGAAAGCCTAAAATGTTGCCTGCTACATCTCTTTGGGGCTATTGTGGCTGGTGGTCAGGTAAGGATACTCTAAACTTTTCAGGGGCTGAAACCTCCAAATGCTTGTTCCTTGTTTAAGACTTTTAAATACTCCATAACTTGTAAATGAGAAGAATCTATTATCAATTATTAATTCTTTTTATGTTAGGAACTTTGGGATGATTCTGTGCAATAATACCTAAATGCTAAAAGCTGGGTTCTGATTTCCATAACAGTAGAAGTTTGCTGTTGAGAACAACTACATATTCATATGAATTTACTGTAATTTAAAGAAAAAATGTGGGTAACTAGATTAGGAATTTCTGCCTGCAAAGATGAAGGTTTTGTGTTCATGTGCATGAAATTGGTCTAGCTTACTTCCCAGTGCTGAAAGTAGGCTGTTTTCAGTAGGAGGCACAGGAACTTTACAGCTTGCAAGCTGTTTAAAGTCTTTGAAAGAATAAGAAGAAAAGAGGGTATTCATCAGCAGCAAAGCCAACATCCACTTTCTCGCTGGACTTCTGTAATGTCCTACTTAGTCTGGTCACAAGCAGCTGCTACTTCTGATGATCTTGAAGAGAGGGTGTTTTTAAAGGTTGCCAGGGAGCTGCAAAGCCAGGCTCTGCTCCATCAGGGAAGGCAGGCTGAGTCTGAGCAGGATGGCCAGCAGCAGCTGACCTGACCAGCAAAGGGTGCGATCTCACTATACCCAGGTGGAGTGATGGGAGCAGCTGTGGTGGCAGGAACCAGGATCAACCAGCCCAGCCCACGAGCCAGGTCTGCAGTGATAAAGCCTAAAGTCAAGCCACAAAGTCTGGTCAGCACATCAGAGTAAGGGTTTGCTCTGCTGGTGATGACTAGAGTCAGTCAAGAGGCCAGTGGTTGCCAGCCCCATCCATAGCCATGAGGCAGGTCTAGGGTCAAGTCCATGGGTGAGGTTCAAGACATGATATGGCCAGGCATGGCCATGGCTGCAGTGTAGATCAAACAGGGAAAGGGTTGAGAGCCAAAACTAGAATGCAGCTCCCTACAGAGGGCAAGGAGTCCCTGACAGGGCTTCTCAAAGCTCACCACAAGCCTGGGCTCCTGTCCCTGAGCCTATCAGTCAGGCCCTCAGGAAGGAAGGAGAGGAAAATGCACTCAGGGCCCAGGCAAACATTTGCTAATTATTACATTCTTATCACATGTTCTAAAGTATCATGAATCTCATAATCTAAAATGAAAACTCAGGTGAAGG
Source organism: Cnemophilus loriae (assembly GCA_013397755.1). Lineage (NCBI taxonomy): Eukaryota > Metazoa > Chordata > Aves > Passeriformes > Corvidae > Cnemophilus > Cnemophilus loriae. The sequence continues at coordinate 603,966 of VZTF01008143.1, forward strand.
TTTGCCTCGAATTAGCGGCTTATCAGGGCTACTTCATAAGAATTTTATATTATTTTAAATTTTAAATTATATTTCCTTTTCCATATAAGCATTCTTTTTGAAAAAGAGAGCCTGTTTAAGTGAACAAGATTGGATGCATTTCATCTATAGCCATCAACATAATCCAAATGGAATGTTTCTTATTTAACAACTACATAGCATTAGTAGATATAATAATGCATATTGCATGATTCAGATAACTCAGGTAGACACAGCTGGTTTGAAGAGGTTTAAATTCTTCTAAATTTATTTATTTTTCTTAATAATTTTTTTGCCTTAATGGGTTTCAGAGGAATGCTCTTCAAGCAGTATCTCCTGCCACCATGGAAGTCTTGATGCGTGTTTTAGCAGACTGTGACAACTGGGATGACAGAAACCCTGAGGAAGTGAGCAGGAAGGCAGAGCTGACTCTGAAGTGCCTGACAGAAGTTGTCCACATCCTCCTAACCAGCAGTTCTGACCAGCGCCAAGTTGAGACAAGTACAATATTGGAGAACTATTTCAAGTTGCTTAATTCAGACCATTCAGCCTTACCTAATCCAAGGCGATGCAGGCAGTGGGAGAGCAGATTCATAGCACTACAGATCCAAATGCTGAGTGAGTACTCAGTTCCTTTCAATATTTCTTGACAATAACTCTGAAGCAAAAATGTTGACTTGGCTAAGCAATTGAAAAATTTCTAATATTTCTTCTTAGGTATTTCTTGTTTAGTCATTTACTATTAAAAAAAAACCAGAAGAAACTGTATCAGGTTGCTACCATTTAACCAGAGTGTCAAGATTCATAGGCTGAAAGTCTCCATTAAAAGAAAACTGCTAGGCAACAAGTGACAGCTATCAGAACCTTAGTAATTGCAGAATAAAACTGTTCTGTAATAAAATAGCCATGTGGTGCTGTTTTGTGATAGTTTGATTTTCAAATGGCATTGTTGTAAACATTGGCCAAAAGTAATAGCCTGAAAGAGTTGGGTGTAAGTTTTTGGGTTAGAATTCAGGGGTTTGAGTTTTTTCCATTTTGGTGTTCAGCATGGGAAATAAAGGTGTTTCTTTTCCCATACTTCCAAGAAAACTGAAGAATAGTACTGCAGCCATGGAGAATGCTTACAGTATAAGGCTGCTGTAGAATGCAGAGTAATTGCTTTTGAGGAAACAAGTGTTCATGTGCTTTTAAAAAAAGGTACTGCTGGTTATGTACTCACAATTGGCAGTGACTTGAAACAGAGCCTCCAAAGCAATCAAAGATATTCATTAGCTGAAATTTCTCCATATATATTAGGCTATGTGGTAATTTTTACAGTGTCAAAATGTTTAGCTTTAGGCTAATGATTTGTTGTTAAAACGCCTATCATTCATGATCAAAAATGCAGCGCATATAATTTGTCTAATTTTTTCCTGGTCTGTATTATGAAATGTGCAGGAAAAAATGCTTGATGGATTTGGGAAGTGTTTTGTCTTTGATGCCAGTTCTGTTTTAATTTTATAGATACCATCACAGCCATGTTAGACTGCACAGATAGGCCTGTTCTTCAGGCAATTTTCCTTAACAGTAACTGCTTTGAGCATCTCATTCGACTGTTGCAGAACTGCAAGGTAGGTTTTCCCTTATCAGCATATTTTTAACAAACCCTGCCTTGTATTATTAGTAATGAAGTAGAGGTGTCTTGTGGTTAAAGTAGTGAATACTTACTTTGAGTCCTGAGCAAAATACCTTTACAGACCCCGCTCAGTCTCTAAAATCTGTTACGATGCTGTGTCTGTGAATCAGTGCTGAATCTTTTCTTACCCATTAAAATCTCTCAGATGTCAGACTTTGAGCAAAGCACAATGACCTCTAACAGTATGTCTGATTAAAAGAATCAATTCCCCCGCCTTTTTATTTGGGTTTTTGTTGTGGGGCTTGGTTTTTTTGTTTTGTTTCTTTTATGTTCTATCACTGGATTGCTAGGAAGTCACTTAACAACTGCTGCCAGATGGAGGTCTGAATTCTAGTTTCAGAGGAATGTTTTTCCATTTAAAAAAATCTTTCTGGTGTGACATTGTGTTTCAAAATACTTGAGTCCTTTGTGTGGCTGACATAAAACATGAACTCAAGAGGTTAAAAATGTTCTTCAGTTTTTCCTTTGCTACATAGGATTTAGGGTTTTCATCTCAACCGCAAATGGTCATAATTTGCAAACTTCCACTGATTGCACTGATTTCATTTTTCCCTGTGTAAAAACACAGATATGATGTGACTCTCTGCACTATTTTATTTCTCTTTTTGTGATATGTTAGTGTCATAGCTGTTTTGAGCTCTTCTGATGCTAGATAATTTAATGCTAGCTACAGTGTGCAATTTGTTTCTGATCCATTTAGATTTTGGATTAGAATGTACTTCAGTGCAATGGTATACTAAAAATAAATGTGTTTGGATTATGTCTTAATTGTAATTATAATCAGTGGCAGAATGCCAACTGACTTGAAGTGTTTTGAATAGTTTGTAGTTTTATTATCTCCTGAAAATACATTGTTTGACCTTTCCATTCTCCTCCTGTGTTTGGGAATCTCTGCCTATTTTTGTACTAACCTTGTACTCTATACGAAACTCCTCTTTTATTTTCTTCTAAAATCATCAACAGCGTGATGTTTACCTCTTCATGGAGACTCTTAGCTGTGTTCCTGCTCTCATAAACAAGTGGTAGAATTTAAGAAAACAGGAACAGCTGCTCTATTTTTTTTGCAGCTTGCTGTTTTTGTTTTTATTCTGCCTGCCTGTCTGTATGTTAGAAGATATGTTCTTTTAAGGTTTTTTCCTGGGATACAGTCTCACATATCACTGTGTTGTTTAGAGATCAGTGCTGCCAGTTTGGTACACAGTGTGCTTTTTTAGCCTTTCGCGGGCAAAATACCCCCACGGATGAGAAGTGGGAGAGATTGAGGCACAGCAGGTGCTGCAGTATATTTGTACTTCCAAATATACTGTGTCTCCATTCTTTTTCAAAGCCAAATAGCAAAGATTGATTTAGCGGTGGAATTAGGATTTCTCCTTTTTAGCTGGGGGTGGAGACCCTATTTCTAGATTTTTTTCCCTTCATTTGTGAAAATTTCTGCTGAGTTCCTAAGCAAGCTGTGTGTGGAAAGCATGTTCTGCATCTCTGCAGAGAGCATGAGAGTCCATACACATATCTGAAACTCAGAAAGCTATTGGATCTTCTGCAAACTTGAAGTGCAAGTAATTTCTATGGAAAGGAGGGGTAAAGAAAATCCATACCACTATTTCTGCTGTAGATATCCCAAAGAACTTGAGGTGTTAAAGGCTGTATTTCTAGTCATACTTCCTAGTCATTTGCAGTATAATAATCTTCTAAAATGCAAATCTTTTTTTTTTTTCCATATTTGCTAGTTTTAAGGCTCATGGGCAAACTGTCTTTCCTTAACTATGCTTTAGGGTTAGAGATCTATGCAAAAGCTTTTCAAAACTGCTTGGTTAAGTTTTGATGATCTGAATGTTGCTTTTTGCCAGTGATACCCAAAAAGAGGGACTGTAATTTAGAGGTGTCAGGAGGTGCTTATTCTGTACTGAGAGTCAGTTAACAAACTGGTTTGTCAGTGCTGAATCTTTTCTCATCTGTTTAACTCTTTCAGAGGTCAGACTTTGAGCAAAACACAATGACCTCTAACAGTTATGTCTGATTAAAAGAAAAAAATGGGTTTTTTGAACGGCTTTTAAATGGAAGTATTAAAACCATGTAGACATTGTAAAAAAAAAAAAAATCTGTTTTTCCTTTTCACATGCCTTATGAGAAGTGAAGTAATGAAAAGGTTGATGGGCTCTTTATTTTTGCATTGTCTGCATTTGCTTTTGTTTAATGTTCTTATTCTTGCTAATGTTATAGTCCTCTGAGGCATATTATAGTTATTCTGCAATGTTAAGTGCTCTTGACTGTGATGTACCTTTCAAAGTGTTTCTAACTATGTGCTTTCACACCTATGTAAGTCAAAGTAATATCTTGAGTGTTGTCCTTTGTTTTGCCCTAATTTATGGAAGTTGGTTTCTCAGGTTGTTCCTCTTCAGGGAGACTAACCTAGCAGATAATGGAACAAAACACGGGGTGGGGGGGGGGGTGAAATGACAAATGCTTAGGTTTTACCCACTAAAGGAAAGTGTTTCCTTTTTTTAGAGGAACTTTTAAAACATTTTGGTCAGGGTTTTTTTAATACCTCAATAGAATCTTAAAACAGAAGGAGGTAAATTTTAGTTCTGATTAGGTTACAGCTGGATTTGACACGCAAATTGACTGCAATTGATTATGCATTTGGGTGAATTTGAAACTCTCAAATTCAGGAACTGACTAGGAATCTAGCTACTGAACACAGAGCAGTTCCTTAGCTGAAGATGCAGTATAGATGTATGTTTGATTTAAAGCTATTTACAACCTGTCTGATTCTTAGGATGATGGCAGAGATATTTTGCCCTTCTTCCTGTCCTAAGGACTGTACCCCAGAAATTCTGCTACTGTGCTGTTTGAAGATGAAAATATTCTGTCTAGGTATCTTCAGCTTTCACCTAGGGTGAAACATAAGTGGAAAATGGTGAAACATCTGTATCCATTTCCTTGTTAATACCCTACTCTTGTCTTTATTTCTTACAAGTAAAATTCTTAGAACTCTCTGTCATGTTGCATATTGGGAATGAAATCACAGTTGCTAAGCCAGAGATGAGTATAAATTCCAGATAAATCTCTCTCTTTGTCTCAGTGATTACATATTTCCGTTTATTTTTTTGGGGAAAAAAGTAATTACTCTTTAGCAAAAATACAGTGTAATCTTCAGTATTTTAACAATTAACAGAAGACAAATACTAATGGATGATTGTGTCTCACCAGTGTGAGAAAGCTTTATTTTTTTTTCCTTTTTTTCCCCCTTTTTTGTTTTTGTATGTGAAATACAAATCTAAGGCAGCCTCCACAGATTTGGCTGCAGGTAACTGTTTAATGCAATTATTTCCATTATTCTTGTCTCTGTTTCTAACAGCTGTTTTTAAATGCTAACAATAAAGTGGCAGACAAGAGTGAGAAAGACCTTACCAACAAATTACTGACAGAAATGAATGAGGACCAGGTACCTACCTAAACTCTATTTTGCTTCAGTTGAAGTCAAGACACAATCACAGGAAAATTGATTCCTGTGCTTCACCTTAACCATCCTCCTTAGGCCTTCTGCAGCAAGATGACCTTAAGATGCTGCACAGATCAGCATTTTCTGTCTCTGGAAAATGATTTTTCTGAATAACAGGTTGAATTCAGCCCATGTTTTATTCATCTGCTTCAAACTGCAGATATTGGCGATAGAATGAGCATCAGTTATGCTTCTTTTAAGGAAAAGGTGAAGTACATGAATGGGATCCAAATTAATTCTCTCAACCTGGTGGTGATTCTTTTTCCCCTCCTTTTCCTCTTTTTTGCTCTTTGTCTCAGCACTGTGGTGTTTTGGATTCTGGGGCCTTGTTTGTGATTCTCAGTGGTTGTGTTTGGTGTCCTGATTCTTTGCTTGTCATCAAGAACAGATGTTCACAAAACAATGGACAGGCTGAATCAGGGAGGTAGGAATAGCCTGTTGCTTCACTTTTCCCAAATAATGTGGAAAGTTTCAAATGCAAATTTTTGTATTAATTTTATAGTAGAATTATTTGTTCTGATTAAAAATGTAAAAAAATGCTGAATACAAGGGATGGTAATTTACAAATCGTGATTTTTTTTAACTAACAGCTTTGGCTTTTTTGGACACCGCACAACGCTCTAACCGCATGTAAATGTTTCTTCACGTCTAATAGAGTCTTCTGATTCTTGACATTTCACTTTCAAAATGTGTCTGAGGTGCATATAATATTTCAGAGATGATGAAATAGTGTTTGTTTGCACAGTGTTGCTGATTAGGTTTACTGATGGATGCAAAATAGTGCTCCAACATTTTTGTTCTTAAAACCATCATAGAAATATCAATATAAACAAGAATTATAGAAAAAAAACCTCAAAAGATCACTTAAATTGGAGAGAGAGGTGTTGAATCAATGCAATGAGGCTATGGGTGAGGCAGCCACCAAATTGTGCTGGTGTGACTTCTCTTACACTTCAGGGGTGTGTGTGTGCTGCATTGGTGTGCAGGGCATTGGATGGAAAATAAATCACTTTATATGAACTGCAGGTGCTGATTTTCCAGCAGCACACACACACACTGCAAGAGATTTCCTGATTGTTTTCCTCCCTCCCTCTTGAGGTTGTCCATTAGACGCATGAGGAAAACTTGTTTGTCCATCAGAATATTTGAGGTGCAGTTTGTGTTGCGAATGTTTCTCTCCTCTTGAAGTCTGTGGTTAGTTGTCTACTGTGATGTAATTCCTTGTAGGCTGTGGGGTATGAAATTTTGACTGGTGGGGAGATGATTTTTGAAGCATGTTACCAAACTCCTGGTTTCCCTCTTGGCAGGAGGGCACAACAGCACAGATTTTGGAGCAGAACTGTCTTTGCATGTTTGTATATGACTTCTGTACGTGCTACTTTCAGGTGTTTCAGGGACACCTGGACTCCTTGGCAGTATCAACCATTCAAGCCCTCACAGCAGTAATGCACAAGTCTCCAGCTGCAAAGGTAACAGTGTCTATGCAGAGGGCTGTTTGCAGCTTCTTGATCTGGTTTCCAGTTAGTGTTTTTATCACAATGTCTTCATGGATCTTGCTAATGGAAATGAGCAGGTTGTGGTCACACGTTCATGCCAGATAGGAATAGCTGATTAGCATTCCTTATCCCTTTATGTGTGTCTAATGGCTGTACACTGAGTCATCTTTCTACCAAAACTGGAAGATCTGAGTATAATGGCAGTTGGAACCTTTGTAAAGGAAGTACACTGTTACTTGTCCCATGGATATATGGGGTAGACTTAGTGGCATTTGCAGGAACTTGCAGGCAGCTGTTTGTGTTGTAGTTTTATATGGTTTTAAACTAACCCAGGTCAGTATTGCCATCCATGTGGTGGTCATACCATTGCCCTGTGCCCTTCCTTGGTAGTTATTCTTGTGATTTGGTAAATGGATAGGTTGTGGTCAGTTTGTGATTCTGACTGGAAGCTAAGCCCATGGAAAAATAGTATATTTATTCCTGGATTGCTGAGTTCATTAAATTCAGCCCTTTGCTGAATGATTCCCTGGTCTTGGCACAGGTAACGGAATGTGACTGTACAGTAGGGGATAAAGGAAGAGTGGGAATAATTTATTTTCTTGCTACTTCCAGTACAGCCTAAGGGAGAGACAACAGGATCAGTTATGCTCCTCCAGAGCATTACTGAAAGCTCTTATTTCGCCACTGACTCTGGAAAGCCTGGGAAGAGTTGTATGTTGGAGGTGGGGACTAGCTGGGATTCACAGAGAGTCAGCAGAGTTTTCAATTGTACTTCTACTGCAATGTGGATTTTTTGTTTTCATGTTTACCTGAGTAATCACCTCACTTTTGCTGAAAGATTTATTCTTTTAAAAAAAAAACCATTTCAGCAGAGAGTATAGCCAGGAGAAGAGTATCCATTCCATATGATGTGTTGGCTGTTTATTAATTAAACCATAACTGGATACTACTGTTTGAACTTGGCTGGTTGGTTTATTTTTTTTCTTCCTGTAAAATCAGTTAGTTTTCAGGAAAATTTCCTTGGAACACTTCTCTAATTTTTTTTAAGTGTTTAGGATGGGTGGTTTTTAATCTGGTCCAGGAAAATCTTTTACTGAAAGATTAATATTTGAATATTTCTGATTTTCAATGTAAACATTTCATGCTATAGTTCGCACTAAAAAGATGAAAAATGAAGCTATTTGTTCTTTGTGATAGTGTTAACATTTGGATTATACCAGAGTAATTATATTCTTTTACAGGTCATTAATAAAATACAATTTTTATTTATATGTGTGCTGCAGTGAAATGCTTCTTATCTGCAGCATTGTAGGGACAGTAGAATGAACAGGTTATCAAAAATAGATTTCTAACCTGTAATTACTGAATTCTAATTATTATGTGTCTAATAGTGCATTAAATTATCTAAATTAAAATTAAAAGTTGCTTGTCTACCTGCTGCAGTAGACATGCAATTTTTGTCCATTTTATTTGTTAGTGAGACTGGAATTTTTATCCTCAGGAGGTCTTCAAGGAGAGGATTGGGTATTCACACATATACGAGGTACTAAAATCGCTGGGTCAGCCTTCACGGGAATTGCTGGAAGAGCTCATGAATATGGTGAGCTGTGCTTGCTTTGAAGCAGAAATGCTTACATCTTTCAACAGTATTTCTGGCCCTGTCTTACTGTATTCATCTCTGAGTTCTCTGCTGTTTTTCAGGCTGTTGAAGGCGACCACATGGCTGTTGGAATATTAGGCATTAGTAATGTCCAGCCCTTATTGCTGCTCATTCAGTGGCTTCCAGAACTAGAATCGCACGAGCTGCAGATTTTCATCTCCAATTGGCTGAGGCGAATCTGCTGTATTGACAGACAGAGCCGTGCCACGTGTGTCAATGCAAACATGGTCATCCGTATCATCGAGACCCTCAATTCCCACTCGGCGCTCCACTGTAGCTGTGCAGAGAACCTGATTGCCCTGCTGGGCTCCTTGGGGAGCCAGTCCATGAGCTCGGAAGAGCTGCTGCAGCTGGTGCGGCTGCTGAGGCCGGAGGAGCCGCGGGGAGCTCACCCGTACGTGGTGCCGGTGATGCGCGCCCTGCTGGCCATGGCGCGGAAGCAGGGCCTGGCCAGCGCCCTGCAGTACTTCAACCTGCACCACAGCATGGCCGGCATCGCCGTGCCCGCCATCCACAGGTGGCCGGGCTCGGCGTTCTCCTTCAGCGCCTGGCTCTGCCTTGACCAGGACCGGGTGGACCCCGGCACGGCAGGCAAGAGTGGCAAGAGGAAGCAGCTCTACAGGTACAGTTACTGTAACTGCTGCAACCCACAGATGTGGGCCATCTGTGCCCTGTGGCATATGGTACCCCATGACATGTGGTGCTTCTGCTTATCTTCATCGAAGGCAATACATAACGCTTAGTCTGGGAAAGGGAGAGCTGTCATCTGTCGCCAGAGCCAGGCTCTGTTACAGAAATAACCGTGTAGTTTCTCTCTTGCAGTGTCTTGTCATCTACAGTTTCAACATCCATAACTCCAAATTGTGTTAAGGTTCATTGCTTAAACAAAACGACATTAGAAACCAAAAACCAATCCTCCAACCCCCACCCAAAACCAGAACAGCCTTCACACAGTTTGTTGTAAACGTGATGAACTCTGGATTTGTATAAGAGCACAGTGAGAAGGCACCTTCATGGTGCTTAAATAGTGGATATTGGCATGAATGGTTCTTGATATAATTTAACTTTTTGGGTACTAACATTCAGAAGCAAACAAAATGTCTTTTTGGTTTTTTTGTTTTGTTTTAATAGGAGGAGTAACAGGCAGTCACATAGTAAATATTGGACCACCACCAAACAACTTGAGTGCATTTTCTCCTTAATGAATACATTGTTAGGTGATAGTTTTGATGGAGCAAGTCCTTCATTGTGTGTCTTTTTGCCTTTCTGTAGCTTTTTTACAGGAAGTGGTATGGGGTTTGAAGCCTTTATTTCGTGCTCGGGGGTATTGGTGGTTGCAGTGTGCACGAAGAGGGAATATGCAACAGTGATGCTGCCTGACCATTGTTTTTTTGACTCTCTGTGGGTAAGATTTGACACTGACAAACACTTTGTTTAGGATTGTATTGTTAGCTCAGAAGTCAAAATTTATTTTTTGGATTGTTTTATGAACAGTCTGTTTGGTAATATTTCAATAATTAATTGCATAAGAGCAGATTTAATCTCAAATAATGCAAGCAATTTTCACAGATTAGTTGTTGATTGAGATAACGTATGCATGTGTTATTGGGCATTTTTTATTGATTAAGCTTGTTACAGCATTAGAGGTTTTTATATTAAATTAAAACAAGCATCGGTGGCTGTGGTGCTATGTTAATAAATTAGCTGTGGTGCTGTTTCTGCCTTACCCTTTTCTATTCCTATACTTAAAAACTGATGTGCTTTACTATGGAAGAGCTGTATCTTTCTCTTCAAAAATCTGTTTACATGTCAACATTTACTGCTTTGAAATGGAAGCAGCTGATAGGTGGTCTTATACTCTTGTCGATGCTTTGGATTTATTTTCTTAAGTGCTTTCCTCACCAGCTTAGTAGAGATGAATTTAAATAGTTTCATGTAATAATTTCACTGCTCTTAATAATGACTTAATTATTTTTTATTGCTTAACCAGCACAACATAACTATTGTTCATGTGCCTGGAAAGAGGCCCTTTGGTCAGAGCCTTGTGTATATCTACGTCAATGGACAGCAGAAGGTCTCTGCCCCGCTTCGATTCCCTGCTATGAATGAAGTAAGTTCCCTTCTGAGCCACACCCCTGGGAGGATGAGCTCTCCTACAACAATGAGACTTCAGCCTATTGCTAATAATGTTTAGCTTTGGATGCTGTCCAGAGTATCATTTTGGCGTGTAACTAACCATTAAGTAGTGCTTGTTAGTCATCTCAGTTTAAAAATAAAACAGAAAACTCCACCAGATGACATTGATTAAATTGTGGGGTTTTCCTCAAAATAATTGCCTGAGCATATTGACATAATTTATGATGACATCACAATAAATGTCAGCTCTGCCAGTAGGATTGATATAACAGTACTCAGTGAGGAATATTCCCTGTTATTTTCAATGTTTTCATATATTTTTACTTGTATTTTTTGAATGTTTCCTTAATATGCTATTCCTTATTCCTTCAGTAACTGGATAAACACTTTACATGCAGTTAATCTAACGATTTTGGATGTGTCCACACTTAGCCTAAAAAATACACTAGCCATCAAAATGAGCATGTGTCATGTTTAGTTTCCTTTGTAAGCATTGTTCATTACATTTGTGGAAGAAATTTATATTAAACTGGGCTACAACACCCAACATTCTTCCCTCTTTGCTAAGTTCTAATTTGATATTTGTTAAGTATGTTGAGAAAACAGTTAAGTTGGATGCTGTAATGGTAAAATCAGTATAAAACTTAAAAATGAGAGTAAGCATACCTTTCATTTCAAGATAAAACTCTGAATTTTGACCCATCCGTAGAATAAGCACTATAAATCTCAAGGTAACTAAATGTAAGGCAGGTAAGCTTACCATGGGGGCATCTATTTGAGTGGGCTAACTGATACGAGAAATGTACAGTAGCAGATAAGCTGGGCTAGTGTTTTGGAATATAATCCAGAAGAGGAGTATTTACAGAAGGGTGTCTGGAGCACCATCCTTCCTGGCTGTGCTCCTGCCAGAGGTCACGCGGCAGCTGAGGTAACTAAATTGCTCTTAGTTGGAGAAAGGGTGTTCTCTCTGATTATGAGAAGTAGATGCTCTTTTTTTTGGCCAAGCTAGTGATGGATTGCTGGTTTTTCAGGGCTCGACAGAACTTGTTGCTCTTGGTCTCTTATATTTAGTTCAGATTTGCTAGATGCAGTCTTCAGATTTAAAGCTTAGATTTACAGTATATGTTTTGTTTTCTTTCTTCCATGTGTGACTCTCCAGTCTTTTACTTCTTGCTGCATTGGTTCAGCTGGTCAAAGAACAACAACTCCTCCTCCATCTCAGATACCAGATCCACCTTTTTCCTCCCCAGTCATGCCCCATCGGACATCCCTTGGAGGCATTCTCGCTACAGGAAGTTGGGGTGGGGTGCTTGGAAAACCAGAGTTCATCACCAAAATGATCTCAGCAGGGACTCAGGACAGTGAATGGGGGTGTCCAACATCTTTGGAGGGCCAACTTGGATCAGTTATTATCTTTCATGAAGCACTGCAACCTTCTCAGGTGAAAGCATTATATTTAGCAGGTAAGTGGTGATTGTACTGGTTTTAGCAAAGTAAAAGGAATGAGTTATGAACAAGACCCCACTAAGCTTTGCTATACACAGACACATAATGAACTTGCAATCCAGAAGAACTGCAGAGCTGACCTGAGTGAGAGGGCTTTAAAGCAAATAACCTTAATATTTAATGAGTATGTTATGAAGTTTGATTTTAAAATATTATATTTGCATAAGCTCATCTGTTTATCATATGTACAGACCTGCCAAAATGAAAATGTTAGATAATAATTTCACTTGTAAATTCTGAATTTTTCCTAGTGTTTGCCTACATGTGTTTACAGTTGAGACTCTTTAAAAGTATTGCCTTTATTTTGATAGGTCACTTAAAGGTCATTTGTGCTTGAGGATTTTTCTATAAGAACCAATAAAGTGGTCTTTTTAAAGAAAATACTTTGAAAGCTATGTTGTACAGTTCAAAGTCTTAAAGGTGTTAAGTTCCATAATGACTCGAGGTTGTTACAGATTAGCATTAAAACACTTGCATCATTTAAAGGAAATATTTTATATTGCTAAACAAAACTGTCTTGAAGGTTGTTACTCATTTTCTGGGCATTTAGGCTTGATGGCAGAGATTAGTGACAAACATGAGACAGGTATTTGTAAAGACAAACATTAGAGCTGTTTGAATGTATAAAAATGCGTCTTCTTTGTGTAGTTTAGCTTTTCATGTAGAATGTGTTCCTTTTTAAGCAGACCCTCTGAAATGAGTGATTTAAGTCATACTCTACTTCAAAGCATGTCTCAGATATGGTTCAGATTGTCTTATTTGTTCTTCCAACAAGTTTAGTAGTATAAAATCTGTAAAGGGCAGCATTAATATCCAGTGGACTCTCAAATATATGTTATATAACTTTATATACCTTTTTTTTTTATAGGTCCAAACTGTTTAACTCCATGGAAATCTCAAGAAGCTGAAGTAGCAGACCTCCCCAGTAAGGTGCTGCTTCATTATACACCAAAGGTATGAAAGAGGACATAATTTCTGTTTGACTACACAGTGTGAATTACTTTCAGTGTTTGTGCTGTGGTTTTTATGGGAAGATAAGGAGCAGTGAGAGCTTTCTTAAAATGTAGTCTTGTGCAGAGATACTAGGTTTTGTTCATGGTAGGCAAAAGGATGGAATTACCTTGTGCAGTAGAGAATGTCAAATCTAAAATGACATATGTTATATTCTAGGGGTTTCATGTCGTTTAAATACTTTAATATCAACACATTGGTACAAAATCTTACGTTCAAGCATCTGTAACTTGTTTCCTGAATGATATCATGGCTTCTTTATTTGTTTAACAGGCTTGCAGAAACCCAATTTGCCTTGACCTGTCTGCAAATCTTTTACATGGAAGACTAACTGGAAACAAAGTAGTGAATTGGGACATCAAGGTAAATGTGTTGTGAAGAGGCAGAACCTGATGTAAAAATGATAGTGGTTGTGTGTGTTCATCTAACTTTTGGAATGCTGGAAGTTATTGTCATAATGCAAATTATATTTAGCAGGTACAGCATGTTTTTATACTGAGAATTAATGGGCTAACGCTGTAGCTGGAGTAGTGGTGCATTTACATTACATTTATTGAGAACTTATGAGGGCCGCTGCTTTTACTGTCGCAGTACACGAAGATATTTTGTGGTAGCTGACTGTTCTTCATGATAATGTTGAATGCATGTTGTGTATTGAGAGCATTTTGTTACCTCTAGGGAATTCTGTCATGGTTTTCTTGCTGTCACAAACTCTGAGTTAGATTAAGATTAGTAGGGTTAAGTTAACACTTGTGACTTGTCAGTAGAATACCATGTTTTTTCATCTTGAAAATGTATGAACAGTAAATAAGACCTGCCTTTTTTTTTCAAGAACAATGAATGATTGACTGTACTGGCAAACAAATTAATACGGAAATATTGTTGGAGCTACACTGTACATATCCACTGTGCATATCTCTACAATCTCTTCCTGAGAGTAATGTTAGGAAAATTCAGACACTTGATAGTTAATTTTGCTGTGATATGAATAGTTTTAAAATACTTCAATTTGTCCTGTTTGCCCAGTAATGGGTACTTCTACTCCACAACAATTGTCACTGGATGAACCTGGGGAAATGAGTGGATGTTTCTGAGCAGCTTGCTAAGACCCTGATTTTCAATGAAGTGGTTGTGAATCACTTACAGAAATCTTATGATTTGAGTATATTACCTTATAAGTATATATATATTTGAATATATTATACCTATATAAGAAGCATTGTTTGAATACCAGAATCCAGAATCAATTAAATTGGAAAAGTCCCCTGAGGTCATCGAGTCCAACCTGTGACTGAACACCATCTTGTCAACTAGACTGTGGCACTAAGTGCCACATCCAGTCTGTCCTTAAGCACCTCCAGGGACCTTCTTGTGCTATCTCTGCTTGTGAGAAGGAGCGGAAAAAAGGGGACGTAAGAGACTTGAATTTTAAGGAGAGACTTAGAATTGATGTATATGTAGAGTTATTTTAAAAAACAAAATAAAATTGTATTATTTTTTAAGTGCCTGAAGTTGAAATCTTACAGGAAGATGATTAAAGCAGAGATGTGTATAATCTTATAGTCTTCTCTTACTGCTTGCTGCAAGGAACTTAGAAATCAGAAAAATGTTTTTCCTGTTTTTCAAATATATTTAGCGGAAGATTCTATCTAAGTTTTTGTATCCTTCAGTTTCCAGTGTTTATAGGGGGGGAGGAGGAAGGAAATGTAAAAGATGTGCTTTCAAAACAAGAGCTGACGGGATGGCCCATGTGTAAGTGGCGTGTGAGGCATTCTGATTGGTTTGTGAGTACTCCTGTATGCGGAGTAGATTTTTGCTACAGTTGAGGGGATTTTATTTATGGTGATGTTTTTCCTGCCTTTTCTCTTGATTCAGGATATGATCAACTGCATTGGTGGAATAAATGTGCTGTTTCCATTGCTGGAGCAGATCAGCTTTCTTGGTGGACAGATGGCTGAGAAGTCTGAAGGGGAAACTGTGCCTCCAGAACTAGTAACTCCTGTAGAGGGTGACTGGGTGGTGTTTTCATCCCCGAAGGCATCAGGTAGGAAAGTGCAGCTGAAGTGAAATAATTTTTCAGCTTGATTTTACAAGTCTTTTTGTGAATGACAGAAAGCTGTTTATTGTGTGCTGGATTTTCCAGAGCACCACGTAGAGCTGAAAGACTCTTTCTGTTGCTAGATACCTGACATGGATACTGAATACCAAGAGTTCAGCACTATATAAAAATAATATAATAACATATGTCAAGTATAGCTATATTTAGTACCATTGTTTTTCTTTTTGTGATTTATTGTTACAGGTACCAAGGTATGACATTGTTTTAATTTCTGTTCTGATTATTTTGAGAAATTGTGTTTGGTGTAAAACCTACTAATACTGATAGGAGAAGCTTTCCTGCTAGAGTGCTGGATCACACAGCCACAAGGAGACAGCAGCATCAGAACTGTACTATTTAGCCTTTAGCCAAACTTTCCTTAATAAAATGTTCAGGCTCCTACATATTCCACACATAGTCACATTTTGGATTAAAATTAAAAGAAACTGAAAGGATGCTTTAAGAATAGATTTTTTGAAAACTTTGCTAATATTGAGAATTAACTTTGACCTTGACAAAAACCACTGAGAAATCAGACCTTGCAAGGGAAAACACTACTTTTTTTGTTTGTTTCAAAGGTGAAATGGTGGAGTAAAGTAAAAAAATAGATCTTTTTCACTGTGTCTCTAATTTTTTTGCATACCATGGCTAGAAAGTGTCAGTTTACAACTACAGAGGGAAAATAACTGCAGCATATGCAAAAGATTGTAACAAAGAAGTTTGTAACCTGCAGCCATGGATGAAGCCGCTGATGTCAGGACTGGGATCACTTTATTCTGGAGAGGCTTGGAATGGCTGTGATTCTGCACAGGAAAAAAATGTAAAGACAGTCTACAGCTAAGGAACAGGAGTTGAGAAGTTCAGGAAATAGTGAGGAATATAAACACTTGATTTTACTTTTTCCCCTCTACATTTATGCAGTGATCCAATGATAAACCATAAGGCTTTTGCTACTGTTGTTCTGTTCCGCAGAAGCACGTCTGGAGAAGAACGTAGTTGCAACTTTCATCTTGATGATAAAACACTTTATTCAGGGACATCATGTTAATCAAGAAAATCTCATTCACTCCCATGGAGTTGCCACCCTAGGAGCCTTGTTACAGAAGGTGAGCAAACTTGAGAAATGTCCTCTAGTAATGAATTTCATGGATGAGGTACTGATTATTTTGAAGCATAGCCAGGATGCTAAGGGCTTTAAAGGCCTCCTTAATAAGTACTTTTGTTTCTTGTGTTTCTGAAGGCAAAAAGGCGTGAGAAGTTGGTCTTTATCTGCAAAGTGAAATACGATGTTTTATTTTTTTTTGTGTTCTGCTTTTTTTGATATAGATACTGAGTTGTTTTGTTATTCAAATGAGACTACTTTTGTGTTTCTCGTATTGCTTTAATGGAGCAGACATTGCTGTAGAAGATAAAAGAAACTTAAACTTCTGTTTTTTAAAGTCAAATTTTATTAGGACATTCAGTGTTTTGAGTGATAACACCTGTTGTTGTTTTGCAAGGTGCCAAGAATCTTAATGGATGTGAATGTACTGATGGCTGTGCAGTTGTTGATAGAACAAGTCTCAGTAGAAAAGAACATGCAGCTTTTGCAACAGATGTATCACCACTTACTTTTTGACTTCAGTATCTGGAACAGTGGGGACTTTCCCTTCAGAATCGGTGAGCTCTTGGACTCGGGCAACTGTGTGAAGACACAGGACTCTTCACGTGACACAAAACTTTATCTTGGTTCTAAAAGAAAACTTTATGTTGTAGGACATATCCAGTATCTTTCTACAATCATCAAAGACAGTAGAAGACTCTTCAGAAAGAAGTATGGTGTGCAGTTTCTACTAGACACACTCAGGATTTACTATGGGTATGAGTTTTACTACTTCTGGCTCCTCATTTATTGTATGTGGCTCTTAGAGTTTTTTGCCCTCATTCTAGTGAGAAAATTAATAAATAAAACTGCAGGTTGGATTTTGATGGTTGATTCAGTTTACAAAATTGCTTTTTTTTTTCCATTTGACTCACTACTTTTCCTTGCCTTGAATTTTTATGCGAAGATTACGTGAAGTTTGTCAGTGATGCTAGGAGTGCTTGTAAAAGTAATTAAAATTACAAAATTGTAGAACTTGTGTCCAACAGTGCAAATTAAGTCATAGATCATTACCATAATGAAAAGTTTAGCATTTTAAGTTTTTTTAAATACGTGTAGAATTTGAAGTAGGACTTCTTTAGAAATTTTAAATTTTAACCTTTCAGTGTTGATGATTTTTATCTGCTTAGGAATATAGTTATGTGCTTGAGGAAGATTGGCTAGAGACTTTGCTGTTTCCTGTGGGAGATGGGAACCTGCAATGCAGATCAGTACAAATCCACATTTCAGGGCTTTTATAGACTTTCTAAATCTAATCTGCTTATTATTATTCAGTTGCTTGAGTTCAGTAAAATTTGAAAACTTGCGCACGACACCTGGGTAGATAAAAGATTACCAAACTGGCACCGTCAAGTTGCTATTAATGAGCCATGAAGAACTTCCTTTGGTTTCCTTTTTGGTCTGTCGGCATACAGGACTGGTTGTAAAGACAGTGATTTGGCTCCTGATGACCTGAGAACGATACGGACATCCCTCTATGGACTGATCAAATATTTCCTGAGCAAAGGTGGAACACATGATGAGATTCAGAGCATTGTAGGATACATAGCTGCCACCAGTGACGAGGAGCAGGTATCCAGCATGGCATAAATGAATAGTTTAAACTGGACGTGTTTTGGTTCTGCATCTTGGCACTTATAAATCTTGCCTTGTGTACTTAAAAGAAGAGTGAACAGAGAAGAAAACGACCACAAGCAGAATGTTAATTGATGTGTGGTTCTGTTTAGATGTAGCTGAGATAGGATATGCCTTTAGAAAAGTTATCTTAGTTTACAAAACCAAATGAATAGAACTTCAGCTGCTCAGGAGTTGTAATGATATAATTTCTATTTTGTAGACATCAGCAGCACTTGAACTTGCTTTGTGTCTCTGCTTAATTTGATAAAGTGGTCTATAGAGAGGAAAAATGTATTAAAAATTGTTTAAATGCAGTAATATTGAGCAAAAAAAGTCTATTAACCAGCAAAGGTAAAACTTAAAAACCAAAAAAATTTTCGTAAAACAAAGCATGAAATGTGAATGAACTGAGTATTAATTTGGTTGTCTTAATTTTGTAGCTCTGCGGAATTTTGGATGTTCTCTTCAGCCTACTTCATTCCAGTCCAACCCCAGACCAGCTTTTCTTATTGCTCTTTGAACCAGGGAATGCTGATATTCTTTATGCTCTGTTACTGCATCAAAGATACTCTGACAGGCTTAGAGAACTTGTGTTCAAGGTAATGAATTGAATGATATGTTCCTAAATTAATCAGTTGAACATAAATTTGTGTTTTTCATTGGTCTGGCTGCAGAGGTGTATGTAATTACAAAGATACTAATCATCCAGATTTGCTTTTTTCTTTTCTGTTATGTTAGCTAGATGGCATTGTTACAAAGGAATTAGCATTCTCTTGAAATAAAGTATTGGGATCTTTAAAAAAAAAATCCGCGTTGCTTGAGTTAGCTTACCAAATAAACTTTAAAAACTGTGGACCAGCATGTTATATCATACACAAGTTTGAGAGATCTGGATGCTTTTTTGTGTTCAATTTGTGTTTGTGTCTACTTTTCGTTACAGATCGTGGAAGAGATGCTGAAATGTACCAAAGTTTATGAACGGAGCAAGCACCGTATGAGACTCAGAGAAGTGGGATACTCCGGGCTGGGGCTCCTTCTGAATGAATCACCAGTTACTGTTTCTCTTATTAAAAACCTTCTTAACCAAGTTCTGTATGCAGGTAATTAGGGAGTGTTATGTCTGACAGTCCTGCTGCTCAGAGGCAAACATACCTGCATTTTGTTGAGGAAAGCCAGAGGTGTTACTTGTAGAGCTGTTCTACTGAAAATTCCCATTAGTGTCAGCTAACATTTTCTTTGTTCCCTGAAGTTTGTTCCTTTTACTATCCCTGGATGCAGACGTAACTTCCAAGGCAATTTTTAAGTATTTATCTGTTACATTCTCTTGTGTGATATCGTTTATGGTGGCTTTTTTCTTTCTTCCCTACAGATCCTGCTGTGAATTACAAAGATCTCCTAGCTATAGTGTATCTGGCTCATAGATCTGATATAAACATGAGAGTGATTATCTGTAGAAAGGTTAGTTGTCTTCTTTAGAACTGGCATACTGTCTTTCAAGCCTATAAACTGTACAGTGTGATAGCAAATTATTTCTTTAAAACACAGTGGCAGTGTTTATTGTTACTGTTTCCTTTAGCAATGATCTATTTTAAAAATTAAACCCATCTATCACTTACTGTTGAATTTTGTGTACTCAAGTACTTTTAAAAGCCAAAACAAAAAGTGAAGCCTCTATCACGATTCTCAAATAGCTTGTATTTTCTACAGGTTTGAGATAGTAGGCTCCTTGAATTACTGAGTTTTCTCAAAGCTTGTATCACTGGAATTAGTACCGAATGTATCTGTGAGATGCTGTATAGTCTATTAAGGTTTCACTAAATGAAGAAGTGAAGCTATAATGTACACTATAAGTAAGCTATTAATACTGCAATTTTCTTAATTTTATCTATTTAATAGTTCCCAATCAAGCATATTTTCTATTCAAGAAATTTTTTTTAGACTATAGGCGAATGGGATTATTTATTGAGATAACTGACTTTTGAAGGATTTGTTGCAGAAGAGTTGCTGAAGTACCGCAACTTACGAATATGCTTTGATAGCTTCTTTTCTCCTCTACTCCTAAAAACTTGATACTTTTTTTTCTTTTTTCTCAAATATATACTTTTAATGAGGAAAAATTACTTTGTGGCTTGTTTGCTTATTATTAGCCAATTATGGCTCTTTATATAAGGTTGTAAGAAAAGTAAAGAAGTTGTAAGATTGTAAAATGTTTAATTGAAAAGCCAGATGGATGCAGTTACAAGCTAAAATTAATGTGTGGGTATGGGATATCTTCTATCCGTAGATTTTGCATCTTTTGCATTCCCAATTGGATGCAGCACAACAGATTTCTCAGCAGCTGGGCTGGCAGGACACTTTGGTTAGACTATTCCTGAAAGAAAACTCAGAGGTCCGGATTGGCTTTAAGGAGAACAGGACTGATTCCTCCAGGGAAGAGGAAAAAAGGCCTCCTACTGAAGAGCTTCAGAAACATCAAGCTGATAAAACAGAGGGAGACAAAGCTGGCAGCTTTGCATCAGTTAATGGTCTGTTTGATCAGTGGAGTTTAGAAGACAACAAATCCCTGGATGTCCCTGCCCATTTCTCCGTTATGCCTCTGGAAGATGCATCCGCAGCAGAGATGTCTTTTAGTTCGGAGGACCGAGAACTGTGGCACAGTAATCCTTCACATTTGAGTTTAGATCTGTCCAGTGTTGACTCTTATGAACTGGCCGATGTTGGGAATCAGATGACAGACAGCCAGCCCAGCACTCCCTCACCCACAGAGAGCACAAAGCCCTTCTCTGGGCAGCCTGACAAAGAGCTGGGTGTTACAAACGATGCGGGCTTCACTGCTGAGCTTTCTCTATTTGAAAACCAAGGGGTAAGTAACTCACTCCTTATATGACTGGTTTCTCCAACTGCTGGAAAATTCTTTTTGTTCTTTCGATATCCCTAATGAGTGATTACTTTTTGGTTTTGTCCCTCCTATCATCCAAGAGAAAAGTGAATAATATGGCTCTTGTATAGTGAGTAGGAGGCCTTCCTTTTGTAATGTATCATCTTTTTTGATTGTCCAGTTGACATAGCTTTGGTGTTTAAAAAAAAAGAACAAACAAAACAATAAAACCGACCTCCCCTCCCAGCCACAAGAAACCACGAACAAACTGCAAACTCTCCCCCCCTCTATATTTGAACATCCTTTATCATCCAGAGGAGGCATGGAGCAGACATGCTGTGAAAAAATGAGGGCTTTTTTTAGCTTGTTTTACATCATATTAGCAAGCCACTGTCTCTTATATTTGTGTTTTCATGAGCTTTTCAATTGGACTTTAGACTGCAGAGTTTCAAATGTTGAAACATGAAAGCATAAGGGCTGGGATGAATAAGAAATGTTTTGAAGGCTTTCTGCTCTAGAAGGGCTTTAAATATTTCACTTCTTTTATAGGGGAGTGATAATGAACTCATACAGTTACTTACAGACATCTTACTGTGTGTAATGTGGAAAGGTATTGAAAAATCTGATGATGATGCTTGGATTGAGAGAGGACAGGTGTTCTCTGCTCTCACCAAACTGGGGATGTCTAACGAGTTGCTGCGGCCTTCTGATGAAATAAAACTCAAGTGAGTGTACAGTTCATCCCTTTTGAAGAGAAACAGAAAAAGTGAGGGACGTGAGTGAAGCTGGGAAGGAGTGGGTGTTTCCCAGCAAGATGTCCTTTTCTTTGCTGTCTCTTTACATACTGTTGGAAATATATTCCAGTACCTATTTAGGAGTGTCTTGTGGCCAGAAGGTTTTAAAACTATCGCTGTTTTCATAAGTCTCTCAATCGCTTTTATCTCATTGGCTTATCAAGAAGATGGCAGTTATGTAACTGCAGACTAAGAGATTCAATTAAATACTTAATTGGATTTTTTAAAAGCCACTTACACTTAGAACATGTAATACTTACATGGAGGATTTTATTTTCCGTGCAGCTTGCTGGAGAAGATGTTAGAATGGTCAGTCACTGATAACAGAGATTCAAAAGCTCTGCCTACACATGCTGAAAATGCCTTCAAGCTCTTGCTAATTGTACAAGGTTTCCTGCAGGCAGAAGGACTAATTAATTCAAATTTATGGACAGAAAAGGTACAGTAACTGCATAATGGAAGTACTGTATACGGGCTGAAATGGTAACAATAAAGTTCTTGGTTTGGACACTGTCACCCTTCTAGTCATACGTTTTTAAACCACAGATATTACGGAGTAAGGATTTATAATTGAATGGATTAGAGTGCCCCTTCATGAATAAAAATGTGGATATTTACCACAGGGAATATAGTTAATTTTGCAAATTAAATAGGCATGTAAATGGTACTCTTTACTGAGAATCCAGGTCTCTTCAGACTGGAGAAATATTTAGAAAATGTAAAAGCTAATGAAACAGCGTCAGTTGTAGCCGAAGCAAATTTTGCAGTGTTTATCAGCATTTATGACTTTCTGAGCATCCCAAATGAAAGACCAGCCAAACCTCTGCTCTCGGTTGCAAGTTGGGAAATGTCACTTCTGGGTTTTGACCCATATTGA
The DNA here is from genome assembly GCA_013397755.1 of Cnemophilus loriae. NCBI lineage: Eukaryota > Metazoa > Chordata > Aves > Passeriformes > Corvidae > Cnemophilus > Cnemophilus loriae. The sequence goes on from VZTF01008143.1 coordinate 626,375, forward strand.
AGTTTCAACACATGTCATTTATTTCAACATTTATGTAATTTCTGGCACTGGTCTTGCTTTTTCCACAGTCTGAGTTGTCATTGCTTTTCAGTTTTTCTAAGCAAAGGAGGAGAGAGATTATATGGAAGCCATCATTATTTCACTAGAAATCCTTAAAAAAAAAAAAATTAAGGCTACTTTCTTTAAAAAAAAAGTGTTATGTCAAGAGTCATTAACACTAATTCCCACGCTGTTCTCCAAAATGCCTGCTTATAAGTAAACATAGCTTAAAGCTTTAAATTGCTTGTTTTTAAAAGGTTTCTTCTTGTTAAAAGCTTTGCCTTCTGTTGGGAAACCTAATTAGAAATGAGAGCTGAACTTTGGAGCAATGAGAGTTGTGCTTCTTGCCAACTCTGAACTGAAAATAACAGTACTTCCATAAATAATCTTCCACTGTGCCTGGGGAGAATTTAACACACTGTAATATCCTAAACGAGATATTTCAGTCAGAATGATTTTACATTTAAGTAATTTGTTAGAGAATATATCAAGGTGTATTAGTTTTAAACAAACACATGTGGATAGTGAAACGTGCTTTTGCCTTGTGGATACCCACCTTTCCCAAGGCCTCTATCACTTCTGCTATCTAGATACTGACAGAAAGAAGTGCCTCCTGGAGTGGCGTCTTTTAAATTTTCTAAGGAAATGGCATTTACTGGAGTTAATTTATAGGAAAAACAATAAGCATATATATATTCTCTCTCTCCTTGTACACACACACATACATATATATATATATATATATATGCTTTATTCAGGGGGGGATACCTGACTTAACATACTGGACTGGGTAGATTTTTGTTGTCAGGAATTTCTTTAAATTACTGGTTTAACTGCCGTGTTCTGGGATGATTTTCTGGGTGTGGTTAAGTTAGAAGTGTGAACACAGCCTCTTCTTTAGCTCTCTGAAATTATTGTGTCTCCAGCTAGAGTAGTTATTGTTACTTTTATTTCAATTTATTTTATTTATTTTAATTTTATGCAAATTTTCTGTTTTTGTAATAGCTCTTGGAAGAACTAGTGACTCTCATGGATAGCCTGTCAGTCTGGTACTCTGATGGCCTAGAAGCAATTAGGCTTTCACAGGTGCAAGTCCAGCTGCTCCTTGGATTCATTGCACAAGACAACTTACAGGTTTGTTGCAAATTCCTGCAAGTGGTAGTGAGTTTTAAGGGCCCATTTGATGTAACTGTTGTGGTTTATGGGAGAGCTGCTCACACCAGTGAGCAGACCTGTGGCAGTCGCTCATCCTTCTGTAGGGAAGATGTTTTGTTGGTTCTTATATTTTGCAGGTTTACTCTACAGTCCTGTCAGTGTGCACCTCCAGAGCACAAGAAGGAGGTAGAGGGCCTCTGTTTGAGGATGGGACTATGCAAGCACAAGTGGCAGGAGAAAGATGGGTGCTGAAGAAGAATCACATTCATTTTTTGCTGTTTGTTTTTGTAGGTCTGTGCTATGGCAGCAGCCAAACTAAACACCCTCCTTCAGACCAAAGTAATCGAGAGCCAGCCTGAAGCATGCTACCTCCTGGGGAAGCTGGAAGGCATTTTGAGTAGGTCAATTGAAGAGAAGACAGAAACTTACTCATTTCTGATTCCCCTTGTTCGGACATTGGTATCCAAGATTTATGAACTTCTCTTTATGAACCTGCACCTTCCTTCATTGCCTCCTACCAATGGCAGCCCGTCTTTCTTTGAGGACTTTCAAGAATACTGCAGATCTCATGAGTGGCAAGTTTATATTGACAAATATGTAAGTAGTAAATTCTTTTTGTATCATTTCCCTCCTCTTTTCAGCCGTGAAAGCACAGGAACCCATTCAGAAATCATGTGGTACTTTTTATTTTGCTTTGATGAAACCAGATTATTCCAAATATGAAGCAGTATGAAGAGAATTCATTCAGACATGATAATGAGCAGATGGCACTTTATTGGAAAGATTGTTATGAAGCATTTATGGTGAACATGCACAAGCGAGACCGGGAAAGAGGAGAAAGTAAGCTTAAGTTTCAGGTAAGGTTTTCAGTGAGTGCAAGATTCTCTTAAAAGAACTCTCTCAAGAGTAGCCTTCTAAAAGATGGAGAAAATGAATTCCAGGATGATCCAGGTCAAGTGATTGTGAACAGGTTAATTGTATTAAGATTTTATGGGCAGTGGGACTATGTGCACTTTTAGGATATGCTTTCTAATTCTGCTCTGTCTATTAAAAGTCTTACGTGTAATCAAAGTTACTTCAGTACAGTAGGCATTCCTTTTCGTACAGCAATGCAGAAATATGCTCAGCCATAAGCTGCATCTTCTTTTACTCGAATTTGTGTTTTGAATTATGAAAACCTGTTTTCCATTACAAGCTGTTTGTTTGGGTTTTTTTCTTTAACCCTATTTCAATACAATTAAAACATGTAAAACAGTGAATAGTTCTTAGTGGAAAAATTGCTTCTAAACTGACCTTTTTATATCAGGTCCAGATTGAGTTTCAGCGTTAGAGCTAACTGGTAATTACAGGAAATATCAGAGTGAAGTTACATTTCTCTTTACTTTCCTAATAGCAAAACTTGTAGGTCTATTTTATTCAAGTAGCTAAAGGAAAAATACAGTGAAAGTCGCATTCTAGAATACCAGAATTTAAGAAAAATCCTGCCTATTATAGTAGGATTTCTAAGGCTGCTTTTCTGACGATGAAAACTTGCTTTAATGTGGATTCAGCATTGATAATGCTTTCTTCACATCTTTAAATCAAAGTCTGGCACTATTTCTTCTAGCTCTAAGCTTTTTAAAATTTCTCTCCTAAGTATTACCTTAAAATTTCAGAATGTTTTATCGCTAAACCTTTTTTGTTTCTTCTTGTTTTGTGAGAGTTCTTGGAAACCACAAAACTGTTTTCCAAGGTCAGAGTTAATTCAGTGCTAGACCTATTTGCAATGGTCTTTCAGGAGCACTTTGTGGAACCATTCAGCAGAAAGGCTCGGCAGGAAAATCTGCGGTACAACAGTATGCTAAAACAGCTTAGCAGTCAACACACAGCCACTCTGAGGCAGTGGAGAGCAGCCCAACTTTACTTGTTCTCTGAGCGTGGGCCTTGGGCTGAAAGGTGAGACTGGAGTTCCTGAACTGTATATGATGCTTAAAAGGAATTTGCTCACATGACTGTTTCGTGTGGTTAAAACCAGGTCAAATTGACTGCAATAACCGTGCTTGACATGTACAGTCTCAAGTGACAGGACAAGAGAAGATGGCCTCAAATTGTGTCAGGGAAGGTTCTTATTAGATATTAGAAAGTAATTTTGGGGTCATTGTGGTGGTGTTAGGTTGTCAGTTGGACTTGATGATCAAACATCTCTTCCAACCTTGAGGATTCTGTGAAAATGAATACTGTTTACAAAATAGTGATGATCAGAGCTGCAATGTGAAACAAAAGCAATAAACTGCATTTTAATCTTTTATTTTTTACAATGTACAAGTGGATGACCAGTATTTTCCTAAATATGCACTCTTTTGTAATCATTCCTGTAGGTCTTTACTTTATTGAGATTGTTTTTATGAATATTCTTGTTTTCCTAGGAAACAGCGTCCTGTTCACTGGAAACTTTCAAACGTGGAAAATTTTTCACGTATGAGACTTAAACTAGTGCAGAATTACAACTTCAACTCTCATCAGGATGCTAGTGACCTGAGAGATAATTTAGGTAAAGTTGTATTTGCTATCTCACTGGAGTTCTTACCAAAGAAAGATACCCACTTTCCTCTTTGTGTTTAATAAGCAGTACATGCTAGATACTTAAATCTTGATGCTTCTTTATTTCATCTGTAGTAAAATCTATAATATTAGAGTGATTCTTTTACCTGAAACCGCATCTTCCTACTGAGTAGAATTCTTTTGTCCTGGTTCATTGAAATGTGGGGTTTTGTTGCGCTATAAATAAAAGTTAACTCCTTTGTTTTAAAATAAGCAGTCACACAACTTTCTTGTGTGAGATTATTTCTTCAAGAAAGAAGCAGTGAGATCAGAGTAAGCAGTGTTTGTTTGAAGCTTTTTAAAGTTTGTGAGTAGAATATGTAGATGTGAAGTGCTTTGTTTCAGAAGTGTGCTGAACAGCCGAGTTAGGGGTGTAACTGTTAAGTTCAGTGTATTGGATATAAAGGCTCAAGCAAATAAAACCCCCAAAAACTCTTGTAAACTCACATAACCAAAAAGGAAATGCAGTGCATTTCTATTAAATCTGCATGCTTTAGCAATGTCTGGAAAAACATTGCAAAGTATTTTATTGTAAGTGTCCACATCACAAGTCAAGTTAAATTTTTCTTAGGTGTTGTGTTCCCTTTCTACTGTCATAATTTTCAGTGTAGCTCAAGGACTGTTTTTTAGTGTTCTGCTTAACCACAAAAGTACTTAAGAAGTCTGATTGCTTCTTACTTGGTTAAAACCAACATTCAGCTGTAGAAGATATGCTTAGTAGGTTAGCTTTCCAAAAGTATTGTAGCAAAAAAGGTTCTGAGCTGTTATGTCTATTTATGATAGGTGTGCACCAGACACAGCCCTCTAGTGAGTCTCTGCTTCTGGAGGTGGTGAAGCAGGTGAAAGTGAGTGACTTGGAAGATGATGTTTTGGAACTACCAGAAGAAGATACAGCAGCCAGTTCCAATTTGTAAGTAGAACAGGATAAACAATTGTCATTTGTTTCTGTGCTAGGGATAAGGAGCAAGAAACAACTTTGGCAATTGAGTAGCACGCAAAGCTTCCCTCTTTCTTTGTCTGGCCTTAACAATTCAATCCAGGGCAGTTTTGATCAGCAAAGTTACTGCTGGATTTATCATTGTCACCGCTGAGACAAGAAAAGCCCCAGGGAAAAGAAGGCAGAGCAGATGTTTGTGAGAATCCATTAGTGATTCACTGCTCACAGTTGGTCTGAACCTGAAGCTACAGAACTGTTGAGGCTTTTCTGCTATGTATGTTGACTATAATTCTTGAGAGGCAATCTGCCCTGTAAGGACTTGGACCAGACTGGAACTGCCTCTTGTCCACAGTAATCATGGCCATTCACTCCACTGTCAGCTGCATAGCATGAACATTTGTGCGGTTGGCATTTAAGTGCTGGAGAGTGCCTTGAGTTTAAGAGCATTCCAGAGAGAAGGCCTGCTGTGCTTCGTTCATGTCACTTGTGTGACTGCAACCAAAAAAAAAGGGCAGGAGAGAGAGAGCAGGAAAAGAGGAGTTGAGGGAGGATAACTAATGCTTTGCTTCAGTAATTCGATGTGTCATGTTGTGCATGCATATGTGTGTGTCTGCTGTTAAGGCCAGTAGAGAGTTGGCACTCTGAGTGGTACTGGTACTTCTTGTACTTTAAAGGTTATTAAATGCTTACTATAGATTATAGTAAAATAACCGTGAAGATAACTTTCGTCATATGAACTGGAACTCAGCTCTGCTCTCGGCCGGAGAATTCAAGCACCTAGAAATTAAATAAGAAAGGGAAATGCAGCCTGATGTTTTCATACTTCAGATGAAGTCAAGTCCATTGTACCTGAGTCCAAAATGTCAAGACTGAAGAGGGATGCTATGAAATAATATTTGTGGTCTAGTCCGAAACACCCAAGACCGCTGATAAAAGTAGCTTTATATAATTGTTTATGTTGTAGTTTTAGTACCATTCAAATTTGATTCTTTTCTGAACTATCCTCTTGCCAAGGACCTAAGCAACAGTATAATCTACCCAGCCCTGTAACACTTGGGGATGTTTTGGCAGGGATGAGAAGGACGAGGAAAGTCAGAAAGAAAAGCTAATACTATCTGAAGACTGTGAACTCATTACAGTAATTGATGTGATACCAGGCAGGCTGGAGGTCACTACCCAGCACATCTATTTCTTTGATGGTAGCATTGAAAAAGAGGAAGGTAAGCATGATCAATATCTCTTTATTTTCAGTGCAGTTCAGCATTCTGCTTTTAGTAGGCTGAGCTTATGTTTTGAAAATGAGTGTCAAAGTAACTGTAAAGAGGCAAGTTGTTGTTCTGTGCTTAAAATTAACATTGCTCTTGATGGTTAGTGGCTGACTGATCCCTTCAGAATCAAGAATCTGGAACTGTACTTTCTGAGCTGGTAAATGGATTCACTATCAGTATTTCTTAAAAATAACTTTATAGAAAACCTGCTGACTAAAAAAATGTTACTACCTCTAATTTGCTTGGTAAATTGCATCTCTCTATTCTCTTTGACAAATAATGTTTTACTCATGCATTGATTAAAAAGTAGTAGTATGTAAGCATTAACCATCTATATTAATTTAGGGAACTTTAATAGAACATACACAGCTGGCTATGAAAACACTGAAGTGAAATGCTGGACAAATAATAGTAAAATTTTCTAAATCAGTATACCAAAATGTCAGCTTTTGGGAAATCTAAACATAAAAGTTTGTTTGAGCCTGTTTAAGAAAGCAAAGGGGGTTGGTTCGTACTTTCTGTCAACAGAATACATTCATGATTTGTCTTTAATCAGAAGGCGAAAGCAAATGCTACATTCTGTCAGATATTTCTTGCTTCAGTTCTTTCAGCACAACAATATCTGAAGTTGGTATTTTCCTAGCAAAATGGTTAACAAAGTCAGCTATAAGACCTCCTTTTCTACGAGTAACTCTGAGGTGATTGGAGCTGGTACTGAACTGCGTCTAAATGAAAAAGGGTTTTTTCAATATGTATTGCAAGTCAATAAACCAAGTGCTCTTCCTTAGGGGTAGGTTTTGATTTCAAATGGCACCTTTCTCAAATTCGAGAGATCCATTTGCGTCGGTACAACCTGAGGAGGTCAGCTTTGGAGATCTTCCTTACAGATCAAACCAACTATTTCCTCAACTTTAATAAGGAGGTATGGATTTATATAATTAGCACAAGGTTAAGTTTAAGATCAGTGATTATATGTGAGTGTGGTGTCTTTCCTAATACTGTAACGCTAATAGCAAAACGTTTGCTTTACACAGTCATTATGAAAAACTAGACTGCAGTCTGCCATCTAGAAACTGGTTAATTGTGAAAACATAGATAAAACAAGATTCTCCTTTTTCTTCTCTCTCTCTCTGTTACACAGAATGATTATTTAACTAAAATTACATCAGTAGTGATCTAAATGTCTTGAAGCCCATACATCTTTTTAAAGATTGAGCAAATTAATTACTAATCAAAGGGGCTTTCTTTTTTACAACAACATTGGAAATCATTGATATTCCACGGTTAAGGAGTAGCGAATTTTTTTCCCCTCTGGGTAATATCAGTGATCCTTTTTATGAGGGACTAAGATAAATTTCAGAACTTAGGGTGAGTTACGTACTAATAGGTCAATTTATGAACAGCTCTTAGAAAATGTTGTGTGGTGTGGTTTTGATGTGAAGGATGTCACATCCATCCACGTCCAGATGTTTTAAACAGCAAGAGATTGAAGTGCTTGAAAATGTAACTTTGTCCTATTTATTTCACATTTTAATTAGCAGATAAGTTGCTTAATTGTCAGCTTCAGTAACTAGAATATTGTTTATTAGTGCTGTTTTCTAACAGGTACGAAACAAAGTATATAGTCGGATATTGTCTCTGCGTTCTCCAAACATTTCTGGGACCAGATCTCCACAGGAACTTTTCAAAGCGTCAGGTTTGATGCAGGTACGAGACCTCAGCTAAATGGTCTACAGCATTCCTCTGCTTTTTGAAGGAGTCCCCCAGTGTTTAGATGGCAACTGCCAACTTCTGTGCCCTCAGCCTGGCTCCTGAACTTTCAGTGGTATATTTTTGGAATGGTTTGGTTTGTGTTTACAGTCAGGTAAATGGGTATAGCCAGGCTCTGTTGATGTGATTGACAGGCATTTTAACTTGAATATAAAACATGTGGCAGATTAGCTTACGGTTTTAGTCTATGATCTTGAGTGCACATTTTGAAACTTCTTTCACTACGTGTGCAAATAATTTTCCCTGCTATCTTTTCATGATGGAGCTTTCAACAAAACTCACATGAAAATTAGTAGGAATTAGTAATACTGATAAAAAAGGAAAATGTCAAAATGTCTGTATTACCATAAATACAGATAAATTTTTTAATGTAGTAAACTTATTTTTGTCTTTTGTCTCTTTATGCCAAAATTGTTTCCTCTGAGGGAGGAGGCTTTACAAATAACATTAAAATACTGGAAATACTTTGATTGTTCTTTGTTTACCTACCAATGAAACTACTGAGTTGTATATTTACACAGAGAAAATATCATCTGTCATGACACATCTCCATCACTCTGTAGACAAATATTGAGCTCTCCTGAACACAGCTGTGTCTGTTCTTTGCTTTAGAATATAATAGTGGAGCAAACAAAGATGCATAGACAATTTGGTGTACAAATTGTTAACCTGTACTGTTAACCAACAGGAGAAGAATTTATAAATAAATTTTGATCTTAGCACTCTAATGGGTTTCAAAGTTCTGTTCCTCTTTTTATCAGTGCCTGTTTACTTGCCTTCTTTTTGTTTCTTTTATTTCGATTTTTCTTCTCCTTTTTACCAAGGCTGCTAATCGTCTGCTGCTCTGTATTTGAAACAGTACTGTCACCAATCAGGATCTGATTTCAGTGTAATACAGATAGCAAGATCACGGAATCAAAGGGAAAATAAACTTTATTACAAGAAATTGAATCTGGACTTGCATACGATTTTTGTGGTCTTGTGCTTTTCACTTGCCAATGCTATCCTCTGGCAGATAGATACTGACAAGACGTGTAATTTGCAATAATTATATCTTTGATATAGCGAATTCCATTTTATCTTTCTTTGTCTTTCAGAAATGGGTGAATAGAGAAATATCCAACTTTCACTACCTTATTCAGCTGAACACCATGGCAGGACGAACTTACAATGACCTTGCTCAATATCCTGTGGTAATTAAAAAAGTTAATTTCTAAATTTTTGCCAAAGGTATGTGTTTTTTCTCTTTTGAAAGATGTGTTTTTAATCTCTATTTGATGTTTGACTGATTTTATTTCTAGTTTCCCTGGATTTTACGAGATTACACCTCAGAAGAACTGGACCTGAATAATCCTGCAGTATTTAGGGACCTGTCCAAACCCATAGGTGTGGTAAATGAGAAGAATGCTAAGACTGTGAAAGAGAAGTACGTATTTGAACATTTGGTTATATTTCTCTCTTTTCTGAGCCTCCAGGCTAATAACACATCTGAAAAACAAAGTTGTGACAGTGAGATTTTTAAAGCTGGTTTTATAAGGTAACAGATGCATTTGCAAAGGTAGTTGATTTGTTGTTCCTGCTGCATTCAGGCTCTATTATATGGCAGTGAAAGGACAAAATTTACTGTTGTAAATTTTCAGTTGTTTCTCAGCTGTGGAGATGAAAAACTGAAAGGCTGTAGAAACAATTTAATGGCCCAGCAACCTGAAAAGACATAACGTGTCCTATGTCTGCTTCAAGATAGGGAATGTGAAATCAAACTGATTCAGCTGCCTGTGCTAAGAGGTAGCATTGATCCTAAATCTGTGCTTCCTCTTTTTTTTCAAGCATCGATTATTGTGTTCAAAATAAAATACATCTCAGTGACTTTTGGCAAGTCCTCTGTAGGTACGAGTGACAGGTACTTACACCCACACAGCAGTGTAGTGATCTTTCCTTTTTTGCTAGTGTGGGAAGTGAGTGTGCTGTCATACCAGACTGCAGTCAGATGTCTTCCAAAATCTTCTGAAAACTTGGAACATGGAGCATTTTCTTTGAATGATTAGTCTCTATCCTAACTGTGATGATACGGGTTCTCTAGAAGTTTAAGTAGAATTTCTCTTACTAGCCTTGTGAGGCTGAGCAATATATCAGCCAGATGGTGGCATGATAGAGTGAGTTTGCCAGTAGAAAAGGAAATGGGCGTGATTGTGAAAAAGATCTCTCTTCTGCATCCTGCACAGTCAAGCACACATTTCTTAAATCTTGCAGGAAACCATCACAGGTCTCTTCACTAGTAAATACTCTGTTTAGTGATGTGGGGTGTGTTGGTCTGTTGTGTAAAGTCCTCAGTCCTGTCTGCCCTTTGGTTTCTGACAGGTGATAGCAAATGCCTAGGGAAGAGTATAAGGCATGGAAAGGCTTCATCTGGTGTACATTTCTATCTTTCAGCCGTCTTTTTCTTAGGGACTTTCTAAGTAAGATTAGGAATCTTCGTATTTGATAGAACTCAATGTATTTTTCTCCTATAGATTGGTGTAGTCATTTCTATTGAATATTTGCCTGGAATAAGCACAATCCACATGTAAATCAACTATAATGCTTAGTTGTATTTATAAAGGTTTCTTTTTTTAGATACGAGAATTTTGAGGATCCTCTTGGGATGATTGACAAATTTCACTATGGGACACATTACTCAAATGCTGCTGGTGTCATGCATTACCTCATTCGGGTAGAGCCTTTCACAACACTTCATATCCAGCTTCAGAGTGGCAGGTATGCTGAGCAGATAAGCAGCCCCTTCCTGTTTCTTCCTTGTCATTTTACTGGGGGAATCATCAAAGTCTAACGTGAGTTTTCTGATCCACAGATTTGACTGTGCTGACAGACAGTTCCACTCTATTCCTGCTACCTGGCAAGCACTCATGGACAACCCCAATGATGTCAAGGAACTTATCCCAGAGTTCTTCTACTTTCCAGAATTCCTGGAGAATCAAAATGGTAAACTGACTACTAAGAATAGTCACACAGAAAACTGTTTGTCTTCTTCAGAAAAGGATTGTTATAACCATTTGTGAATGCTGAGGAACACTTGTTATTTAAAATTTTTGGTGTGATTGTAGACATTAATCATCATGCTGTCTCCAGAGTGTTTAGTAAAGATACCAGTTGTGTTAAGCAGCAGCCTAAACATTGTTTAAAATTCAGGCTGTGGGCTTAAGGATGGCTAAAAATAGTGTTGTTTACCCAATGGAAAGTATCAGAGATGCTCATTTGGATGTTAGAAAAAGTTAGTTAATGCTAATTAAATACTTAGCAAAAGTTAAAAGAGATTAATTATAATTATTATATTGCTGACTGAAAAGACAGCATCCTGCATTCTGGCATAAGACTCCTAGATACTTTTTAACTCACATTTATTGTTTAGTGCTTTGTTTCTCTACTTTTGCACAATTTGAAAATGAATTTATATGTTTGTGCTGCTACAATCTACTGGAGTTCTAAATTAGAAAAATGGGAAACTCCCAAGTCCCACTTTCAAGTCATTTAAGTATTTAGAGTTGTTTCAGTGATAGCTGGTGAGATTTAAGACTTCTTAAAAGCCTTGGTTTTATAACTATTTAAACCTCTAAGTAACTTCCTTCTTATGAGTAACCTTATTGAACTGTTTTTGACTCTTAATCTTGGTAAAGCAAATGCAGATATGTTTACAGATGGATGTGTAAAAGATTAATAACTACTTTCATGGTTGGGACTTCAGCTTCACAGTCATTTAGATGTTTTGGATAATTGTTATCCTTTATCATTTAAAATTTTAAACATGCAGAACAGAACTTAGCCTCCTATATCAGTAGTAGGATTATTGGAGATTAACATTATGAATTTTTCAATATCCTTCTCTTGCATTGAGAAAAAAATAGTTTTAATCTTTATTGAGAAATCAAGATACTTGAAATATTTTGTAGCAACTCTTAAATTTTTCTGAATTATTCACTAGGTTTTAACTTAGGCCAGCTTCAAAGTTCAAAAGAGGTGGTAAATGATGTTGTTCTGCCTAAATGGGCCCACTCCCCAGAAGACTTTATTTATAAACACAGGAAGGCTCTGGTAAGATGCTGTTTGTATGTGTGACATACTCATAAAGAAAATGCACCTGCACATTGTTACTGTGGCTTAAGTGTAAAACAAGTGGGATGGCATTCAAACTAGAGTTGTAGTTGCCTTTGACATTACAAGAACCATTAGAACTCCAGTTAAAAGCTCTGTGCATGTTGATAAAATGCTGGGAAGAGCATTTAATCTCTTGGGCATTTAGGACACTAATGATTTGGGCATTTGCTGTCCTCGGAGATAAAATGGAGAGGTAGGTGAGTAGGCTTCCCTTGCTGTTTAAAGATTGTTCTGTCTGGTGTTAGGGAGCTGGCAGGTTACCTTCCCTTGCACAGGTGCATTTCAATAGTGCAGATCTGTTGTGTCGCTGTATTGATTTTCCCTCTTACCTGGCAGTTACTGCCCAGAACACGCGAGGATATTCTTATGCTTCCACCCTTTCCTATGCTTCTGCCCTATACATCGATAAATACCTAATTTGTGGATACCCTTAGTTTAGGAATTGCATCTCTTCCACAGAAAACAATAAAAACTTCAAGATGGGAGCAGTATTTCTCTTATTCTTACAGGAGCATTTTTTCCTTCTAGGAATCTGAGTATGTTTCTGCTCATCTTCATGAATGGATAGATTTGATTTTTGGCTACAAGCAGAGGGGACCAGCTGCAGTGGAGGCGCTTAATGTGTTCTATTATTGTACTTACGAAGGTACAAAGCAGTATGTTCTCTTGTCATTGTCATCAGACTTGTGAGTTTTCATTATTAGACAGAAGACACTTGATTTGTGAGCCTACCATTCAGTAGCATATGGTAAGGCAGCAGATTTATAGATGAAATATGGCAGCAAACCTTGTAATGTATCATTTGAAAAAAAAGTAGATTTTTTTTTTAAAGGAGGGCTGTTGCAGTTTCTTGTCTTTTTTTTCTAAAAGTTACTGGGTTTTCTTGTCAATTTCTTATTTGCTTGCTTAAAAGCATTTGTGGGAAGAGGTTTCTTGTGGTTTAGCGTTCACATTGCTTAAGAACAAATAATATTAGAGACACATATTAATCTGTTAATTTCAAAGCTAAATTTTGGATGGTTTTTGTGAGCTACTTCTGGTTTGCATGAAGTATATTAAATACATTTGATAAGACAAAGGCCTGCAATTCTTGCCCTGACAGATACACTTAAAATTCCACATGCAGAGTGGAGTTTTCAGATTGTATTTTAAATGGAGGCGTTGTTTGGGGGCTTTTCTAGGGGGCAAAGGGTCATAATGCTGCAAGTAAATTAAGTTTTGCGATGTTAGTTGACCATATTGGTTCTTAATATGTTGTTTGGATTGTGTTCTTTTTTTTTTTTCCCCCCTACTCTTCATCGTTCTTGTTGTGATCCAGGGGCTGTGGATTTGGATGCTTTAACAGATGAGAAAGAAAGGAAGGCTTTAGAAGGAATGATAAACAATTTTGGGCAAACTCCCTGCCAGCTGTTGAAGGTAATGCTTTTTTGCTCGCTCTCAACCAGACCTTTGTGGTTATATACAACTGAGTTACAAGGACTTGTGAAAAAACAGTGGTTTGTACGGTAATGGTTTGTAATTTTAGCAACATTAAATCTTTGTCGCGTTACCAAAGAATCCATTTTCAAAATAAATTAATTTACTTCAAGAAGGGATATTAGGTATTTAAGATTGTTTTCCCATTAAGATTCTGAGTATCTCATATGTATTGAACAAATTGATAAACTAGTCTAATTTGTTACTCCTTCAAATATTGCCTCCTAGGAGCCCCATCCACAAAGGCTGTCAGCAGAAGAGGTAGTGCAAAGACTAACTAAAAGTGATACCTCTACTCTGAATCTCTTCCAACACCTCACTGAACTGAAGTCATTCTTCATAGAGGTAATGTGTTACTTGAAATTGTTTAAAGTCTAATCTGAAACTTCTAATGTACTTGAAACAGAAGGTCACAACCTAGATGAAAATGAACTTGCTTCCTATTTCAAGAAAATATTTTACAATGCAATGTGCATTAAATGAGCTCTGTCTTTTTAGCTGGCTTCATAGAGGTTGAATCCCATAATCTGCTGGCTGCTTGTGTGGGTGTTGTTTGAGTATTAAACTAGTCACCACACCAAGAAAGCTAAAAACCTCACTGGTGGTGTGTGAGGACTCACTGAACTTGGTAGTTAAAACTCCCTGGTTGTTGGCCAGGGTTTCATTTCCAGTGTTTGTGATGAAGCTTACCTGCACAAACTGAATGGAGGTGTACCAGTGCCTTAGGGTGCTTTACAGGTCTGACACTGATTCCAGAGGCTTTGGGTCTTACTTTTTACAGATTCTGGATTTATCTTTTAGCTTTTGGATATAATCAGATCAAACCCATGTCCTTTCTCTTAGGGAATTAGTGATGGTGTGCCCATTGTCAAAGCTGTTGTCCCCAGGAATCAGTCACGTTCCTTTATTTCTCAGGGAAGCCCAGAGATCTTGGTGAGTTGCATGTGTCAATACTGTTCTTAAACTGCAGACAGTCAAATGAGTGTATTTTTTTTTCATGCAGCTTGTAGAGAAACATTTCTTAACTGTTCCTCTTTAAATGTGTTCCTTTAACCTATAACGGATGTCAGTTATTAGTTAAATATTTGTCTTCCAAGGAAAAGACAGGCTGATTTGTTGAGTGGCATTTAAGAGCTGATGAGACATGACTGTAAATTATAGTGAGGCATATTGTAAGTTGCCACTTGATCAACTTCCCTGCAGCAACCAATTTGCTAATGCAGTGCAGCCCAGATTTAAAATTACAGGATTGAGTTACTAATGGTGTCATTGTTTATCATTTCTTTCCAGCCCGTATATTAAACTGTACCGTATGTGGTGCCTGCACACTCCAAAGGCCTGCACTGCTCCTAAAACTAACTTTTGCACTAACATACGCTCTTGTACTATGGCAGATACCAAATAGTGAAAGGAGAACAGTGTTTTTGTATTTACATCTGTATATATGGCCTAGCTACTGGTCCCAGTGCAATAATACCTCTGTTTTGCAGGAAAGAATATTCCAATATTCCTATTTTGTATGTCAAAATTACTGTCTTGGCTTGATGTGGTACATTCATAGGTTATTTGGACACATCTAAAATTCTCCTTGTGTTTTTCATAAATATCTGATGAAAATAACCCTGAATATTTAGATTCCTTTGTTACTTACTCAGAAATGGAACTGTAGTGCAGTGTTTTTTAAACTTCCTGTGTTAGTATATTTACTATTAACAATTTGTATTCAGAGAAGAGAAGCAGCAGCAGTTTAAGCTAAATGACTGACTTGTAATTAAATGTTTGAGAGGGGTTGGTTGGCTGGGATTTTTAGTTTGTCTTCTCCCATCCTTCCTACCCCAGCTTCTCTGACCTATGTAGAACATTGACCTATGTAGAACATGGACTATTCTAGTATGGTTCTATGTACCACATGTGGATTAACTCATCTGAGTGGGATTTTTTATTGATTTGTTTGTTCGGGGAGAGTTGCATGTGCTTTTTCCTTTGTGGTAAATTTTCAAGAAGCCTCTGCTGGATTTTATACAAGCTCCATTAGCATCAAGGCAAGCAGAAAATAAACCTCTGGGTTTCATCAACTTTTTCATCAAACTTTTGTAGGTAACAACAAGTCTGAACTGCGTTATTGGAACTCATGGTTGGCTGCCTTATGACAAAAATATTTCCAACTATTTTACTTTCATCAAAGATACAACAGTGACAAATCCCAAGTAAGCAAATTTTGAGGAGGGGAACAGAGAATGCATCTAAAGTAATGAAATACAGTAATTGTTCAAAATCAGTGGGTCGTGCTGTATTCATTATCTGAGTTTTCACCTAAGAATGCATCTTCTGATGCTCAGTAACATTACCTCTAATCTGTAATAGCATGCTAGTAGAGTTATGTAAGTGGCATTTCAGGCTTCATTCTTAGAGCTACTTCTAATTTTTTTTTTTTTAATTACCAATCATAAAAACTCATCTTGGAATCTGAGGCAGTTTTCATATTTTCTTATGCTATGGTAATACATATAGGTATATGTGGTGGGTTTGGGTTTTTTGTTTTTAGAGAATTCCTTTTTGTCTTTAATGTTACAGTGCTTAGTAGGGACATAAGTTATCCAATTGTGTAAAAGGCTGAAAAGATAGAGGATGAAATCTTGCTTCCAGTCGCTGGTGGCAGTGAGTTTTGCCATGGATGTAGCCTCTTCTATAGGTGGAATTTGTTACTGATTTTTAAAGACAGAGGAAGTGCAAAATAGGTGGATTTGAACTAAGGTTACTGTTAACTGCTCATCGTTTGCCTACAGAACGCAGCGCAACATGAGTGGTCCTTTTGCCCCAGGGCTGGAGATCACCTCCAAGTTGTTTGCAGTGTCCCATGATGCAAAGCTGCTCTTCAGTGGCGGACACTGGGACAACAGCATCCGAGTGACATCCCTTACGAAAGGCAAACTGATGGGACAGCACATCAGGCACATGGGTCAGTCACTCTGTGTTGGGAAATGGAAAGGGTTTATGGACGTACCTTGTTATCTGGTGTTCTCGGAGTACAGCCAGTTCACTTGGGCACACAAGTGCAGCAGTTATAAAGGAATGGCAGCATAAGAACAGGAGAATGCTTGTATCGTGGTTATACGTAAATACTTGAGCATGGCTTTTCAGTCATTGGAGTAGTGCTTTGATGTAGTTTCAAAATAAGGCTCGCCTGCTATTTTTAGGTAGCAAAGTTGACTGTGTCAAGTGGGTACACTTGGCTGTATGATGATTTCATTGTTTAATAGTGTCACCAGCCCTTATCACAGTGGAATATTTCATGCTGACTGCAAATCAGGATACAGTGCGACAAATTGTATCCACATTGTCAGTCTGTGGGAAATTAGTCTTAATTACCCATGTGACAACTTTGTCTTCTTTTCTATATCTAGATATTGTGACCTGCTTGGCAATAGACCACTGTGGAATTCATTTAATTTCAGGCTCCAGAGATACTACTTGTATGATATGGCAGATAGTTCAGCAGGTGGGTTATTTAGGCATACTCAGAAGCAGTTTCTGGATGTATTTTTGTTCTCTGTTTTGCTATTATGTTTTATTGATTTCCTTTCAGGTTTGTAGGGAAGATAGTGCACTAAAATCAATTAGCTTAGTAATTTTATTCCCACTGTCTTCTCTGAAATACTATACATGTTCGTTACTGTATAGTTGAAGTGCACTATTTTAGAGGCTCTGTTAAAGATTTCATTGATTATTTTCAGGGTAGGCAAATAAGAATTTTACATTTCTGGGCAGTTATTCGCTCCTAGTAGTTGCATTTTAGCACTGCCTTTTCTGTGTGGGGAGTGCTGATGACTACAGCAAAGACAGCACTGTTTATTACCTGCATTTGCACTGGCATTTGAGAATTCTTTAATACTGGTCTCATACTTTCACACAGTGAAAGTGGTGGTGTGATCCATGTGTGTCCTTACACTCAAAATGTGAAGCTTTTTCCATCATTATGCATTTAAATGCTGATTTCTGATTGCTGCATTTGAGATATACAAGTAGGATTAATTGGTGGGGGAAGCTGTTATGTTTTGTACAGTAGATTTTGTCAAGTCACCTTGTTCTTACCATGGAACTAAAATCAGCACATTAAAACAGTAGAGTGGTGCATAACTGCATGTGCTTTTGTGGAAGCTGTCTTCATGGTGGGAGTATTTATAATTCTGTCAAGAAGTACTTTGTAGTAACAGTGCATGGTCAGAAAAAGTAAGATCTTAGTGCTTGTACGAGTAGTTTTTTGTCTCAGGTGGGAATAAATATTGGAGATTTTTTTAGTTTGTTTATCTTTTCATTATGAGTTAAGTCATCCTCGGGAAATAATATTTGTTTAGAAATGCTTTTTCTTAAGATTTTTAATGTACTTTTAATTAATAGATATATAAATGATATTTTATATATAGTAAATGTTTCTTGTGAGAGTTTTATCTTGGTCTTTACAAAGTGGCAGCAATGGACTGCATACTGGCATTTCCATTCTATTTGTCTTCTCTGCACTGACCCCTTTGGTATTTTGACACTTGTTCTGTATTCCTGCATGCTTGAGGCTTTCCGGGCCTGGTTGGCAATCACATTTTTATCACAGAAATGAAAAAAAATAGTTTTCTGTAGAACTATTTACTGTACTTTCTCTCTAAGCACAGTTCTTTCCTTAGACCTGGTTTGAGAATAAGTCTGTGTATGCTGACAGTACACTCACTGGAACAAATTGGTGATACCCTGCAGTTATGTGGGAGCTTTGCTATTTTTAATGAGCATTATTGCAAGATTTCCTTTGCATATCATACTACTGGCATGTAGTATGATACAGTATCATACACTGAGAAGTACTATTTACTTCCTTTTCCTTGGAAAAGGGAAAGAGTTGCTGTCATTTTAAGTAAAATAGCTTTCAGCTTTTTTAAGCTTGCTTGTGAAGATAGTGCTTGATTCCAGGGATTCCAAACTCTAAGAACTGGACAAGCCCAGATACACAGGTGAAGAACAAGTGTATGGATGGGGTATGCGATCATTCATTCTTGGGGTTTCAGTAAGTAAGGTGCTGACATAGAGGGCAATGCATTGATGTTGGAGTGGTGAGTTGCACCTTTGGCTTTGGTCTCTGTCAGAGACACATCTCACACAACTGGTACTGAAGATACCAGAAGTTCATTTTTTGTTTGTCCTTCAGCTGCAAGAGAATGTGTTATTGCATTTTTTGTTACTCTCAGGGAGGAGTGCCTGTAGGCCTGGCACCGAAGCCGTTACAGATCCTTTATGGGCACACTGACGAGGTTTCGAGTGTTGGCATCAGCACTGAACTGGATATGGCAGTGTCAGGATCCAGGGTAAGCACCTTCCACTTTTACTTTTTGCCTATTCTCAACCAAACTCAAACCATAGGTGGTGTTTGAAGTTGACTAAGAATAATACAAAAAAAAAATCACTATTTCACAATTTTTTTCTTCAGCCTTGCATATCAAGAAGATATGTGCTATCTCCTTTGCTGCCTGCTTAAATCAGACTGTCTCAAACTGGTATTCAGAGCATAGGTCTAACCTACTATGCAGTGTTACTCTGCAGAGATGAGCTTTAATACGTGTGGCCTTTCTTGGAGATTTTAAGCTTCTCATAGCAACGGTTTTCTGACTGTTTCTTCCCTGTTCTGTTAACCCTGAAGGTTCTGTGCCACTTGCTCATGGTCTGCCTTATTGTACTGCACAGCAGGCTGCTGAACTCTGGCTTTGTACTCCACATAATGCCTACTCATAAATGTGACCTATGAAATGGCTGATTTGCTGCCTGTCCTCCCTCTTGCCCTACTTGCATTTGTTTTTTTCATATGCCTATAATACATGGTCTTGAGGAGAAGGCTTCTTTGTGCAGAGTTCCTAATGCTCAGGAGTCCTTATCTCCCATTAAGGATTTAAATGCTTTCAGAGTATTCCCTGTATTCTCTGAATGTAAGTAGTGAGTGTTGTGATAACTTACCTGCTGAATATCAACTTCCCTAAATTTGGTTGCTGCAGGATGGCACTGTTATTGTCCGCACCATTCGGAAAGGTCAGTATGTGAGGACTCTGCGCCCACCTTGTGAGAGTTCTCTCCTGCTGACTGTTCCCAATCTGGCTGTGTCCTGGGAAGGCCATATAGTTGTCCACACCAGCGTGGAAGGAAAGACTACTCTCAAGGTACTTAAGTTCGTGGAAAACCTCTGTTTCTGTCACTGAAGGTTTTAATCATAAGTGTACATAACTTTATCTTATTTCCTGAGGTAATGAGGCTTTTTGAGCGTGCGGTGTCAGTTTCCATATTTTTTAAATTTTGCTAGCCAATTCGAGTGAAATTTGGTTAAAGGGTAAATGACAGGCATATTGTGCTCCTGTGAGTTTCATGAAAATCTCCAAACACCTGCAAGGAAGATGCTCAACCATACATTAATGAGACTTCCTGGGAGAGCCACTTTGGACTGGAAAACTAGGGGAAACAAGTTCCACTGTGCACAGAAACAGGCTTATAAGGGGACCAGTAAGTTCTGGGTGCAAGATGCTCAATGTCTACACAGTTTCTTAGTTTGAGGCTGAAGATACACTTGTAAGGTTGTGTCTGTGGAGGAGCTATGTAGTTGCTTTAATAACAGTAGAGTTTTTGTGATTTCTTTAAACATGGGAGATTTCTTAGAAAACAAACTCTTTTCATGTACGCATACTAACTACATTAGGAAGATGGGGAGAGAAGACATCCAAGGTAATGTCAGGCTGGAAGAACTTAAGATGGTTCTGTTAGTTGTGTCTGTAATCCATCAAGAAGTCATTATCTTGTCCAGAAAATGCTTCTGGATCTAGCTCTGTGGAAGTATGCTTGTTTCCTTCTGCTTTTCAATTTGGGAGGGCAAGGGAGGGAAGGAAGGTGGTAGCAAGGCTGAAGATGAGTGCAGTCCTGCTTTCTTCTTTCTTAACAAAAGTTCTTATCAAATAGGGACCTGTCTATTAAGTCCATGGATGTTTCCAGGAAATTGAGAATTGATTAAATGGAGTAGGTAAGATATTACAACGTTGCATCAAGAGGTAGCTTCAAAAACTTCCATACAGGGCCTTACATCCATAAGTATAAGCTCACTACTCTTGTATCATTCAACAAGGAGACTTGTCAGCATTATCATCTGTGGGTTGTTGCCAGGTTAGCACCTGTTAATGAGCTGAAGATACAAGTACCACACTCTTTATCCTGTCAGTCTTCTGTGACATATTTATTTTTGATCTCTTCAGGATAAGAATGCATTACATCTCTATTCTGTCAATGGGAAATATCTGGGTTCTGAGACTCTGAAGGAGGAAGTGTCAGATCTGTGTGTAACTGGCGAGTATATTGTGATGGGCAGCTTACAGGGATTTCTTTCCATACGGGATCTCTACAGGTAATGTACCACCATTTTTACTGAGATACAAATATGGAGGCTTACTGAGAAACGGCTGTGTAATGAGCTTTGCTTGGTCCTAGAGGTCATAGCTATTGCTTTTTCTGTGTTCCCCCAATAAAATGTTTTTGGTGGAACTAAGATACGGAGAAAAATAAAATGAGAGGTTGTAACAGGTCTCTTTCTTCCCAGACATTTATCCCAATTAAACACCTAGAACTGACAGGAGGAGCTGTCAGTTTGCAAACTGTGCTTGTCCCCTGATTAGTCACAGGGAGCTCAGCAACTGCAGGATCAAGCCTCGTGTGGTTCTGCACTGAGTTTTAAGCTCCACTTACCGCTTAGCTCTGTAGAGCTCCATTGCTCCTCAGGATGGGAGGGATGTTTGTCACTTAGGCAGCCGTGGGACTAACGTCACTGTTCATCAGTGAAAATGTCTTAGCTTACTGACTTAGCTATCCACATCTGTTCTTGTTATTGAAGCTCTATTTTGGGATACAATTAGTTTTTTGGGATACAGTTAGATAATTGAAGTTGCAAATTATATCCTTGAGAAACTGCTTTATAGTGCATCCTGTGGACAGCAGTTTCACGTGCATGTGATTCTTTGCAGTATGTGCAAGCGAATACATGATGCACTTTTTCTCTGTGGTTTTTGTCCCTTTCAGCCTGAGTCTGAGCATCTCTCCCTTAGCCATGAGACTGCCAATCCATTGCATTTCTGTCACCAAAGAGTACAGCCACATCCTTGTTGGCTTGGAGGACGGCAAGTTGATTATCGTTGGTGTTGGCAAGCCAGCAGAGGTAAAACCCACCATCAAGAACTTTTTCTACCGAACAGTGGGAAGTTCACTTATTTCTGCTTTCCAGTTGAGCAAGAGGTCTCCTCTATGGCAGGGTAAATTTAAGAGCAAGTTTCAGTTTTCAGTGGGAAACAAATAACTTTTGAGACTGCTCTACTGAAAGTTCTCATTAAGAAGCAGAGGTATATAGGGATCGCAGATGGGAAGCTCAGCTGGACTAACTTCCAGACTTTATTGCTCAGATCTGAATAAGCAAAGTCATAATAGCTAACCTTTTCTGAACGGGATAGTGTTGTCAGCCTCTTCTTGATGAAATAATTTTCCAGAAGAAAATTGGAAATGAAAGAGAGCAAGCTACTTTCTTTATTTTTTTTTATGGTTTCTATCAGATATCTTTTAATATGCATTGACTGACATTGGGGAAAAAGGTATTACTTCTTTCTGTTTAGAGTCTCAAATGGCAATGCACAGGGAATCACTTCTGTAGGTTCCCTGTATGCCTGTACTCTATATGGTGAATATAAACTTGTTGGTCCTGCATATGCAGTCATCCATCTCTCAAATAGATATGCCCAATTTTTCTTGTGCAAAACGTAGTTTTTGCTTTAATTACTTCTTGTCATGACTTTCAAAGTACTTGAGTTAACTTAAAACTGCTTATTATCTTTATAACTCAATCTCTGTTGTGCTGCTATGTATTTATTTGAAAATGTGATTATCACTTTTGCATGATCTTTAATACATGCCAGAAAAGTGTGTATTAATTTAATTTTATATTCTAAATGTGAAAACAGAGCAACTTTATTTGCCAGTATTTTAAAATGTTTTTGCTAGGAGATACATAGTTAAATATTGGAAAAAGGCTTCACACAATGGTAGTCTTACTTTGCTTGCACTGGATGTGGAGGAGAGGTTTCCACTGACTTTCAGTTTTCTGTTGTAGAATTGAAAAAAAACCTGATTATTATGTGGTTAAACATATGGTTGTAACAGCAGTTTTAAAGTCACTGTCATTTCTAAGCTTCCTATTCCATAGATCTTTTGTAGACTGAAATTTCTGTGTATCATTATACTGAAGGCTTTTTGTTTTCTTATTTTCATTTTTTAATCACATCTATTTTTCTAACTATGCAGAAAGTGTTGTTTCAAAGACTGGATTCCTTTTATGGTTATAGAGGCTTTCCAATGACTTTTTTTCCAGGATTTTCTGTTTATAGTTCAGATGATATGCAAGCTTAATATCAGTGTAAATAGATTTTTTTTTTTTTTTNGCAAACATATAAGGAATAACATTACGTCCCAGATTTTCTAGTTTTCTATAATGGCATCAATCAGTATATTTGAAACGTGTGTATGTGGGGTGTTCATTTGTTGAATGACTTATTTTTAGTTCAGAAGGAATGTGTTAATTTCTAGAACTTTATCCTTATACAGAAGACAGTGTTATAGTTCTGGCTTTCAGTGGCGATATTGATCCTTAGGACAGAGGATTGGATCCTTAGCACGGACCTACTTTAATGTGCAAAAAGTGAAACACTGCTTGATATTAAGATTGGCCTTTAGTGTTTCTGCATTGACAGTGTCTAATATGAAGTATAATAAACGGTTCTGTATTTTTAACAATTACTAAGCTGTTTTGGATGTTGCAGAAGTCTGGGCAATTATCGCTTGTTAGTGTTAATCCTGGTCAGCACTGTGCCTTTTCTAGAACACTGCTGCTGTGATGATACAGCTCTGTGTGTTACATTTGTAGTAGTAACTGCAAGGAACTGTTCTCAAACTTGTAAAGAAAGGCATGAATCTTGTTTATTGAACTGCAAGGAATTTCAGAAACTAATCAGCTGCCAGGCTGATCACTACTGGCCAATCATCAACCTTGTGCTTAGGTAATTAAGTTTCTTACAAATTGTTGTTAGATTGCAGACCTACCAGATGCTGGATTTAATATGGCCTCTGGTTGCTTGTTATCTGTCTTATCTTATGGAATACTCCGTATGAATTACTTCTGCTTTAAACGTTCCTCTGAACACTTCACCCAGGATCTTTGGAAGACTGTATAAATTTGACACCTTTCTCTTTTTCCTTCATTCTGCTCTCACTGTCCTGCATCTTGGCTACTATTTTTTTCCACTTCTAGCAATTTCTGTTTGAAATCTCTAAAATAAAATGTCCTTTCTTCTCATTTGGTTCATTTTTGCTTGGCATTCACCTCTTCTTTTCTCTTCCTGTCAAAATAGGAAACACTCTAAGCCGTTTGAAGTAGGTTAAGCATACAAGTACACATTAGTGGGTAATATCCCTTTAACTGTTCAAAATCAGAGAAGACTGTGGTTAGTGTTTTGTGTCTTGTTTTTTGTCAGTCCCAAGAATCATCCCTAAGTGTAACTTTTAGTTTATTTTCAAATAATTTTTGTTGGTATAGTTTTGTTTATGCAGTACGTTGTAGTGTCTGCATTTCACCAGATTCAGTGTCTGAATTCCTTTTTAATTTATCCACCTTATCCCTTCCCCCTCCTTTTGTTTCTCTGAATTACTTTTAAACAGATGCGCTCAGGTCAGCTTTCCCGAAAGCTGTGGGGATCAAGCAAACGGCTCAGCCAGATTTCGTCAGGAGAGACTGAATATAACACTCAAGATTCCAAGTGATTGCTGCTTCTACCTTCTCTCATGGATTCCACAAAAATGCTTAATCTTTTGGTCACTTTAAACATATAAATATGTAATTAGGGCCTTGATTCTTAAGTCTGTTGACGAAGAGCCTATGGTAGAGGTATAGTAGTAAGCTTATGTACTCATGCAAGTTAGCTTGCTTGCATGCTTTTCCTTAACTGTCTTGATTTGTTCACAGCAAAATCCCTCTCTGAACAGCTGCTAAAACTGTGTTTCGGGAGGGCTAAAAAAAACCAAAAACCTGAAGAATCCCCCCACAAGTCTCCAAACCCTAAGATTACTAATTGAATTTAAGATAAGTAGCATTTGATTTAAAGCTGAGTACGGCCAGATGCTCCTTGATAACAAACAAGATATTTGGCTTTGCTTTGACAGCACTGTTATTCCTCGGTAAATTAAAATTCTGGTAGTTGCAATGGTTGGATTCAGAATTGGATAAATGATGGTTACGACCTCCTCAATACGTTTGTTAGCCTAATGAACTTTATTACAATTTGTTCGTGTAAATGGCTATTGCTCTCTTTTTTTGTGTAGTTCCAATTTTAGGCTGTTCTGCAAGGAACATCTGTGTTGCACTGCTTTATCAGAAATTGTTTTAAGTACAGACATGAATAACTACAAAGGAGTTGGAGGTGGTGAAGGAGCTGAAGGAGGTAGGAAATATTGCTGCTGAAAATCATTTGTACTGTTGAACTAAGACATACACCAAGAAATCCCATGGTATATTTAATATCTTGCAGAAATACAGAGGAAGACTCATTATCTATATTGGTCAAAGATCAGTCTGCGTCATTAGTAAGGCAACTCCTGCAAATAAAAGATAAATTTCCACTGCAGAATCATTATGCAACATTGCAGCACAATTCAATTAAAAATAGCACCTGTTTGTTTCTTGACTTGGTGTTCACCAAACCAGTTGTTAGCCATATTTTTTTTTTCTGTAAAAATAAGCAGGGAAAAACAGATGATCTATCCATTTTCGAAATGCACTTAAAACCTGGTAAAAGAAAATATCATATCCTTACGTGTGCTGTATCCAGTTGCTTACTCTGTTTTGGAGAAGCCATTACTGAGTTTTGTTTTTGTTTAGCAATACATGATGATAGAAGGGTGTGCATTTTCCTATCAATTGGATATTTATCTAATGTTACTGATTGAAGAATTTCCAGATCAGCGTGTGAAGGTGTGTGTATGTGTATATATATGTGTGTGTGTGTATATATGTATATTCATGTATGTATTAAAAGAAGAAAATCCCATGGGGTAAAGGGAGTACAGACACAAGGCAGGAGTAAGTGATTGTTAGCTAGTATGTTCCCTTTTGGGTCCCCCTTTCTTCCCTCTGCCATCACTTTTCTTGTTATTTTTTATTTATTTATTGAAATGAATGTGTGTTGTATCTCTCATAAATGTTATCAGATATTCCCTGTGTCTGGGGAGTTGTTGAACTACCTGAGGTATATAATGTATAATTTCATTTCATTAACTTTAAGCACAATATTTATTAATCATATATAAATAATAATACCTCCTTACCCTGCTAAAGGATAATCTTTACAAGTTATGTTAGTCTCATTCAAACTGATTTCTCCTCCTCACTTCATTTACTGGAAAACAAAAAAATCCCTCTTGATGGCTGATTAGTGTACTTTGTAAAGAAAGTTGTGTTGCTTTTTCTTAACTTTTGTAAATGAAATAATAAATCAGATTAGTGAACAAGTGGGTCTATGCATAGTTGCAATATTCTACCTAATCACTGTGACAGACTGGATTGTCTGGAAAGTTAGGAGAAAATAAGAATTCTTTTTCTTGCCAAGAGAGGATTAAATTTCCAAAAGTAGAGTGGTGTGGGTTTTTTCATACTCCATGTATGTTAAAAAATAAAAAAAATCAACCCACATCTCGTATTTTCAAATAAGCTATAGAGAAGTGAAAAATACTATTTTTAATCAATTAGCTATCCAATAAGAATAGTAAGGATACTGTGGAAGTATTAAGTTTGTACATGAGAATGTGAAGTATGTTTGTCCGTTATGATTTCATGAAGAAGGGATTTCAGGGGAGCTCTTTGGAGAGTAGTTTAGAAGTATTTCAGCTCAGAATGTGAGATTTTTCTGTGTTATGGGAGATTGAAAAAACTCAGTTGGGGCATTGAATTGATGGGTTTTATATGTATGCATAAATGTTGTGTTTAAATGCATAGACAAGGGTAAGTGTTTATTTGGAGGGGAAGGGGGCAGGAAATTACCATGTTTTGGGCTATCAGAATCAAGTGGAGAAATGGAGATGGGTCTTTCGCAGTGTTTGGTGGGAGCACAGTTTTCTTATCATTTGCACAGAGGCGTTCGCATACGTGTTTGAAAACATCCTTTTGTGGGTTAGGTACGTTTATACAACAGTTGAATTAATATTTTTAGTAGTTCAATATTAAAGAATACTGAATACAGTGTGGCTGTTTAAGTAAAATATAATGTTGCAATAATTGAAATAGCTTATGACGAAGACCTTTGACATTTGAATACCGTCATTTCAGTGCGTCACAAGCACTGGGTGATTGTCACAACTATCTGGGACAGGTTTAAATGTGGACGGTTCTTGGGCTCTCAAACTCAAGGCTAGTCTGTGCTCAGCACAAAGCAGCAGCAGCAGAATGAGGAGGGGGCAGGTGAGCTCTGAGCTGCTTTATGCCCCAGGTAGAATGGCAACATCCATGGCCTTTGGATCTGAGGTCTGGTCCTTGGGGGTGGGAGGTATACACCATCACACACTTGGCATCCTTGCCAGAGGCCTTCTGGGAAGATCTCCATAGCTTTGAAGTCTGCACTTTGCCTTTATTTAAAAACAGCTTTAAATAAAAGATAAGAGTTGTAAGCGTGAGCATTAGCTGGTATGTTGTTTCTTTTGGGTTTAACTTACTTGCATAAAAAGTAGAAAATAATGTTTTAAAAATAGAAAATAATTTTTCTGATCAGCTGTTTAGGTCAGTTGAATTGCAGCCTGTTGTGCAGAGCACTGTGAATCGGTGAACTGATGTTCATAATTCTTTGATTTCTTCAAGTCAGTAAAGCTTAGGATCCCATTTTGTTTTTCAGGTAGTATTGGTGAACTAAGATTCTCCTTTGGTTTTGATCAAAGATTTGTTTAAGTGTAAAAAGTAAAGTTTTGAGATGAGAGAATTCTAGTGAGGAATTTAGAACAAACAAGTGACATTTGTTTTATAGCACTACATTTGTCAAGATCTTCTTTGTGATATCTTCTTATATTTAATTTTTGGAACAACTCTAATAATATTTATCAAAGTTTAACATATTCTTACCTTTGAGGATGACTAAGTAGGAGTGTAAATATCTATATCTAAAAGAAACTGAAAACTGACCTACTTTTCATACCTGTATATAAATGAGATCAAGTAGTTAGCAGTATTAACTTCTTCATAGCAGAGTTTTGAACTTGCATACCAAAGGATGTTTAGAAGACGTCTCCTTTATTTCAAGTAAAATGTTTGTTAAATTTCTCTTAATCAATTTACTTACAGTTCTTGATAGTATTTTCAGTTGTCTTTTTATCTATAGTGAAGAATCCCATCTAGTCTTTGCTGGTTTTGTACTATACAAGCATACAGAAAGTGAAATGCTCTTCAGTTTAGCATCTGACTTAGGCAAATTTTTCTGTATCAATATACTTATCTATTACTCACTCATAGGATATCTAGAAACCACATCTTCTATCATCCCTGTACCTTACCAGCACAAAATAATAATCCCAATGCTTAAGTAACTGCATTTCTCGTCATGGTTAATGCACATTGTGGAAGTTAGGTTTTCTTAGGAAGCCTGTTTGATATTAAAAAAAGGAAAAAAAGAAAAAACCGAAACAAACAAAAACACCCCCAACCCCCATAACTTCCTCTTCAAAAAACCAAACTCGCCCACATCCATATTACAATTGTTTTGCTAATCTGCAACATTGATACAAACAAGCTTTTTCCCCTGTGGCATACCTTAGATCGTGTATATTATCACAAAACAGGTTTATCGGTCTTCACAGGCTTTAAATGGCCGAGTCAATTGGCTGTCTTATAAGGATCCTCTTGAAAGTTGTATTTCTTTGTTCTTTACGTGAGTGCAAAGAACTAAGTTTCTGCACTGGAAAGATTATGTATGGGACTGGTAACATCAGTCTGCTTTAAAATAGTCCTGCAGGAGTGCTAAATTTATTTTTATAATGCACAGATGAGGTAGGTCTTTTAACTCCTGCTTTAGTCAATGGGAGCTATGTACCTCACTTCTCTAAACCATGTCTTCCTCCTCCCTTGTTTCCTTTGCAAATCTTTCCCAATCTTGATTAACAAAATCATTGGAAAGGATAAGTAAAGGAACCAAATGCTGCACAAAGCTTTTACTGTGTACATGTATTTAGTTGAAAATGTGTACCTATATACAGATTATAGAATGGTAGGGAGCTTTAGCGCTAGAAGGGGTGTAGAGATGTCGACCTCCGTCTGCTCCTGTACTGAGAGTCTCTGTAGACACATGCTCTTTATTGTCACCTGAAACATTCCTGTCTTCCACTGCTAAAGGCACCTTGCTGGCCATGTTAAATGCTGGGCTGAGGTGCTGTCAATATTTCTTTTTTCTGCCCTTTCAAAGAATTAAAAAGAAAGAAGAGTGCACATATAAATGCATATCCTAATGTGAACCTAGAGCCTGATCTAATAAATACTGTTATATGAAAGCACTACATAGGGTTATATTTATTTGAATGGAAATTCAAGCATGTCCTTCAGTGCTTTCTAGGTCTTTTTATGCTTTCTGGCTTAAAAGCTGTGTTGGTTTCAGCTGTGCATGTTCAACATGACACTTGTTGGTAGTCTCCTTTTGGGGAAGTTTCCATGGTATCATATCCATGTGGGTTCATTGTATGCCAGTGTTAGAGTCAACTGAAGTGTTTGGGAGATGTCTTTCCTTCCATTCCAAGGAGCCAATCTTATTATTTGTAAATTGCCCTTGTAAGCACATACTTTTGGAGGAAACAAGGGCTTTCTAAAAAGCTACTGCATTAAAAAAATATTTTAAAATTGGTAAAATGCTATTGTTCCCTTCTTCAATGTTATAGATATCAGATGACTGAATGTAAAAATGCCTCTGAGTGGCACCATAGCATGCTCTGCATTTCAGCTGAGTGCCATTCACCTTACTGCAGTCTTGAACACCCCATATGTGAGGAACTGCTTGCAGTGTTTAGTCCAAGGTACTCTTTGTTCAGTTTTAACTCACCTTTTTGCTGTACATCTGTGCAAGAAGACTGGTGTGTCTTTCTTTTAGTTACCATTTACCTAAGTGGCCCAAATAAAATAGGTGTTTCACATATTTTCAATAGAGTTCCTTCAGTGTGTGTTCTTCCTAGTTTTGTCCAGTGGACTTGAGAAATTTGGCAGGTATTTCCAGAGTTTAGGTCTGTGCTTATACTCAGCACAGAAACAACTTCATCACACATCTTCTGTCCCAGAAGCATGATTGTCAGTATAGATAATGGTTTAAAGCTGCTAAGGTGTTTTGAGATTGGAATATAAAACATCCAGCCATATGTATCATAGATCTAACTGAACTTGGAGGCCACTTGTTTATTTAGCTTCCTATCTAGTCAGTATTTTCCTCTCAAGGGAGCCATATTTTTTGCTTTGAAATAGCTTTAAAATAAACTGAAGTCTTGCACCTGTCAGTACTACTTTAGTCATAAGCAGCTGTGAGCTGTTTCTTAAAGAAAGCCATGAGGGGAAAGAAGAATTCAAGAAAAACTTGCAATACGTATTCTGATTCTGCAGGAGCAGCTTAATATGAGATTAGAGAAATGCTGCATGTGAGACTTACCTCCCTTTGGTCAGTGTTTTGATGGAAGCTGTGATGCTACTCAGTTTGCCTGATGAATTTTTACTGAAGCTAATCAGGGGGTGGAAGCAAAAGCCTTACAGCAACAGTTAAGCATATCTTCTGATAATTCTTACAGATTGTGCAATTACATGATTACAAATCGATTTTTAAATGCCAAAAAATGCCTTTTAAAAGAGTTAAATGTTTGATCTGAGGAGTGTTGGAAATAGCTACTTTCAGAAATGAGCCTTCAGGCACTGTAATGAACTTGCTGTCTGTCTTCTGTGCAATATCTCTTTCCCTCTGGGTGCTTTAAGAGTATACTGTATGTCTTACTTTGTTTTGATCAATATGTGTTAAGAGTGTGTATATTGGCTAATGATGGATTTTTTCCTGTACAGCATGGTGGAAGATGTTTTAAAATTTTGCACTTTTCTAGGATTTGCAAGTTTGTAACCTGAAAATTTTTAACATGCACACTTTTGTACATAATTAGCATTGTATATATTTAACATGAGTCTGAAGCAAATAAAAGTAATTGAATGCATAACTTCTCCCTTTATTAATAGCACAAAAATTAAACTAAGTGTGGGAGTACACTGAATGAACAATTCTTTTATTTAGCAGGTAAAAGTAGGCAGCAGGAACAGCTGACTCAGTGTCCTGTCTTAATTGTGTTAAGGCAACTTTTTTTTTTTGGTGGGGAAGGAATCAAAGTGGATACGTGAATGCACAGGCCCCTTCAAGCTTTGAATAGCTATGATTACCCAAGTAGTGCAATAAAAAATGTCTTTTTGCTGGGAAGGAGATGTCTGAGACGTGCATCGGGGGTGAGGAAAAGGGCCCACTAATGCATATTTAGCTTTATTTATAAAGCTGAAGTCCTCCACCCACCCTGGGACTACAAGCATCCCTTTCTTTCTTCCTCATTGTCTTCCCCATACAGTAACTTTAGCTGCAGAATATGGAAGGCTATGGATTCAGGGGATTACTGTCAGTCAGGAGGAAACTGAAATCTGTTCCAGGCTCATGTTCAGTTGGCTTCTTACCCCTGCAAACAAGACAAACCATGCTGTGAGCTTTAACGGGAGGTGGGACTGCTCTGCTGTTACTAGGGATGGAACAAGGCACCCTTCTTAACAAGCAGAGTTGTGACTCCCTTCTTTGCCCGCATCACGTGACGTGCATTTTAGATTTCTTAATAATGTCCATATGATTATAGATATGGATTCCCTTGTTCTGGAGTTCAATGCATTAGGGCCAAAGTGGCATTTCCCTGGCTTTCAATAAAGGAGCTGACTATTTGGGCTCTGTCTGTGAAAGGCAACTAGAATTTGGAAACATAAGCATCAATGGATGCAATGCCAAAGCACTGGGTTAGTCAGACATCCTTTAGAGTGCTGTCATACTGCTGGCTCCTTTGGAGCATTAAACAATACTCACATTTTCCCCAAAGAGAAATGGAACCAAGGGATTAAGTAACTTTGCATGTGGGGGACAGGCAGCTTGTGCCAGGAGTCTAATAGAAGCCTCTCCTCCTTTCTGTCTGAAGGAGGGTATCAATACAAGTGAAGCATTTACCTCAGAAACAGACGTGCTCCTGTCACTCCTTGCAGCGTGGCTTTATCTCCTTCCACTAACAGCATCGTGCCTTCCCGCAAGCCCTGGTGGAGGTGGAAACATTTAACATGATTTTCAAGCTACATGAAAGCGTAGAATGCTTGTCACGGGCAGGCCCGTCTTAGTGCAGCTCACCATGACTACAGACTAAACCTTTTTGCTTACCTAACAAAGAGGTAAACACAAAATTAAGTGAGTTACCTTGTTTTAGAAGTTGATTTTCTTGTTTATTTCAGTTTTTACTTTTAAGGGAGAAACCATTAAGGAGGAGAGGAAACTGTTTTTTCCCATAGTTACTTCCAGTACCCCACCATTCTTAGATCCAGTTTGGGCCAAGCAACAGCCTAGCCGGGTTTGTTAGAGCACTTTATACTACAACATCAAACACAGGGACAGGAAACATAGAGGTCCCACTTCCCCAGACAGACATAATGAAATTACATATATACTACTGAATGTGCAAACTCAGAAACTGTATTACAGAGATTAAGAGTATCTGCAAAAAGACTAAGGGGAGGTATTGTACTACCTGCATGCACACCACCCCCAACACACAATATATGGTGGTCAGTGACTGGAAAGATCAGAGCTGCCTAAAGTAGTGTTGAGCAACACTGTCAGGAATATGCATTTCATTGGCTCTAACCCATTTTCTGCAATGAGCAATATCCAAGGCTGAAGCTCTTAGCAAGAATACAATTTGCATTCCAAGCCATGGTTCTGTAAGTCTTGACAGGCAGGGAACCCACATGGAGAGCTAGCATGAATGCATTTAAAATGTTTATCATGCTACAGCTTCCTGACTGAGAACCACTACTCACCAGAACTGGAGGGGTGTTTGGTTCTTCATGGTACTGGCGGATTCTTTCCTCTCTTGTCTCCTGCAATAATGAGCATAGATTTAGCTTCCCAGGCCATAAGGTAAGACTTGGAGCTATCCAGGCAGCACAACATCAAGCAATTTCATAACATTAAACAAAGCAGACACTTCCCCTCAAGCAGAATGGGATGGCAGGATTGACTCTTAATAGTGTTTTACCCTTCATCACTAGCAGCAATTTACTGCAGGTTGATCAAACAGAATTCACACAATCCCAACCCTGAAAAGCCTTAAAACTTATTTCTACTCAATTCATCCATTTTTTTTTTTTTTATTAGTACTATCTCTGTGCGCAGAGATAGTACTAACACTACCAGGAAGGTGGTAGAAGCAAATACCTGAGGTGCCACCTTCATGAAAGACAGTAGTGAATCATGGATTTTCAGTGATTAAATATTTGCTTGTTTGTCTTCAAGTAGGTATTACACTGAAGAATTTCCTTCTGTGGACAGCTCTGTCATGTTTCCTGAGGTTTGCTGCTGAACTGAGCAACAGTAAAGAAATAGGAAACATGGGAACACAGCAGGCTTGGTACAGCACAGAGCTTCCAGCCTCCTCTGAGAGAAAGAGCAGAAGTTATTTATAGGGAAAAGACTGCCTGCTTATCTAGTGACAAGCTGATTAAATGAATACCTACAACTTCATCTAAATTCTAGAAGCCCACCCATACCCACCATCTCTTCATTGTTCCCTAACTGTTAATACTTCCTATAACCATGGAATTTTGATTACAAGGAGGAAAGTATTTAGGTTGTTACAAGATGCACCGCACGGACTGTTCCCTGAGGAATTAGTTGACGTGCTATTCAAGAAGCAGCACATCCCCACTGCATGGAAATCTGTCTTTGTGCTTGATGGCTGAAGTGTTTTCCTTTCAGCTATGCTAGTGCATGTGCTTGCTCTGTACTGACATTACAGGCTGTGCTCCCTGCAAGGACACCGGTGCCTAGGTATTTTCTTACACAACAGCTGTATGAATCTCAAGATCTCCCTGTTCTGATCGTTTCCTTCAGACCTTCAGATATTTAAGCCTCTTAATCTATGTTTAAGTTAGGTCTTCCCAAGCAGCAGGTAATACAGAACTTTCCAGAACCAGAGTGCTTTGCATCTTAGCACTTCAGGTTTATGGGGTTTTTTTTAATTCCTGCATTCCATACCAGATATCAAGCAACAGTATTTCAGACATTGCAGAGCTTTGGTTGGTGAAAAACACTTTGTTTAGTAATACTGTTGCCAACTCCTCTTCCCAAGCAAAGAAACATTTTAGGAGGAAGTAAAGTGTTACTGCCTCATTGGCATTTCCAGTTTCTCCAGCGAGCAGCTATTTGACATTCTATAGCTTTGTAAGGCCTCAAAAACACACACTGTTTTTACTCCTCCCCACCCTGGTTACTGTGTTAGTTCTGGTGTGCTTTACTTACACCCATGTGAGTTCTTTTAATGTCTGGGTCCAGGTAGTGGGGGTTAATATTAAAAGGAACTAATCCTAGAGCCTGCAGGGAAGGTGGATAAACAATTGGCATGTCATTGGTGGTATTGATGCTGACGGTAGCAACATTAGTTCCTGCGCTGGATCCCATGTAAGGAATCCCATCCTGAAAGACAAAAGCAATGATCAGTCTGCAGTATCACAACTAGGAACTGCATTTTATAGCATCTTCTATCAGTCTCAGAGACTCATTAGTCAGATCAGATTTAGTCCTTCTAGTTCATCTCACTGCTAACTTTACAGGTGAAAAGCAGAACAAAAATTCAGGTTCTGAGGTTCAGTAGCTTGTCTGTGTCAGGGAACTAACTGCTGCATGCCTTGTACTCACAGCTCTGTGACTCCACAAGAGAGAACTTACCAGGCTCTCAGTGCATGTTGGACTTTGCTATTAGGAGGAGAGACTTGCCTCTACTGCAGTTACAGGAAATATCTGAACTGGCTTTTAACTAGCTTCTGAAGAGAGTAGACCATCGGAAGCGAAGTGCAATGTTGTCACAGCATCAGCTTACCAGTACCATGACCAGCTTAGCACTGTTTAGGTATTAGTACTGAGTACTGTGCTGTACATAGAAAAATGCCACAGAAATATCAGGTATACAGGTAATGCTGAACAATTTGTAAAAACAGAACTATCTTGAGACAACTGGTGGTAATGTAACCAAGCAGTTATCCTGACTTAACTGGTATTTGGACATTTTCTGGCTTTTATTCCCACAACAGATGTTGAATTCCTATATATTATATATTAAGATTAAGCCTGTCTAACCTTTATTCTTGGCAGCTGGCCTTACTGTGGCTTGTATAAATCTGCATGAAGTCATTTGCTATTCCACACTGCTAGGGAACACCTTGCTTCTGTTCTCCTCCAGAGATGGTGTATCTTTGCTTTGCCTTATGAGATTCACCAGCTAGACTGGTGCTGCTGACCAGAAAGGTTCAATGGCACTCGCACCTCTCAGTTCCAAGGAGATACTACAATTATGTGATTTGCAGCATCAACAGGACACTGTCTAAAAGGCACGTATGGATCCAACTTTATCACCAGTTTATTAGCAGACTACCTGCAACATGAACACATCTATATCAACAAGATATGAAGTGGACATCTCAAACTGAAAAACAGGGTTTCTGGACATAGATTAAATCCTGCACTGCTCTTTGTTGGTATTTTGAGGGATTTACTTCTAGGGTTCTATGCAGCATTGTACATCCCAACCTGCATCTAGAAAACTGCTCTAGGAAGACAGACTGCTGACCTTAAGTCTTTTTAATGACTCAATGACAGCCGTATTTGCCC
Organism: Cnemophilus loriae; assembly: GCA_013397755.1. Taxonomy (NCBI): domain Eukaryota; kingdom Metazoa; phylum Chordata; class Aves; order Passeriformes; family Corvidae; genus Cnemophilus; species Cnemophilus loriae. Next base: position 661,795 of record VZTF01008143.1, read on the forward strand.
ACAGTTTTCAGTTCACCAGGTGGTCTGAGATGGCTCAATATTTGAAGTATATTAGAGACAAAAATGCAGAATCAGCTTGGATTTGTCTGAACAAAAGCTCATGCATGAGATCCTGCCATTCAGACTTGGCCAGAATCTGTAGTTTTACCTCAAGAACTCTCTTCCTGATCTCATGTATCAGGCTGTTGTCATAAAGAGCTTTCAGGAGACGGAATGTGTTCCCACCTCCTGCAGAAAGAAAGTTCAGGTTATTTAACATGCTTTCACCATCAGTTTTAATTGAAGCCTTTACAAACTTGGCAGGCTCCATGAGTTCCATGCTCTATTCAGGGCAGTATCCTGCTTTGAGAAGCAGTAAAACCAGAAGCTTCAGAAGAATGGTCACTGGGCAGGCCATGGGCTCTTCCCCCGAGTCGTCCTTGTAAGGCTGGCATTGTCTGACAATTACCTCTTTTCTAATACCCAGGACCATGGTATCAGGACTACCTGCCAAACTTCTTGGGCTTGATAAAGTGATGATACAGCTGTTATGGTCATGTTTTCACACTGAAGTACTGTTCAAAATAATAATTTGAAATTTACTGGAGATGAAGTTCCATTAATAAATCTACTTCCCAGCCCACCACTAAATTTAGGGTCTTAGGGCTCCCAAGTACTGTTTTCTGTAGTTTCTAATTACTAACCTTAACTGCTTAATTGTTGGTCTTCAGTGCCACCTCTGAGTAGGACTAATCCAGTGCCCTATACAAACCTTCACTGGGGAGTAAGAAGTAAAACTTACCAATAAATATTGCTTCAGATTTCCTTACAGCTTCCACTGGATCACAAGATTCATGAATGCTGTCCAGCCCATAACCTTAAATGAAAAGGTATTTACCTTTGCCACATCAGTCTGGTGGAAGAATGTGATATGTTCAATCCCTCCCTGCCCACCTCCTCCAACCCTCAGCTAAAATGTCTCAACCAGGGAAATTTCAGAGAACTCTACAACATAAAACAGAGGATACGTCCTACATTAGTGCAGGGCTTCAGCATGCAGCTGTACAAAAGGAAATGTTTGCTTTGTGGATATATGCACTCAGAGTCTAGGAGCAGAGCATTTCACTCAGCAGGTGCAGGCTGAGGCACAATATCCCACTGAGCATTACCAGGTAACTAGAAAATAAGGCAAAAGCTATTAGTCCTCATCTTGGCTGTGCTGAAGTCTGACAGGATGTGCCATCACTGGTTCTAGCATTGCTTGTGCAAATACCTGATCTGAGTATTTTTTCTGTTAAAATGTCTGCCTGATAGATCTGCCTTGCTGGGGTTCACTGAGTGCAGGAAGCATCAAGAGAGACAGAAGAACATGGGCATTTGATAGCAGCAATCTTCCTGCAAGTCAAGGAGCAAGAGGTGCTGCCCAGGGAAGTGAATACTGATTATTACCACACTAACGCGTCCAAAGTTACCCTCAACAGTGATAGATACTAGGTGGACGTGTTGCTGTAGGCTGCTCTGCAAAGATCTTTGCTCCAAGCAAAGTTCAGCTGCTGTCCATCATGGATGGAACTATCTGGCTCGTTGGTGTGCTTTAAGTAATGATCTTCACTTAACACCACTGGTTGCACGGCTTAAGCAGAAGTTTAAGATATATGGGAAGAAATGTTCCCTCATGTGATTAAGAAGGATAAGAAGATACCACTTAGTAGTTAGGGATAAAATCTTCCTCCCTGGAGTGGGTAGAAATGTTTGGAGCAGGATTTCTTCTGGAGACCTCTAAAACATCTCCTTCCAGGCAGAAGTCTGCAGCCGACTCCTGCTGCTCTCACTGCCCTTGCTGCCCGTACCGCAGCAGCCCAGCCCGTTCGTGCCCCGGCAGCGCAGAGCGGCGGCAGCGCTGCCGTCCCG
>VZTF01008143.1:664217-694169 GCA_013397755.1 Cnemophilus loriae
GCCCCCGGCCCGTACCCCGCGGCCCGGGCGGGACGTGGCGCAGGCCTGCGGGAGAAGCTGCCGGGCAGGGCGTTCCCGGGACAGCGCAGCCCCGGCACTCCTCCTGCTTTACGTGCTCCGGGAGTGAATCCCGCTTTCCAAAGGCACTGTCTGCTCGCCTTGCATTTTTGCAGGCCTTCAGGGCAAATCTGTGTGTAAGATCCTACATTGCAAGTCTGACCCTTTAAATCTTTACGCAGACATCTTTCATCTAACCAAATGAATAATCCTGGTTTAGCCAGTGGCACCAGGCACACACTTGAGGTTTATCGGCTTAGCAGGTTTAAAGCCTGCAGATGTAGCAGATCCAGCTTCTGTTTCATGTTTGTAAGTAGTGTAGTAGTATTGGTGTGGAAAATTCGTCTCTCCTGCTGGAAAGCTGTGGGACTTGTATAAAATCTGAAGTTCATGTAGACTGATGCATTTCCTTTTACTCTAGGCATCTAGGCAAGCATCAGGTATCCCTGGGCTGGCTCCAACTGACGAAAAGTAAGTGGTTTCTGTCTCCACATTGATCAAGTTCAGCATTGGCAACGGATGCTGTTCATGACCAGATATCATCTGTGTTTCTCAGGGATGGCAACCTGCCAGATATCATTGTCAGCAGCAGTTTACATGAATTTCTTGTGAACCTTCATGAGAAATATGGGCCACTGGTCTCCTTCTGGTTTGGAAGGCGTCTTGTCGTCAGCCTCGGCTCCATTGATCTCCTGAAACAACATATTAACCCCAACCGGTTGTGTAAGTGTCTTCTATGTTGTCTTTGAGTCTATTTGTTCTGGCCTCATTGAGCATCAAAGGAAGGGTGTCAGAGGAAGTTGGGGTTTCATTCTACACTGAAAGAAAATGAGACGTTGTAGCTGACATGGTGGTTCACGTATGACTTTAGTCCTGCTTACTGGATTTGAATATCAGTGACCAAGAGTTACTGCTGTCCAGTGGCCATCAAGAAGTTAGTACGCTTGTGTCTTTACTATCTCTGTACAGGCAAATGTTCACGGAAAGCATCATGCTCATTAGTCACTTGATAGAGCAAGGCGAACATCCTGTAGCCACTTGGCATACGTTTGAAAAGCAGTTTGAAATACAGTTCAGGAGGGGAAACTTCACTAAATTAAGTCTGAAAACAGCTCTGCTAGTTTGTGATAACTGCCTTGTATGGTTCAGCATGGAGGTTTGTCAAACTATTGTTTGGAGAAGTTCTTTACCTTTCATGTTTCTTTCCGTGTGTAGAATTTTGTGCTGAAAACCTTTAATGATCTTCCAGTCTTGGAAGTGGTTGGTGGTGCTGGTAGCTGAGTTGACCATCTTAGTCATGGGAGGGTATTTAAATTTATGGCCTAAGCCTCGTAGGTGGGCATTTTGCTTCCTAAGGTTATCACACTCAGTAAGTTAACTCAGTTGATGTTTGGGTTTTATCTCTTGCTTTCCCAGTTTTTATCTTACAAGGTTGACTGAGGTGCTGGGTGCACACCTCCGACCTGATCCTGTAGGCTGTCTTTAGGCACAGGCAGATATCTCAGCTCACTTGATGCTGGGGTCATGAGGGGTAAGCTTCACATACAGTTGCCTGACAGAATCAAAAAAAGAAATGCTGACAATCTGGGAAGGGAGTGGGAGTTAACGAGGATCAGCAAGACACAGTGGATAACACTGACACTCCAGAAGGTGGAAAACCACCCTGAAAGATCTGAATGCTCTCGAGTGTGTTTGCGGGAAATTAAGCAGACAGTCACTTTCTCAAAGCTCAGAGAAGTGGTGACAGGCCCTTGCGCAGGCAGGTTCTCATAAACGTTCTGAATTTAGGAGCATCGGAGTACTGGAGAAAGAGAAATACAGTGCCTGGACTTAAATGCAGGAAATTAGGTGACCCAGGCAGCTACAAACTAGCCTAGTATCCGGCTATGCCGGCTAAACATATTTTTTTAAGGATGGGGGGATAAATGGAAAATGCACTTTGTACTTCGATAATTAGATTTTTAGACAAGAAAGGTGATAGAACTGTGTTTATATCAGGGATTCAGTTCAGAATTTGCTTGGACACTGATAAATGAAAGGGGGAGCAAGACTGGATTGTCTTGGAAAGGTGAAATGCAGTGCTGGGGAGGTGAAATGCTCCATCTTATGTTAGTATCCTACCCTGATGGCATTATGCCGGAACCCTTTGTCAACACAGGGCAGCAGAATGAATCCTTGAGGGCTGGGATAGCAGGAACAGGAATGGGGGGAGAAAAAGCAGGCTGCGTGAATTTACTGTGGGATGACGTGGCCCTGGAAAAAAAAAGGACACACTGAGTCATGGATTTTCTGTAAAGAGAGGACTTTTGCACAGAAAGAGCATGAGTCAGACCTGGAGTCCTGTGTGTGGCTCTGACCTCTATAGTCAGGCATGATTTTGAATAAAGCGAGTGCAAATAAAGGCTGCCAGTGCTCTCAGAGAAGTGGGGAGCTTGTCGTGCAGAAGAAGCCAGGGAAAGTGTGTTCAGCCCAGCTGAAGAAAGAGCTTATGAGGAGATCCTCATAAAGGCAACAGGTTTGAGAAAGAGGATTCTTATGATCTCAGAGCTGGAAAAGCAGCAATATTACTTGTATCAGTGCTTTTCTTTTAGCATTGATGCTTGCCAGAAGTGCTTAAACTTTATTAGAGGTGAGGAATCTTACAGGTTGTATTTCGTGAAGCGTTGAGGTATAAACAGTAGTAGCTGAGTAGCTATAGCAAAGCCCTTCCTGTACTCTTTCTTGGTGAGTAGGAATAGGAGTTGCAGTAGGTCTCAGCCACAAACTGACTCTGGGCAGCTTGAAGTTTTATTGGAGATGTGGTCTTGCCTGTATCTCTTCTGTGCACACAGTGCTGTGGGACAGGAGACAGCCCGCAGTGGACCGCATTACATCCAGCTCCTGACTCTTCAGCCCCGCTTGAAAACCCATGCCATGTGACTCTTCCTCAGTCTGCTGGGGTGCCCGAGGCCACCATCCATCTTCATGGATACCTTGCCGGGTTTCCAAGGTTGAGATACAGGGTTTGGCTCCAAGTATAAGACAAAGGTTCCTCCCATGTCTTGAGTGTGTCACAGGAATGGCCAAACTTCTTGGAGACAGAGAGAGAGGTGCAGATTCTCATCAAAGCCTTGAAGCTGGACTAATTGGATTCATAGTTATTAACATTTCCAATGCCAGGAGACTCTTTTTCCTTAGGCTTCAAGCAGTGTTTGAAATTGGTATGTTTTCATGAACTCTTAAAGCTTGGTTGAGATTAATTTGCAAGGAGAATTCAAAGAAAGTAAAACTTTGCAGCTGGTACTGGTGATTCCCCTGAGTGGCTCTGGGGAAGCAGTTCAGTCCTACAGAGGATGTGGATGTGAAGAGGGTGGACTAATGCAGGATTGCCAGGAGCAGTGGGTTCAGAGACCAGCTTGGAAAACTTGCTTGAGTTGATGTTGCATTTTGGATTGGGGCAATGAACCTGAAGCACACGGAATCACAGAAATGGAGCTATGGGTCCTGGCCTGTCTGAGCAGGACTTTGTTGCTATTCTGTGAGCATTTTACTGTGCAGCTTCAGAGGTCCTTTCCATCTCTGATGTTCAGTTCTGCTTGATCTCAGGTAGATCTTTTCTCTATATTTACTTGCAGTGGTGTCCAGGACAGCACTCTGAGGTTCTTGGGATGGGGAGATTTCCTTCTAAGTGAAAAGAACAGTCAGAATTTTGGTATGTTTCACTAGGAGGGCTGAAAATGTAACCCTGGAGATGTTTTCAAGACAAGGACAAAGGATGAAGTCCATGCAGGTGCTGGCAGAACAGAGCTCTCTCCAGAGGCAGTTCGTGCCTTGTGGAGTCACTAGCCTCCCACAGCTGTGCAGAAATAGCCCTTTCCCAAACAGCACGAGGCAGAGCCAGCCCTCAGCAAAAGGGCAGCCTGGGCTCTGCAGCTCTGCGTGCACAGCAGTGAGCGTGTATCGGTGCTGTGGGATTGCCAGTTTAGACTAGAGACACTGAGAGACAAAAACCCAGAGCCCATGGCTAATCCAGCAGTTTTCTTTCATAAGCAGCAAGAAAAGTTTGCAGTTTCAGCAGGTGTTGCTTCTAAGCATCCTCCAGCCTCTCTAGATGCCTCTGCTTGCCAGATTTTCTGTGTGGGCTTTACCACCTGCCATGTGTCTTCCTGGCTACCCAGAACTGTGCCTGGCTGTGCCAGTGCCAGTCAGCAGGGATCTGTGGCATGAATAGCAGCTCCATGACAAAGTACCTTGGAGGAGGAATTGTCAGCAGCAGCTAGAGGCACGTAACAGCCCGCGCCACGTGGAGAGCCGCAGGTACCATCTGCTCTGCCAAAAGACACATGCTCATGCTCCTTGTCATTCAAAGTGGGAAAGAGGGCGAGATGCAGAGCTTAAAAACATTGGAAGGGAAAAGATGTAAGAGAAAAACATTTAGGAAAGATTACCATATTCATGCCTTTAGCCTTGTTAGCTGCTTTTATGTCTTTAGGTAGTAAGTCCTCTGCAGGTGGGAATTTTCTCTTCTTGTATGTTTGCCTAGTAGCATAATGAGGCCCCAGTCTCTGTGGGGAATCCTAGATACATCCACAGCTGGTAAAGTCCTATGTGTCTAGCCCAGCCTTGATGTTTTCTGATGGCTCAGAGGTTTCACTCTCCATCTGGGCAAAATAACAGACTGTGATAAACAGTGACAATATCCTTCTTGAAAACCCTGATTGCTGCTTCCAAATAGTTCCTTAAAGACTCTGCCAGTTCCACAAGGCATGCTAAAAGGTTTGCAGAAAGGGAAAAACATATGCCATGCTGTATTGCACAGTTTTGCTTTGACACCTAATATCCTTTAGCAAATTTATTAACTAGAGGCCCTTGGTGGTGAAATTCAGAGTTAAAAATCCAACTGAAATGAGTCATAGATATGGAAGTGATGTGGTTTTGTCTAGTTTGTACACTGATGCAAGTGTCTGTGTGGAAGGATCGGAGATCGAAAGAAGGTGATGAGCAGTAGAAACCATTCAGTAGCTTAGTGGGGTACGGTTTTCTGTGGGAGCTTCAGAACTTCTGTGCTGGAGGCAGCCCTGGCAGACAGATTGGTGCTAGTTTGGGAAGAGCTCCTCAGCAGGGAACTCAGTGCACGCAAGAGAAATCATGCAGGAGCAGCAGAGTGTCAAACAAGGTTTCCTGGGTCTGTGACACAAGGAGTGCAGAGAGCAACCTCTGGCTAAGTCATGGGTGCATAGCCACATTCAGGGCAGGAGGGCACTCCAGATGTGAACGGGAATGTGCTAAAGAGACTGCAGGTCAGGCTGGAGGAGGAGGAGAAGGACTGTGGCACACTCACTCTTGTCAGCAAGTCAATGGCACAACCAGCTGGGAACTGGCAAACGCGGAACAAGCTCTGAAGGCATTGTTACTAAAGAGTTACTTGGTAGAGCCAGTGGGCAAGCTCTGCAGCGGGAGCTGATCACAGGATGGCAGTCAGCCCCAGAAAGAAGACTTTATGAGACACTAGCCCAAACTGAGCAAGAGAAACTTGACACTTCAAAGAGACTGTTCTAGGGGAAGGAGCCACGCCTTGCCCACTGCCCAGAAGTAGCAGTACCTGATTAAAGAGGCTGCTGTTTTCATCAGCCCTGTGTAGTGTGACTTGAATGGTGTTTCCTCTGTTCGCTTTCAGTGGATCCCTTTGAGACAATGCTGAAATCCCTCTTGAGGTACCAGTCCAGCCTGAACGGGGATACAGGAGAGAGCCACATGAGGAGAAAACTGTATGAGAACAGTGTGACCAAGTCCTTGCAGAGTAACCTTGCCCTCATCCAGAAGGTGCGTAGCAGCCTTTGTACAGCAGAGAAGCCCTGTGTGGCTCACAGGGGAAGGTTTAGTGATAATGATCACTAGGATGAAGGACCTGCATTCAAATTAGTGCTGGAACTATAAGCATCTGAGATAGCAAACAGCCTCTGCCTTTCATGGTGTGAATATTTGGGTTCTCTTAGCCCCAGTGGGTTGTAGAAAGGGCTGAGCTTGCTTACTTTTTATGCCAAGATACCAGATGCAGTTAAAGATACTGGAGCACCTGGATTCTAGGTATATTTCCCAGGACGGGAGGATGGAGCAAGGAACCAGCTTTTGGGGCCACAAACAGGTGAAGAACCGTTCTGTTGATTTAGTCCAGCATCCAGAATATGATCTGTTGTCCTGTTCTGGGGCTGTTAGTATTAAAGTTTAAGGTTTCATTTGTGACAGAGGGAACAAGAGAGAAGGATAGGGTTGCCTTGTTGGGGAAGAGCCTTGAAAGAAGCAGAAGATTGGAGGCTAAAATGTTACTGTTTAACAACGGAAAGAAACCCTGGAAAGAGTTTAGCTTTATTCCATAGCCATGAAAGTGTGGTCTGCCTTAGGAGCTGGGTGGGAATGTGTCCAGGGTGTGTTTGGTAAATAGACTGCTGGTGTTACTGCTAACTAATGGTTCATTCCCTCTCAAGCTGTCAGAAGAGCTGCTGGCCAAATGGCTGTCTCTCCCCGAGGCACAACATGTGCCACTCTGCCAGCACATGCTGGGCTTTGCCATGAAGTCTGTCACGCAGACAGCTATGGGCAGCAGCTTTGAAGATGACCGGGAAGTCATCCGATTCCGCAGGCACCATGATGCAGTAAGTGTCCCGAAGAGCCAGGAAATCTCCTATTAAATTTTTCCAAAGTAAAAACACAGAGCTTATATCTGTGTACGGTTTAGTACAAGCTACTGCTGAGACTTTGAAGTATGAGCTTGAGGGCTCTGCCTCACTTGTCTCAAGCTGAAACTGTTAGAAGGATCCTACTGCTGATCCTGCTGTCATTAGTCTGAGGTGTTTCTAAAGGATCCATGGGGATCAGGAACCTAGATCCAATGGCAGTTGGGAGATCTTTGGTACCTAAGTCAGTTAAACTCTGTTGGAGCTGCCAGTGGAACTTCTCCTTTTCGAAGATCTTCTGAAGGCTCTGTGACATTGTGGAGAAAGGAAGATCTGAGGAGATCTCAAGCTGTATCCACATGTGAGGATGTTAAATATGCTGGTAATAGAGTGGGAAAGAAACAGTTTCAACTCCCATTTAAGATTCCCATACCTTTTTCCCTACAGTTGTAATTACAGTTGTTCCATTTCAGCTTAATTCCAGCTATCATAGACATAGTGTCTGAAATGGGATGTGGTGTCCTAAAGAGAAGACGAGTTCCATATTGACAGGCAGTCTTAATTTTATTTGGTGTTTTCATTTTCCTGAGTAGGGAAGAATAGAACAGTCCCAGCAGTCTCAGCCTATGGTGAGTGATGGTGCTGTTCTCTTTGTCCTTCATGCAGATCTGGTCAGAGATTGGAAAAGGTTTCTTGGATGGGTCTCTTGACAAAAACATGACTAGGAAGAAGCACTACGAAGATGGTAGGTTTCTCCCAAAATTACAGTTGTCCTCCCACTGTGATTCATACTCAGGAGTTAGGTAGCATGTGAAAGCACTTCATTTGCCCAGTTGTCTTGGCTTTTCTTCAGAGTTGCTCATCATGCCATAAGCTACCAGATGTGTGGTACTTACTCTCACATCAGATCGTTGTTTTGGAGTTGAGTGGCAAGTTGCCATGACATGAGAAGCTGTAGGACTAAAACTCTAGTTCCAGGTCTAGTTCTATGGTCTGTCCAGTCTGGAGAGTGATGGAGGGGAAGAATCAGGGTGTGCTTCCTCCCTGCCTGTTCTGTTCCCTGGTGTCCACTTTTGACCTCTCTTGGAGGCAAGCAGCTGTGCTGGGTGGAGACAGATGGAGCCCCTGGATTTGGCCTGTATGGGCGTTCAAATGATGCACCATCTGGGGGCTATACTGCCAGACAGTCACTCAGGCTGCAAGACACAAGTACAGAGGTGCTGCTTTGTTGGATACACCTTCCACGTGATAGATTCTGATGTGCTCTTACAAGATAACATGATTTTCAGGTCTGTTATAGCAGTACTTCTGTTTCTCATATATTTTATAGTAAGTTATTTTAATTTTAGGTTGCCTTATCTTTTTTGTTCTTAATAATTAAACCATTTCAGTATTGATTGATAAGATGCTAAACAAAAGTAGATTGTATCTGGAACTAAGATTTTGCTTTTAAATCCTCCAAATCCAGTGTTTCCTTCTTTATACTTCTGGTTCTGTGGGTTTCAGAACCTGAGGACAACTTGTGTCCCATTGAAATGGGTTCCTCCCATGGTCATTCTGTTCCTGAGTTGTAGTATGATGATGCATGAGGACAAAATTTCACAAACTCCAGATAGTGAGCCTTGGTGTTTAAGTACTGCTGGCCTTCGTATGCAGAGAGGAGGAAGGAACATAACTCTAAGATGAAGGAACTGAACTGGGTCTTGGTAAATGGAGTTTCAGACCCAAATTCCCCTCTGTGTTTCTTGGATAGTCCTCAGTAGGTCATTTAAACCAGACAGGCAATGGCAGCTAGGTCCCTAACTCCCCCTGGTTCCTACAGCAGTCACCAGGAGTTAGGCACTCACATATCTTCAGATGTGTGGACTCTGTGCCAAAACCCTCCCACGTTTCCCCCCATTCCTCTCTCTGTCTCTGCAGAGTCTTTAGCACAGAGCCATCCTCTTGCACCGTGCCTGTAGGACCCCTGGCAGAAGGAGCTCCATCCGTGGAGGTGCAGTGGTGCTGTAGTGATTGTAACTCTGCAGGTCATGTAACCAGTGTTACGTGACTCATACATGTTTTCCTGGGGGCTGATGAAATACATTCTCTGATGGTTCGACAGCACTATTTGACTTCCCTTACATGATTTCAGCTGACAGAGTGGACACCTTGGTTATACCTCTAAGGATGGCTGTTTATAGGCAACCTGTGTTATTTGGTTCCTGCATTTTCAGCTAAATTGGGGACACTGCCTTCCAAATTGACAGTAACATGTAACAGAGGCTGCTTCTGTAAGTGAGCCCAGCAGGGACAGCTGGTCTGAAAATCTGCTTGGGGAGATGGATTTGCTTCTCTGCAGCACCAGGATGACCAAGTTTTAAAATAAACATTTCTTTTTTTTTCTTGCAAAGCTCTGGTGGAGATGGAATCCATCTTAAGGAAGGTTACAAAGGAGCGCCGGGGCAGATCATTCAACAGGCATGTCTTTATAGACACCCTACTGCAGGGGAACCTGAGTGACCAGCAGGTCTGTGCAGCTGTTACCTCCTTACACAGTAACGGAGTTTTGCCAGATGGGCAATTCATTACATTGTAGCCTTTGATTAATGTAAGTTTTTGCATCTTAGCTTAGATTCTTTACCAAAGCAGGGCTTCTAGTTCTTTTTTTCCACTCCTACAGTGTTTGATTGCATTAGTCTTTGGTAGATTTCCTTGCCACTGCTTCATAGCTATTTTTATAAACCAGAAGTATGTTAATATTAAGCATGTCTTGTGCAATTGCAGTAGAAGTTCTACAGAGAGTTCAGTCCTTGTCTTCTAGATGTATTTCCTGCTCTCTGCACTAAAGGGATTTAATGTGCTTGAGTGGAGAGTGTGCCACTTCTTTTTTCTCTTTACAGTCTTATGAACTTCATTCCCTGAAGTAGATTTTCTTTCCTAGATTCTGGAAGATACAATGATTTTCTCCTTGGCAGGATGTGTAATCACTGCTAACTGTAAGTACAGTAACTGTAGGTAACTTCCCATCCTTACAGTCAGCTGCCAAAAAACTGTGTGTGATGACATGAGACTTACTCTAGACTAGTAAAAAATTGCATTCATCATTCTCTTTCTCCTGAGCTACAGACATACGGAAGAAGCTAATTTTTACATCAGACTGTTGACACAGCCTCACAGTTAGTGAGCTGAACCTAAGCTGTGTTTGACAACCTTTCCAGTCTTTTGTTGAACCTTAGAATTTCTCCCTATTGCTTTTTGCTTGCATTCTTAACCCCAGACAACTCATTCTAAATATGATGAAAAAACACCAAAATATATAAGCCACAAAGATCACGTTGTAAAATAGGTTCTGGCACATAGGAAGAAAGTTGGAGTGCTAGAATCTGTCTGGGTGCTTTGAATTTCTGGAGGATAGGTATGTTCCATGTATGGAGGACTTTCAAAGAAGCTACTCTGGGATTTGTGGGAAGATTATGGAAAAAACCCAGACAAATAAAAATACAAACTGAAGCTGTGTAAAATACCTAATGATAAAGGGATGGTTATCTGGCCCTGTATCTCAGTCAGTGGGGCTGGGACTCCAAAGAAAACCTCCAAGATGCATCTAGGTGTTAAAGAATGTGGGAAGTAAATTAGACAACTATGATAATACTCCAGAGAATATTCTCTCCAAGTACTCCAGGAAGACTGTAATTTTAAGGGGTTTGAATGCACGTGGATTCACGGAATCACAGAATCACAGAATATTCTGAGTTGGAAGGGACCCACAAGGATCATCAAACCCAAGATTCCAGATAGTTCTCATGAATAGACATTTTTGAGAGCTAGAAACATTTCTTTGTAGCTTTAGGGAAACTGCATCCTACACACTTATTTCTTATGCAAGGTTTTTTTCTCACTCTGCTATTGAAGAGATCTCAAATACCTCAAAAAATAGGTGTAGGGGGACAAGTGCTGGCCAACCTCTGCAGAGAGCTCCCTTCAGGAGCCCCAGGCATTGGCTGTCTGGAGCACTTGCCTGAGATGTGCTAGGGAAGCCCCCCAAATAAGGGAATTTTCTAAAGCTTTGAACAAACCAGCCTTTCATTTGCATGGTTGGTGTAATAGCCCTGATTCCCCAGGGTTTGTTGGGCTGTGTGGTCCCTTCGCTGGAGCTGTGAGGCTGAATGCCTTAGTGTCCTGCACAGCTCCCTAAGCTCCTCACAGCATCAGAAGGAGAATTTTAGCTTGCAGGGCCTCTTGTAACACAGGAGTTCAGCCTCTGTACCTACCACTGAATACAGAATCAGCACAGCCTGCTGTGAACAGAGGTCACCTTTTTTTTAGATCAAGAAGTAATGTTGAAAATAGAGGAAGTAAGAAATCTGAATGCCATTTGTAAAGGATTGAATTTTCTGGGTCCGGTCTTGTCTTGATTCCTTCCTTCCCCAGTGTGTACCTGGGCAGTCTATTTCCTGACAACCTCAGAAGATGTTCAGCAGAATCTCTACAAGGAGATGGACCGTGTTCTGGGGAAGGGACCAATTACACATGAGAAAATTGAGCAGCTCAGGTGGGTCCTACAGAAGGAATGCAGAGGAAGGCTGTGTCTTTTGGTGGGGGGCAGGCGTTTCACATGGAGTCTGATGCCTAGCCTACACTAGGCCAGGAAACGGCATCCAAAAGCTACTTACTCCCTTTTTTCTTTCTGGAAGTGATCAAACCACAGGATGACGTGCAACACAGAGGGAATCTGTGGGCACTCCCAGCACAGAGACCAAGATGCTCACTTCAGGGTGTCTATAGGAAACCCTTTGGGTTCATCAGCAGAGGAAAAGCACAGAATCAGTGCTCTGGCTGCCAGGCCAAAATTTTTGCTTACTGTCTTGTTTGGTTTCTGTGCTTGTTTTCCAGAAGTAGTAGAAATAATCAGTTGTTTTCATGGTTGGATATAGAGAGGGATATTTAGAGAGAAAGCATGGACCAGTCTTCTTTTCAAAGGGCCACAAGTGATGGTGGCTGGTCAACAGTGTGCCTTTATGTTTTGTGCATTTGTTATGTTGGTGCAACGGGGTGCATTTTGTATTTGGACTAATGTTAGGGTTTCAGTAAGAGAATATCGAGTGTGTGGTTTTCTTGCTGCTTCTTGTATGGGTGAGAGGTACAGGAAGAGGGCTGGTGTGTTTATGCATTTTAGCAGATTTAGTTTGGTTTAAAATCTGAAAGAAGAGGGATTCCGATAACCTTCTGTAAAAGCTGTTATGAGATTTAATGCTTCTTGCAAAGATGTTGGGACTCCTTGCCAGGAAAAAAAAATGAAGTGCCTTTAAATACAGCAGTTGACTCAGCTCTGCTTGCTGCCACAAGGATGTGGACAAGCTTCTCTCTGAGAGTTAAACTAACCAAGGGTTACTGGTTGCAGGTACTGTCGGCAAGTCCTGTGTGAGACAGTGCGGACAGCAAAGCTCACCCCCATTGCTGCACAGCTGCAGGAGCTGGAGGGCAGAGTCGACCAGCATACTATCCCCAAAGAGGTAGGGCAGTCCTGGGAGCACTAGGCCACTCTCCTTTCCTGCAGGGGAATTGGCTGTTTCGCCTTCTTCCAGGCGACAGGTGAGGCAGGAAGACCATTTCTTCTGACACTGTTGAACCTGAGCAGATGCTCTGTCATCTGAAAGTACAGTTTAGCTCGAAGTTTGCCTGCGGTTCCTCTGCAGGAGAGGCTCTGCAAATTCATGTTCTGTTGCTGAGCAGATTTGCTTCTGCTTCTGGGTCCACCAGAGATGAGTAAGCTTTTGAAGGGGCCTGTGGGCTCAGTTTTGCATAAAAGAGCATTGTTTCAGGCCGTATCATATCACCTTCCATTCCAGAGTAAAGTAGTCAATAGATACGTCCCAGCAAGTGTAGAGAAATGGGGTCACACCCTCTGTAACCACCAACAATTGCAGCATGATTCTTAGAAGTTAAAATCGTAACATCTGGGCATGGATTTTGAAAATCTGTAGATGAATACATCATCATTGTCTTTTTAATCCACCTAAATATGAGTAGTCTACAGAATAATCATCAGCAGAGCTGACGAGAGGTGTCTTTAATTGTGCATTTCCTTCCGCATTGACGTGTTGTAATTCTCTTTGCAGACACTTGTGCTTTATGCTCTTGGTGTGATGTTGCAGGATAGTTCATCTTGGCCATCACCATACAAGTATGTAGAATTGACTTTTATTGCAACTAATTCCTTTGCTTTGTTAAGTTAGATCTTACAGTACAGCCTTTTGTGCTGCAGGGCCTGCCTTAAGCAGATTCTGGAGATGAAAGGGAGTCTGTAAGAAAATCAGTTTATGAACGTCTGGGTTTGTTTGTCTCCATGGGCATGGTTTTGGGGCAATTAAAGTCAGGTTCCTCCAGTGCTCCTGTGTGTGCGCATGTACGTGTTAGGGTTTAGTAAAAACTTTTATGTGGAGATACACAGAGCTTCTCTGGCTAACGCTGGTAACTTCTGTTGAAGGTTTTCTGTGAAATAGTGACTTGAATGGCTTTGGAATCACTGCTTGTCATCATGAAACAATGATGCAAGGGAGGAAATGTCAGTCCGAATTACTGGGTTTTTAGGGTGAAGGGAAATGCTACCTCAATATTTCTGTCTGTCTGTGAAAACTGAAGTGGATCTAGGCCAGTGTTTTGGAGGTTAAAGAAAAAAATCACTGTAGCTTCCTGTGGCCTCCAGGTGGCAAATACTAACGTGCCTCTGATTTACTTCACTTGGGCTGGCAAAAAAATATGGGTCAGTTATTCTAGACAGAGAGAACAGACAGCTGAGATTTAGGAGAAAGAACAGAGCCTTTAGAACAGCACTTGTCCTCTTCTGCAATTATACTTTTTAGAAAGGAGTCAGGCAGTGGTGCACCAGTCTGTGAGCACCTTGGCAGGGATTGCCTCCCTAGATAGGTCATGGCTGTGCACAGGTTTGCTGAGGCCTCATGGGAGTGACACTGAGGACTGCTATGAACGTTGTATGTTTGTTTCAGGAATGCTGGGGTTGAGGTTTAGCTTAAGGTAGATGAATATTTCTGTGACAGAGGTAGGAGACCAGCTCTGTGTGATCCTTTCACCTACCTACTATACAAAACCACTGTGCATGGTTGTTTGCCCTCCCTACTTTTTTTGCTAGGCAGCTGCATTTTCTCTCCTATTACAAAATCTGTAATTTGCACTTCAGTTCAGAGGAAGTGTAAGTTTGATGCTGCTTTTGCTGAGGATCAGCACCCACATGCCCTTTCACCTTTTTAGAAGCAGAGCTTGGATGTTTAAACAGGGAAATGAAGGCTTGAAGTATTTAGCAGAAAGGTTTAAAAGAACTGTCTTCTGTCTATCGAATTTTCTCTGTGGGGGCAGAGGTTTTTTAATATTTAAACTGAATTATATTTTATTAGTTTCCCTTGTTTTAACTCGTGCCAGCCCTGGATAATAGTTTTCTTACAGCCTCTACCATCCTAAAGCTGGAAACCTCTCTTCTCATTTGAATGAGTCACTGGCTTCCCTCCCCCAGCACATACACATACACACACCAGCTGCTTGAAGAGAAGGGTAAGGGGCAAGGGGAAAAGGGAAATATTTTTGGAAGTGAAAAAGGAAGGGACTCAGAGGACGAGACAGAGAAAGAGAGAGAGAGACAAATGAGATTGTGTGTGCCCTGGAGAGGAATAGAGGGCAGGTAACAGCATCAGCTCAGCTGTGTACTGCACATTAGTTCCAGCCCTGTCTCACACTACCTCAGTTTGTCAGCATTTTGACCAAGATGGGACACAGCTGACCAGCTGGGAACATTGATCGAATGGATGCACAATTGCCTTCATACATTTCTGTGGAATGACCCAGAGAGAACAAATCAGTGAGATTCTGTATTTCATTTCCAGTTTTTCACTTGTGTGTGTGTGCATGTTTCTGGGGAAAGGATGCTGTGCCTGCTCAGAGTGCCTTAACATGTTTTGTCTTTTATAGGTTTGACCCAGAGAGATTCAGTGAGGAATTAGCCATGAAAAACCTCTCCTTGTTGGGTTTCTCAGGAAGCCAGGAGTGCCCAGAGTTGAGGTGAGCACAGGGAAGGAGATCTTAGTGAGTCTCTGTGGCAGACATGAGAGAAAGTGCTTCCAGCATCTTGGTGTTACTGCTGGGACAACCTGCCCAAGCTGGCTGTTGTCTTTTGACAAATTTACATCATGGCAAGGTTTTTATTTTTTTTCTCCTGATTGTTCCCTCAGGTTTGCCTATATGGTGGCCACAGTTCTGCTGAGTGTCCTGGTAAGGAAACTGTATCTCCACCCAGTGAAAGGACAAGTCATGGAGACAAAATATGAACTGGTAACCTCACCAAAGGAGGAAGCCTGGATAACGGTGTCTAAGAGAAACTAAGAGCAAGCAAAACAAGGGGTTAAAAGTGCCAGCAGTGAAGTTCTGAGCAAGGGTCTTAATGAGAATCATACTGGCACCATGTTTACTCACTCAAGGAATTTTATATCCAGATGTTTTTTACCTTTCATGTTCTTAACCTCATGCCTATCTTGGGTACTTTTTCTAATTCAACCAGTAGTCATATTAAAGTAGATTTAATCTATATGTCTTTTTTATATTTGGTTTTGGATCTCTGGCCAAGCCTTTGCAAAGGAAGCAACAAAACCTTGCAGTGGTGTATGTATGAACTACTGGGTGTCAGCTAGTCAAAGACCAGAGCTCTGGTTAACCCAGCCTCTTCCATTAGCAGCCACAGCTGGGTAAGAGTGCCCCTCTTATCCAGAGGAATGCTTCTTCCTGGATCCTAGCGAAATAAGACCTTGGAGACACAAGGACAAAGCCTTTCTCTATATATAGGTATTTTTATTCAAAGTGTCTTTCCTTCCCTTGAGCTATATCTGTCAAGAAGAGCAGATATATCCTGTGAGAAGTATGTGTGAGTGTGAGAAAGAGAGAAATAAAGTGGGGTGGGAATTGCACCACTAGTTCTCTTGCTGTGTAATCTTGCCGTGCTGTGGGGTTGCAAGAAAAAGGATGACTGAGAAATGCTAGTAAACCAAGAGGAATAAAATTGGTTTGGCCCCTGAGAAAACAGAAGCATCAGTAATAATATAATGAAATTAAATAAAACCACAGACCAAAGCCCCAAGAAAGGGAGTTTCTATCCTGACAATTCTGAGGGTAGTGCCTAATCTAATCAACATCAGAAATCGACAGATACCTGCAATTTAGCACTGGGTCAGCATGAGACTGGTCATGCAAATACTGGAGAGTGCTGATTTTATAGGGCTCTAGATTAATGTTGTACTTAATAACTTAAAAGCCTTTCAAAGAATCCTTTTCCTCCTCCAAAATGTGTGCCAGCCAAAGAAGCATCGAATGCTGCGTATTCATATGCTTTTCCCTGCTTCTTCCTTTCTTTCTTTGCCAATCATAGGACAGCTCCATTTGGAGCCCCGCTGAACGGTTTGCAAGGCAGGAACCTCCTACTCCATCACACTGGAGTAATTCCCATCTGACTTACTGTTCACATTGTGTGTTTCTCCCCTTTTTTCTCTTACATAGGATCACCCTTTATCTGATCTTTATAAGTCTTTTCTCCATACACCTGACTTCTCTGTTAGCTCCAGTTCGTAGCCCCCTTCCCTCCCAGCAGCTGTGTGGTGGTAGGGGAGGGGTTTCTCAGCCTGCAGCTGTGTCTGCTTGAGCTGTCCACAGCTGCCAGTGCACCACAGAGCAGGCCAGGAGTGTGTGTGCCTCCCATTAGAGCTACTTTTTCCTGCTTGTGCAGACAGAGCACACATAACTGGTACTGCAGTTCTCATTTCTACAGACGTTGATATTTTCACTGGTACGTTCCAGCTCAGGAAATCTGCTGCTCTTTTAAAAATGTTTTTGCTCTTGTCTGAGGTATGCCAGCCTGAATGCAATCCTGTCAGCTCTTATGGGGTTAACAGCTGATGCCAGCCTCTGTGGGCACCAGACAAAGAAAATTCTGCTCTTGGGTTTAACGTGTCAGCTCTGCTTTTGGTGGAGCTATAGAGATTCAGATGCCCCCCCGGTGTCGCTTCTGTTGGCGTAGAGTGATACAGAGATTTTGGGCAGAAAAAGGAGCGTTGTGTGCTTCAGCTTCCTGACTCTCTTGCATTGATTTTTGTAATGAACTGCAAGAAAGCTCTAGCTAATCTGACCTCCACTTAACTAAAGGTTGGTCATGTCCTCAGATGGCAATTCATGTTAGGCTTTGCTTCACTGCTTATGCAAAAAAGCCTATTTTTCTTGAAGGTTGCAGATGTTTCCTAAACCTTCTGGAGAAACCAGCGTGGTAAAGAATTTTATTTTAAAATACCCCTGGTGCGCAGAGGAGGCAAAATGAAGGCCAAGTTATTGCCTTCTTTGGAAAATACGGTAGGATAGCACTGTCCCTGCTAGGAACTGAACAAGGAGTAATAACTGAGTGATGAAGATCTGCTTTCTTGTAGCTGTGTCATAGGAGTGAAGCTTCCAAACACTAGAAAAGCTTCCCAAGTGTAATTGTCCAGATTTCTGTTACAGCATTTCTCTGCCTTGCTGGAGCTGATCAAACTGCCTTGCAACAGCCCCTTCCCCAGTTACAGGAATCAAAAATGGGAGTGATTCCATATAATTTGTTACGAATTTTCCATTAGCCTGCACACCCGTAGGCTGTGCTCAGTCCAGGCCAGTGATCAAGCGTGCTGCAGGAGTCCATGACTGATACAGGAGAAGAATGTGGCCCAGTGTGCTGGAGAAAGCCAATGATCAGTTTGTGTTTGCTCAAAACTGCTGTCAAAAAACCACCCTGACTCATCAGCTAAGGAAATGTGTTGAGCATGGAGGGAAAGGAGGCGGGTAAGGCGCTCTCAGGCATTTGTAACGCACTGCTGGGAGTGACACTGAGGTCACAGCCACATTGTTTGCTGAAGTCTGTAGGTTTCCATTCCTTGCTCTATGTGTGTCAGTCACTTCAGACAGCCCAACTATGGTGATTTAGTGCAACACTCATCAGCCCAGCTGTGGATCTTGGTGCAGCAAACTCCTTTTTTTTTTGTATGGGAATGTTCATGGAATGGTGCTTTCTTAGGAAGTTTTAATCTATTTTGATCTGAAGATTGAAATACCAGTTTTCTCTCATTTCTGCCCTCATCCCTTGTCTGGCATGCACTGTCACTGGTTCTTGTTTGGCCTGGTTTCCTAAGGAAGACTTGTGTTCGTAGAGTGTGCACCCGTCCCACTTATTTTTGGCCCTTTTCCCCTTTCTCATAAGAACTAACTTCTGAGCCCTTGGGCCAAATCAGCTGCATTTGACAGGGATTTGGATTCTCTGCACTGGTGTGTTCCTGCAAAATTTTGTTAGGAAGAAAGATGACTGGGATAAGGGAGTCTGTGCTAGCCATGTCACAAGATTGCAGTCAAAGCTGCAGCACTGTTGATGCCAGCCCGGGGAAAAGCCTGAGTCAGCGCCTGCACTGATGCAGGTAACCAGTCTCAGGAGTCCAGTCAATAGAGGACAGGGGTTTGTCAGTGCTGCTCAGACCCATGCACTGTGGACACATCTAAAGCCCAGAGATGCCTTCTGGCTGTAACATGGGGATATGGGCAAGCATTGCAACCTGCGGAAAAAAAAGTCTTAGTCTAGGAGGAAAGCCAAGAGGGGGCGGTTGCTTCTGTAATATAGGGAATTGTTGCTTTTTATGCTTCATATTCCTGCTCTACACCAGCAAGCTGCTTAACAAATTTGACAGGACGGTTTTGAAAAGCACACAGAAAAGCTGTCATTTCATTCCCTAGGATCTTACTGTAGGAGAAGTTTCTACAGAGAGCTGCAAACTCACAAAAGGTAAGAGGCCAGGTATATCTCTGTGCCTGTGCAACCTGCTGCCCTCAGAAGCAGGCAGGCCATTGCTAATGCATTGTCATGGCTCTTCATGGCTGGCAAAGACTTTTACTTTTGCCCCTTGTCCTGGTGGCAACTGGTGAGGCAGTTGTTAACAACTTTGAGCAGAGCAAACAGTTTACTGATCTATCCTTGCATTACCTCCAAAATATCCATGAATGCTGTTATCTCTCTATTTTTTCTCTACATTTTTGTGTTCCCCAGCTACATATAGAAGCACCATTGCAAATTAGTAATATCCTTCTATTCCCAGCAGTTTAAGGACTTGCTGGTAGTGGCTGTGGCATGCACTGCAGAGTTCAGGGCTGCATGTTTTATTTTCCATTGTTACATGGAAAGGATGGTCTTGGCAATTTCTGTCCTGCTTGCTGCAGAAGTAAACGGTTATTGGGCAGGGTGGATGTTTGCTGATTTAAAGTGCCTTGGGCAGCTGTTGTGCCAGCTTCCTCGCTAGCTGTGCAGTTCCATGAACCTGGGGCTGCTGGCAATCCAAATTGGGAAAACACTCTCACGTGCATAGTTTGCTGGTGAACATTTGGTACCGCTTAACTCACAGGTCAGCACATTGCCTTCTCACTCTCTGTGATGTGTTCCCCACTGACAGCAGGAGATGTCTGTACAGCCTCACCCCTCAAGGGGGCCAGGTAGGACCTGCCCACGGTGTCTGTTAATGCCACAGAAGGGGCTCCCTGACACTGGCCATTGGCTATAGGTATATCCTGATCAGCACAGGGAAGCCTGTAGTTTATTGACTTCCTTTTTGTGCTCAGATCCTCTTGTGGATTTGGGGCAAAAGGAATGGGGTAGAGTAGTACCTTCAGGAAAGCATAAAGGAAAATCTCCATCACTTGTGGGTTACTTGGGCTACCAGGAAGTGAAACTGTTTTAATGACCGTGGCAGCTCTTGTTGCTTCTTTCCACTTGTCCAAAGCAAGAACTGCTAGAAATTATTCCAGGCATCTTTCTCTGGAGCCTGAGAGTATGAACCCATCTTGACACCTCTTTGTAGTTCAGCTCAGGAGTGGTTTTTAGCAATGACTTTTCAACTAAACAAAAGGCCTGTTTGACATCTCTTAGAATTCAATGCCAGGGTTTTGGTGGTACCAGACGGAGAAGAGGAACTACCACACGCAGGAAAAAAAAAGATGAAGAAAATATTCTTCACATATGGAGGGTGGGGAAGGACACACGGTAAAGGTTTCCATGGCAACATTCCTTGAAGATAAGTATTTTTAAATCTGTGAATTTTAGCATCAAAAACACAGTTGTGTTTCCCACAAAAAGATTTGGGGGAGGGCTGGAGTGGAAAGAATTTTTCCCCCTACTTTTCAGGTCATTCCAGTTTCTTTTGCAGAGGAGCCTGCTCCCAAGATAAATGAAGTATGTGCGATTTCTATGATCTTAATGCTCCTGTAAAGAAAGCCTTGCTTCCAGGAGGCAGGAAGCATCAGTCATAGTTCTATATCTGCTCCAACGTCTTTGGCACAAGCACTTGATCATCTCTTTAATGGGAAAAGTAGTTCAAATAAATCAATGCTAGACCAGTTAAAAGTCACAAGGACAAATCTTGCAGGATTTTACATTAAAACTAGTGTAACTTGGCACGAAATCTTAATTTTAGTCGATGTACAGTTAAGTGATGGTAGTAGTGATGAGGTAGCTGAGGCCTTTTACCTTGGCCAAAGAGGAGAGGATGCAGAACTGAAAGGGCAGAGAAACCGGCTAAAAGATGTCCCTGGTGAGTGTCTTGGTTACTTTGATGACAGTGAAACATCCCTGTAGGTGGACAAGTGATGCTCCAGAGACACTATTACGTAGGAAATGTTTGCTGTTCATGTGGGGTATCAGTGCTGGGGCCGCCTCTGAACCTCTCTGAAGCTCCTCTGCTCCAGTCTCTGCAGTGCAGAGCAACTCACGGGCACTGGCACGCTCTGCTCCCACCTCCCTGCTGGCATCCAGGCAGGTCAGCTGTGTCACGAGCCTGGCACATCCAATGCTGTGCTGCTTGGCTGCCAACTTTGAAGTCTCACCAAAAAAGGTTGTTTTTTTTTTTTTTAACAGTTGCTTCCAATTCAGTGGTGACTCAGACACTGCAGCAAGGATAAAGTGATCATCTTCCTCTTCAGAGCTTTACAGCAGAAGGCCCTGGGTATCCTCTCTAAAAGAGAGCTTGGTGAGCCCAGACATCAACTGGATTCAGTTCTTTAATTTAACTGATGGAACAAGATACTCCAGCAGTGCTGTGTATCTGCTAGCTCAGGGCCTGTGTTTCAGCAATAGACTAAATGATTCCTGCAAGTACTGTGTGTTCAGAAACCCTGGAGAGGAGAGGCCGGGAGGGAATGAATAGTCATACAGAAAACAGAAGGGACAGTTCACCCATTAAGGGTCTTTTCCTGACCAGATTTCCCTAGGCCATGAATCCAGGAAAGGAACAAAAATCTATTGGAATAATAAGAGAAAAAAAGTAAGTCATATTTGGCCATTTGTCTTTTGGGGGGAGGCAGAGGATACAAATAAGGGTGTCTAAAAAAGCAAAATTCATACTGTCAAAAGTGGGAAAATTGGCACTTGGCAGCAGTGTTTCATATTGGCCAAGACCTGATACAGAATAAGCAAGGCTCAGATCTAGCTAAGATGACTTGTCAACTTCCCTGCATCTTCATTGATAAAACCTACCAGCAGCATGGAAAAAAGCTGCACTTATGCCACTGTTGGATGCTCTATCAGTTTCACCGTTGTCAGATATATTGTTCCTAATTCTGTGAATAATATGATGCCCTGATGTCAGCACTAACATGAAAATGCATACTCCGGCTTTTATAGTTTATTGGACTGAAAAGCAACTGACTTACTCATGCAGGGCTTGTTAGGTGTGAGTTACTGATCATAGGTATCATGTTTATTCCATCGCTTCCTTTAAGACCACTGTGGTATTTTGTGCCACACTTGGATGCTTCTCTCCGTGCGCTTGCCTTGCAGCTGAGCTCCTGGAGGGGCAGGAACTCTGCCATCCCTAAATCACACGAGTGCGGCAGTGTCAGTCCCTGCTCTGCAGCCACCAGTGCCCGGTGTGCCAGGAGCTGCCTCTTGCTGGGTGCCTGGGTGTGTGTCAGCCAGCCAGGGGCAGGGCAGGGCTCGGCTCGGGGGCAGCAAGAGCTGTGTTACTGCTGTGCAGGGAGTGACAAACGCTGCCGTGTGGCACCATGGACAAGTGCTCTTAAATGGCTCTCAGCTTCCACAAATGCCATTTCCAGGCCAGACAGCCTTGCCTGCTGGCAGCTTGGCTACCACCTGCAACAGTCCTGCTTGGGGATAAAGGTGTGGCAGATTTGTTTCTGAACATGCCCTGGCTTTGTGTGGTGGCTGTCCTGCTTTTGCAAGCTCTTCCAGTAATCTGAATGGGAGAAAGGTGCTTTGGGAGGAGTGGAGTGAGCCATGTGAGTCAACAGGAGCGGACAGGGATGCCTGCAAGAACACACCATCGCATATCACGGGAAACCAATGGTTGCAGCCGCCCCACGTTCATTGGTAAGCAAGATACTTGGGAGCAGAGAGAGCACTTAATTCTTCTGCTGTGCACAATTCATACTAAATTTGACAGACCCTGCACCTGGATTTGATGTACTGTTCTAAAAGGAAGGAGCAGATTGATTGCTTGTTAACAGAATGCTCTAAATTAACCTCAGCCGTGGGCCTGGTTCTGCAAACCTTTGCATGACTATTATTTATGCTGTACAGTTGCATTGAATACCATTGACTATCCAATATATTGACTTAGCACAGCTGCACTGAAATTCTAGTTGTGGTTTTTGGTTGTTGGAACCCAAATTTTTGGATCTGCTTAGGTATTTGGATTTTGAATACTCCCAAACAGTCAAGTACCTACTTGACTATTTAGACCTAGATGTCTTTGTAAGTCTAGTATTGCCATAATGCAAAGGAAAAGGAAATTATATAGAAGTTGCCTGGCCTCTGCTTTCATATCCCAGCAGTGATAAGTAGGTAGAGCCTGTTGCTGTATATACACTGTGGTTCACAGCGAATGTCTTTTTTGCTTGAAGAAGCTTGATGGTGATTTTTACATAGTAAAGATGAAAATACTGCAAACATACATCATGCATTAGCCTTTATATATTTTATAGCTGTACTGTTCCAGTGTGGCGAATGAGCTGAGCAATCACATTTTCTCAATTACCTTCAAGAACTGGAAATCCTTATCACCTCTGTGTTTCTTTCTCCCACTACTGCTGCACTGGTCTTGAAATTGTCACCACAGCTAAAAATCCTCATTCTGTAAACTAAACCGCGATTTCAAAAAATTTTACAGTACAGCCTCCTCATAAAACTCCACAAGTCTTTTGCTGATGTGACTCACTCAATTACTCATGTGGGCAGACGTTCAGATAATAAAAGTGGTTAATGGAAAGCTGTGAGAAATACTGCTGGTTCCTGAGGAGGCAGCATGGGGGAATGTACTGTGGGTATTTTATCCTAAGAGCTGCTGAATTCACTGAGCTCCCAGCCATTTTTTTAAGATAGGGATTTCTCCATTCTGGTTTTCCCTTTGTATAAAAACAGCTTGAAATATCAGATGGGCAACAGAGAAGCAAAAGCACACCAGCTGTATGTTTGCTCTTCTGCTCCTCTTCCTACATATTAGAGATGATAGCCAGTCTGTGCCCTGAAATAATCCCTTTATCCTAGTGATGTATGTACCTAAACAACAGTATTCTAATGAGCTCTGGTTTTCTGAATCAAGAAGTGCAACTAACATGTGGCTAAACAACCTCTTTGGCTGGAAGCGTCACATATACTGACAAGGATCAGATTTTTCTGGAATTAATAAAATTAAGAGGTTTAGCCTTGAGATTTGGTGTGCCATAGGTCAGGAAATACATCTAGAAAACAGGTTTCAATGACATTTCAGTGAGTGCACATTAGAGGAATATGACACCTTTTGAAGTTGGTGAGGCAGAAAGGTGCGGAAAAGTAGTAAGGTACCACTTGGATGTAAGAACTCCGCTATCTAATGAAATTATACATGTGTGATGGCTTCAAAGAGACTTAGAATTAAGACAAAACTGTGACTAGTGTAAGTGGATGAACTGATTAGAGCTAAGGGCTAGCTGGCATTTGCAGAAGTTAACTCTTGGTTGTGTGGCTCTGAGGCTGCTACATTTTTGGGGGATGTGCTACTGCAGTTGCTGTGTGAGCCCATTCCAACAACAGTGCTGGATATAGAAAGAGAGAGGATGTGAAGATATGCTCATTTTTCATACAAGATGAGCTGGGAGGGAGACTATGGTTTGACTTGTAAAATAGAGCTTCTGGCACAGAGAAGCAGTGCATAGATGTTGAGGCTCTGGCCCAGAGAAAGTAAGCTGTCAGATTATATTTAGTGACTACATGCTGCAGGAAAGCACAGAGAGAGAAGGAGGGGAACGATTGCATAGCTGGGCCCCATGGGTAGTGAGCACACAGAGCAGGGAATGAGGCTGTTAAGAGAGAATGAATTGCCTTGGTGTTCCTGATTCAAATAAATCCCTGTGTGAGGCTAGGTATCTGCACAGACTTGTATGATTACTTTGATCACCAGAGCTCAGCTTTATTTATCCATCAGTAATACCCCAGACTCCCATTAGGTGAAGAGAGGCCAACGTGTGGCCTTCCAGCCATTCCCCTTGGCCCTCACCCTAGGGGTGTCTCGGGCAGCAATCCCATTCCCAGCTGGGGAAGCTGTAGGCTGGGAGGGGCTCTTGAAACCAATGTCCTAAGCTGCTGTACAGACAAGTTGCACACCCAGCTCAGTCCTTACCCACTAGAAGCTTGTTAGCTAAGGCTGACATCTGCAAAATAGGTTAGGTTAACCTGCTTCCTTTGAATTCAGGGGTGTGAATCCTCTGTTGTGTTTTCTGGAAAGCCCAATCCTAAACAGATGAAGATTGAAAAAATATCCTTATACCTGTATGAGGCAGATCAAACCTTGCATGCTGACACGTGGCAGTCGATCATTTGGGTCCTGTCATATACTCCAGGGTGCAGGGATTGTGACTTGGACTAGTTTACAGCAGGACGGCTACAGCTTACGCTCTTAACTCTTTCCTGCTAAAAGCTCACTTGTATGATTCAGAGATGCCTTTGCCTTTGAAATAAATACAGAGGAGACGTGTGGGGAGGCCTGGCTGCCTTCTGTGCATAAATATTTCTGTCAAACTGGATTCAGATTCAGGTGGGTGAAACGACTGCGCCCATGGGGAGCCATCAGCCTCCACCTCCCGTTAGGCAGTACTGCATCACTGAGATTTGTGTTGTTTCCATACTGTCAAAATTAGCTGTGGGTGAGAGAAAGGGCTGAAATGCTCCTATATGTTTGCCAAGCAGGACAGAGCAGTTGGGGGAAGGAGGGAGATGCAGACTATAGTAGTGAAGAGAAGCTGTGCAAGCAGACGCTGCCTTCACAGCCTTGAGAAAGGGGATTACTTGTCCAGATGTGTGATAGAGGAGGAAAGACGACTTCAAAGATGTGATTAATTATGCTGCCTATGCAAGGGAGTTATGCTAGTTACAAAAACAACACACATTGGGTTTGGTGGTTCCTAAGAATATGCAAGGTCATAAAATATTTTTAAAGTGGTGTATGTGGTAAAAGCAGGATTACAAACAGGACAGGATTAGAAAAGCTCCAGGGGGCGAGTTCCTGGAGTTATGCAAGTACCTAAAAATCTGAACTTTAATTTCAGGAAGAAACAAAGACCTCAGAGAATGGTTCTGACTGTTGCAGCTGCTGCAGATCAAACTTGAAAATGTGAAAAAAGCATTTTTTCAGTAGGTCAGTAATACCTACTCCAGTCCGTAGTGAGCCAGAATCAATAGTTCAGAGAGGATGAATTTTCGTATGTGCTGTACTGGAGCATTAACTCCTCTATCTACCCTTCAGTGGCTCAATGGCCATATCAGACCTTTCCTGGGAGATGCTACAGGACAGAGTGGAAAAGGACTGGCAGTTGGTCTGGGTTAGCATCTTAGAGAAGGAATACCAGCAGGAAAAACAAATTGGAGCTGTTCTTTCCTCCCCTGTTCCCTGAATGCTTGTTGTTTGAACCCTTGGAAGGAAACTGATGAGCAACTATGCTTTCTGCTGGCCTCTCTTTGAGACCATTTGTTGCTTGTTTTCTTTTAAAGTCTGAAATGTTAGAAAAAGATAATTATTTTTCCTATTTAGCTTGACCTCTTCCTTCCTGTGAGCGTTCCTCCCCTTGTACTGGCTCTGTCCTCACACAGTGCTCTGTTGAAAGAAAGTTCAGCAGAAAACTAGAAAAAAGCTTGGGATTTGGAATGAGATGTGCCCTCAAACAGACAGTCTGAATCTCTGCAACGTGTCCTGTTCCTCTCTGGAGGTGCTGTGAGGTATCAGATGTCAATCATGCACTAGGTGGTTCTGAAATAGCAATGTTAGGGCAAACATTTCCATGAGATGGAAGCTACTCCACCGGTCACCTCTCCTACCTTTGTGCAGCAAGCCTTTTACCCAGCTGCAGTAGTTTCTCATAAGCAGGGAGGTTATCTGTGGTTATAATCTTGATTGCCCAGCAAATTGCTGAATGCCTGAGGAAGCAGGAGAATGTGCAGCTTCAGGGTGTGTGGGTTTTTCAATCTGGTTTACAGTGAGCACTGGAGGTGGAGTGTTTAAGATGCCTCAGGATCCCAACACCATTTGTTGCAGCATTAGACAGCTGCATTCTGTGCTGGGAGGCCACCCCAGCATTCTGGAATAGCCATGGGAGTTAAATAAACTGCTGTTTGCTTCAGAAACTTTGGATTATGAGACTGGCAAAGAGTGGCCATCCAGGCAGAGGCAGACCCAGACACTATGTGAAGCAAGCGTGAAGACTCTGTCTCTGTTGAGGGAGTGAAGGTGCATACTTCAGTTACAGACTATTTTCTTCAATTGCCCAGTTTTCCTTCTCTCCCTCACCCCTCCCGTAAATGCTACCTTCCAGCTAAAGGGCATGGTCCTATATATATCATCAGTACACATGACCAAAACTTTGGTGCCAGAGTCCTTTGTCCTTTATCCAGCTGCAAATCTGCTCAGCTCCATGTGATGCAGCAGCACAGGGATTTTCATCTTTTGTTCTACTGTTTACAAAAAGTGAAAAAGATAAAAGGAAAAATGTTCATAAAACTAGAGCACAGTTCTATAAAGAAGTGAACTGAAAACCTGCAGCAGGATCTGTCCAAGATCTGACCTGGTCATCTGGCTAAAGAGGATGTTTACTTGCACCCCTTGTGTGGTGACTGTGCTGTTCAGTTCTCCATAAAGCAACGAAAATGGAAGAGACTTTGATTGTGATTTCTTATTGTGTGCAAAACATAAGTGGCCTTTGAGCTACCCCATTATTACTTTTCTCTAATGAAGAACTGATGATTCAAACTGTACGTGTGGGACAGCCATGCAGAGTGCCCAGTTGCAAGATTGCAAATGACCAGTGGGTTGGCTCATCTGTGCAAGTTTTTGTGAGGAGGGGACTCCCTTGGGTGATTGGCGGAGGCAAAAACCTGACATGTGAGAGAACTTGGAAGAATAGTGGTCTCCCCGTGCTTTTGGATCTTGACCTCCAATTTAAAGTCTCTAGACTGCTTGCCCCTTTTTTATTTTTTGGCGACTGTTCGAACAGCACCTTTAGGTGAAAAATGTATTTGCTTCTCAGTCTTGAAGATATTGATATAAGGGAAAATCTTGCACAAAAGGATTGAAAAAAATAGGAGAAGTTAAAGTGTGTAATAAATTAGGGCTGAGGGAATATAAAAACTTAAAATTAGTTTAGCACATCACTTGACAGATGGGAAGTAATTTATGTAAATTTAGGGAAGTGGTAGTTGGATTCAGTTGATCTAATTTAAACACTATTTCTAATTATTTTTGGTATGTATACAGAGGATTATAGGATGGCCATTATTCTGACAGGAGGGCTCTTCGTGTTTAAATTTAAATCCATAAATGAGTACCCTATTAAAATGTAAACATGCTGTGATAACAAGCACCTGATTATGCAAACAGGTTAGTCCAGCTACTCTGGTGAACAGCTGTGTGCATGTATTTCAGATAATGCTTTTTCTTAAGCCCTAAGAAGCACAGGCAGAGCCCTTGAGAGGTCAAGAGGTGCCTGACCCACAGGTGGGAGCTGCCTGTAAGGAGGTTTGCTGATGCTGAGTGCAGATCTGACAGCAGATGGGCTCTCAGAGGTTTCCACTGAAAGCAGGCCCTCGTGGCACCCAAAAGCACAGAGAGAAGATGATACAATTAACAATTCTCCCTCCCTGCGCTCTGGTGCTGCTAATCCAAGTTTAAACTCCTACCAGCATCTTTGGAGAATGTTCTCCTTTACATTTTGACAGCTTTCTCCTTTTGCCAAGAGAAAGATCATGTAGGTTTACTGGGGAGCTGCCAAATAACAGCTTGACTTCACACCTGAGAAGCAAATGAATGAAGAGAGAAGGAAAGCCTCAGCCTGCCTCCAGCCTGGCACAAACACAAGGAGTTCTGGGAGCATGGGCATAAGCAACCCCTGGAGCTGCAGCAGCAGCAGCAGCAGCAGATGTGACATGAGCAGAATCCAAGCTGAAGCTGCAGTGGAGGAGGGAGCATGAGGCCTGTTACCAAAGTGCAAAAGCATTATCCATCATCTGCACACCCTAGGGGGAGGTGGAGGCCTGGCCACAGATGATTCTTGGAGGTATGGGATAAGGCTTGGAGCTCCACACTGTACAGCAGCACTTTGTGAGTTGATTTGGCTGGCTTTCCTTCCTTGAGCCATTGCAGAAAAGACCACTCTCAAGAGGTGCAGTGACAATCAGCAGGGGAGCTGACAGCCATGATTCATTCTTTAACTACCCCAAACCCAGTATTTTTGAGCATGTAACTCATGGTTTGTAAACTCTGTGGGTAGAGGGAACCAAGAATGAGGCTGCACGACACTTCTTTGGTCCTTGGCAGAATGCCAGACTGTTGTGGAGAACTGTAGGTAGCCTGACTCCACGGGTGTTCAGGGACCCCACGGGTGTTCAGTGACAGCGCAGGTGCTCACGTGCAGTCACCTCTCTCCTCCCACATGCTTCGTGGTGAGGTGTCTCTGGCAGGGTATCCTGTGGTTCTTAAGCCTTTTTGTGAGAGTAAGACTATTACAGCTACAGTAAAATACAAATTACCCTTGGCTCTCTAACTGCCTGTAGAAAAGTAAAGTAGTTGAAGTTGTGAATTTCAGACCACATTTTAAAACGGGAGAAAAGTGCTTTGCATATGACGGTTTTTTCACCAGTACGATGAGTACTGTGCCTGACTCATCTTTCATATGGGAGAACTTAGTAAGCTAAGAAGAAATGACCCTCAGGGCAGGGATTTCTATCTCATTTTTCTTTTAAGGGAAGAAAACATTCCAAGGCCTGGCCCCAAAGACTACTAGTTTGTTGCTTGACCCCACCAGGTGTTTGCAATCTGCAGTTCTTGAAGTCAGGCATATCTAGCTGGATGCCTTTGCAACAGCTTTCAAAGCAAGAGAACAACTGTTCCTGTAGGACCAGACTGCTGCCCAGGTCCTGCAGCGCTGGATGTTTTCTGGCCAGCTACCAAAGTGTCTGTAACGTGAAGGCTGGGAAAGCGTCAGGCTGTTGTATCAGCACCCTGGGCTGCACTACAGAGAGCAGGAGCTTTGTGGAGCCTCACGAGAACATGAGGTGAGTAATCACAGCTGCAATTCATTCCAAAGAGACAAATGAGCTCCCCTGCAGAAAGCTGAGACGCTTCTGCTGAGAGGGCTGGTTGGTTGGAGTTCTTTTGTGGGAGAAAGGTTACTTTTAGGTTCAGGTGGGGGAATTGAGTGGGAAAGCCTTGCACATTCCTCGAAGGGTGGGCATTTTCATCACAATCGTAGCGAGTTCCCTGGGACATAAAGGAAGTCAGTGTTAAAGCCAGGAACGGACCGAACAGAGCTCCTAACTGATGGCTTCAGTGCAGTGCTTCAGCCTCGAGGCTGTCCTTCCTCTGTTTCTGCTGACCCTTCATTATGGGCTTTTTTGGCAAGGCTGGAAAGCTGGGAGTTCACCCTTCCTCACGCCCGTGTACAACAGCAGCTTTTCAGGGAGGACCCACACAGAGGAAACATTTTGTTCTTCCTCCGGCGGTCAGAAGAGCCGCTCAGCGGCCCCACAGAGACGGAGTGTCTGGCGCTCACATGGCACTCGGAGCGCCCAGGGGCATCGGCCGAGCTGCCCGTAGCCCTGTGCTCTGGAGGGCGCGCTGCCAGCAGCCCGCCTGTGAGTGACTTAAGGCAAAGCGATTTAAAAGGAAGCCAA
>VZTF01008143.1:694496-737619 GCA_013397755.1 Cnemophilus loriae
GGGCTGCCCCGCTCGCCGGGCCCGCGGCGGCGGGAGCGCCGGCTGCTGCAGCCTGTGGAGGCGGGGGAAAGCCGCTTCACCTCCAGCGTGAGCTACCCCGGCGTGACGAGGCGCTTAAATATGTAATTGATTCCTAAATTGAATTCCTTCCACTTTGTGAGTGAATGTGTATTCCAGATCGTGTCTCTGTCGCCCCTTTTCGTTCCCTCCGCAAATTCTGGTCTCCGTTGCTGCCGGCGCTGAGGTGATGCGATAAACCGAGGGCACAGCTGGCTCCTGCAAATACAGTGTTGGTGCCTGTTAATTTAGAGCAGAATGTGGCATATGCTTTAGTAGCGTTATGTCTGTCCGTTTGTATTTCCCTTGTCGAGCAGGACTGTGGAATTCCATAGGAAGGGCAGCTACCAAGTGATGGATGAAAGCATGATATAGTAGAGCTGGTACAGAATAAGGGAGAAAGAGATCAAGTGCAAGTTGCTACCGCATAGTGTGGTTTTGCAGTGATTGCTCTAAAGCCAGGCTGGTATTAGGACTCTGCTTTTTTCCTTTCTCTTTCTAGTTGAAAGAAACGCAAAATATTCTCAGTTTACTTTGATAGTGATAGTAGGGCCAAGTGAAAACTTTGCCCCCAAACAAACAGAAGAAGACACCCTAAGACGTGTCTGAGTGTGCAGGAGAGAAAGGTGGAGGGGATGACATGGATTTGTGGTGTCACTGTTGGGAGAATTCCGAAGTGTCCCAGAATTGTTTTTGAATTCGGTCCCCGAAGGGCAGAGTGCTTGTGTGCTTCCAGAGGGCAGCTAGCGATGAGATCTGTGGTGAGACTGTTCTGTCAGTGAAAATGGAAGAGACTGTTTAACCAGAAGCAGAGAATACTTAAAATCTCCCTGTGAAAAAGCTCTCACTGTTTCTTTTGAATTGCTGAATGGCCAGCTGTGCTTTAGAGAGGAGACTTTGCATATTTTGGGTCATTTACAAAACAGGTCAATTACAGTAAAATGGTATAGATGTATTTTATTATGTAATAACTTTTCCGATGTTGAATTAGCGTGACTTAGGGTTTTTAAGAGACGTGCTGAAATATTTTCTTGCAGTTATGACCTGACATACATGTGTTTAAATTTCTGCTTTTTTGAAAACTGATTTTTCTGGAATATGGGAGAGGAGTATTGGAAGGCAGAACCTGGAAGGCAGATAGGAAGAACTGCATGTAGTTGCTTTTTTTTTTTTTTTTTCTTTTTGTGTTCATTGTATAAACCGAAGTTTGCAAAATCTCTGTGGAACAGCTCCACTTTTAATGTCTTAATGAGAACTGCAGAAGAGGACTCCATGCTATTCTGTGCAAGTAGAGAATGAAAAAAAGATGGTTATTGCCCCAGACAGCACACGGTCCGTAAGGACAGTCTGGGATCACAGGAGATGGATACAGACAGATGGTGAAGGAAGGAAAAGAATGAGGCACTCTTGGTCAGCCTGATGGATTCTGACCACCACACAGCAATATCCCGACTGTTGGCAATTTATCCAAGCATCATGACGACACAGAGCTTTAAGGGGGAGGTGAGAATTAAAGAATGAAATTGTGTTGTGAGCACTGACTGTGAGGTGCAGTATGGGTCACAGCATGAACATGCTTAAATTTTTAAACAAGTGGAGAATAGAGGACATCAGCCAGGCAATAGGCTCTGGCTTTTGGAATGCTCTGAGACATCACAGAGTGGGTTTGTTGTGGAGAAGAGGTTCAGTGTGAGGGGATTCTGGATTTAGTGATGCAAGTGTCCTAGTAACAAATCCGTCAGTGAGCTCGCCCCACCTTCACAGTGCCAGAGATACGTAAACTGCTGCACCAGATCTCTATAAAAAGCTGGTTTTTTCTTCTCTGCAGGAGGGGAGTAGATTAACTAGGATAACTATTGGTGAATTGGATATTTGTGGTTTTGCTTCTAATAGTATTTATTATTCCACAGTTGTTATGTCCAAAAGAAGTCCAAATTATGTTCAAAATAGTAGCCTTGAATTTTGTGGGGAAGATGGGTTTGTAACTGCCCTGAAATGCGTGGAAGAATAATCGTCCAGAAAGTCATGTAATGAAGATGAACTAATTCTACTGTAATCCTGTAGTATTTCACTGCTGACAGAAGATTTGTTGTGGATAATCTTGAGATCTAGGGGAGGCTCAGAATGTGCCTGAGACGTGAAGTTTATCTGCAGGATGGTAGGTGCTGTAGTGATGGGGACATCGAAGGCCCTTCATTGGCCTGTATTAAAATTCCAGTAGACAAGCCACTCTCTTTCTGTGCCATTTGCTGCATTGAAGTTGTATTGTCCAGTACAAAAACTGTTGCAAAAGCCAGTGAGGCATAGGCCAGTGTGACTGAATTTGAAGTTCAGCACTAAAGTGGATGTGTTTTTTCTCCTCCCCACCCACCCAGCAACATAATTGCAGCTTCAAAATAATTAAACATGTAATCTCATACGTGAGGGAATTGCTGGTTCATAGTAGTAGAGCTGTGGCAATTGCAACTCATTTGACTTCTGCTTATGAAGTGAAAAATCACTTCTTAAAAATTTGTCAGTGTTTATCCAAATTATGATTGAGATGTAGCTCAATTACTTTAGCAACAAGGAATGTTACATAAAATGTTATTCTTCCATTGAGTCTGTGATATGGTAGTGTATCAGAGCACATCAGCTTTAAATTTTATGGAAAATTATAGGAAATACAGCAAATATATAATAAATCGACCTTTTCTCGTGTCAAAAACGTCTTATTCTTCTAATAACTTGGAGAAATCATACAGTTATTTTTATGTCATGAAGAGAAGGGGAAGATAAGGTTTTTTGTTTAGGAGGGTGTTTGTGTGGTATCTGACACAATGTCAATCACATGTTAATTTTTATATGGTCTGTTCAATGCTTTATTTACTAGTGCTGTGTCCTCTGTTACCAAGTTCAGTCACAGTCTAAACATGCAACAGAGTAATTCTGTAAAATTTGATTATTTGATGTACTTGATATTTGCAGTCTACACTGATTTAGCTGGTCTTTCATAAAAAGCAGATAACAGTAGTATTGGGCAGTGTGCTGTGTTTACAAAATTTTCATATTCCTGCTTAATTTTGTTCAAGAGTCTCATAAAGAAAATTTCTACTTATGATAGTATAAGTAACAAGACCGTACAATTACGTGCCTTGCACATCTTGTTATTGAAATACATAAATTCCAACACTGGCTTGCCCTGTTAAGTTTCTTTGAGCTTTCCCTGTATAAGTCTGTTCTGGAATAATCTTTTGTTTGTTTTTCATTATCATCGCTCTTTTTAAAAATCAACTTTTCATTTTGTGCAGTGCATGGAGCTTTCTAGAGTAACTGAATGCTTGTGTCTGTAACTTTGTCGAAAGAGTCACAAAAAATTACCAGGTGGAGACATTTCAGCCTGGAAGTGTCTGGTGGGCAAAGCTTTAAGGTGGGGGGAGGTCCCACCACCACAGCACGCAGAACTGAGTGAAAAGCCAAGCCTCTGTCCCCTGCCCAACCTTCAGAAGGAACACTGAAGGATTTCTCTCATCCAGCTGTGTTGGCTGGATTCTTCTAAAAGGCTCTGTATTTTTTAGTTATTTGAGATTATTATGCTTTACTTGTCAGCTCTAGAGACTGAAAAGGAAGAAGGAGCTTCTGATTTTCCTCCCTTCATAGTCTTCATGTTGCCATGACTGTTTTATATACAGAAACACTCTTCTGATGTTTGTGAGGAGAAGGATAGAAAGAAGATTTTATTCTTGTTCTTAGTAATCTGTCCTGCTGATTACTAGAAATAACCTGCTTTCATTCCTGCAGATAGCTTTATTTAACTAGACATAAAGGTGAGAACCACTTGTTTCTCGGTAATTGTACTACAGTCCATAGATCAATAAGTTTTGTAGTTGTTTGCCAGATATCTGTTAATTTTACTTACATCTCATGAGCAAAACCAAGTGGCTGTAGATTTGGAAGCATCTTCAGTAGGCTGAACAAGAGATTAAGGCATCTGTTAGCATATTAGTTTTAAATTACAGGGATGGTGATCTTTACAAGTAACAACTTAATGGTTACAGCTTTAGTAATGGGAAATTCCTGTGGAGTTGCTTGTAATTACCAAAACCAGTATATAACTTGTGTAATTATACAGGGAATTGCAGGCGTTACGGTTTATAAAAAAGTTCAAGAATGATCTCTCTTCTCTTTACTGAAGATATGTATCACCTTAACTAAAGCAACTGAGTTAGAGTTGAAAAATCTATTTAATTATCAGAACTGTGACTATCAGAGGAAAGTTGTTTTCACTTTTTCTGTTCCTTAAGCTTGTTTATTTTATAATCCAACTTCAGTGAAGGGGTGGTTAATCTTAGCAGTGATGGAACGCTTGTTTTGCAGGCCTGAAAGTGGATATTGATTAGCTCCAGTGAATATTAGTCCATAAGTTCAGGAAGATGCTAACAACTTGAAACTAAAGAACGTGTGAAGCTAGTAAGACAGTAGTAATGAATACATGGGCAATGTGCTATAGCGTCTTACTCCTAAGTGCAGTGAGTTATGACATGGATATTTCTTGTCCGTCAGCCTATGGTAGGACTTAATGAAAATGTGATTTTAAATTTGAAGTATGCAGTGGTAGATTAAGCTTGAAAGTCAGCCAGGTGCCCGCCAAGCTGTTCTCTTACTGTCAGTCCTCAGCTGAACAACAGGAGAAAGTAAGAAAGAAAACCAGCTCATGGGTTGAATTAAGGACAAGGAGGTCACTCACAAATTACTGTCATGGGCAAACCAAACTCAACTTGGGGAGTATTAATTTAATTTACTGCCAGTTAAAAATAGAGTAGGACAGTGAGAAACAAAATCAAAACTAAACCCACCTTTTCCCAGCCCTCCCTTCTTCCCAGGTTCAATTTCACTCCTACATTTCTAACTCTTGTACTTCCTCCCTCTCAAGTGGTGCGGGGCAACAGGGAATGGGGGATGCTCTAGTTCATTCATATCACTTGGTCTCTGCTGCTTCTTCCTCCTCACAGTCTTCCCCCTGCTCCGATGTGGCCTCCCTCCAATGGGATACAGTCCTTCACAAAGTGCTCCAAAACACTTTGGAGCACAAATACCAGGTCCTTCCCAGGGGCTGCAGTTCTTCAAGAATTGCTCCAGCATGGGTTCTTCCCAAAAGGATGCAGTCCTGCAGGAACAGACTGCTCCTCTGGGTGCCCCGTGGGCCACGGTTCTGCCAGAAGCCTGCTCCTGCATGGGCTTCTCTCTGTAGGCTGCAGCTCCTGCCAGAAGCTTGTTCTGTGGGCTCCGCACAGGCTGCGGCTTCTTCCAGAGCATATCCACCTGCCCTGGCATGGGCTCCTCCGTGGGCTGCA
Source organism: Cnemophilus loriae (assembly GCA_013397755.1). Lineage (NCBI taxonomy): Eukaryota > Metazoa > Chordata > Aves > Passeriformes > Corvidae > Cnemophilus > Cnemophilus loriae. Next base: position 699,887 of record VZTF01008143.1, read on the forward strand.
GGGCGATCTCCACTTCAGGGCCTGGAAACACCTCCTCCCCTTCCTCCTTCTCCGACCCTGCTGTCTGCAGGGTTGTTTCTCACATTTTTCTCACTTCTTTCTCAGCTGCTTCATGGTGGTTTTTACCCTTTGGTAGATGTGTTATCACAGAGGTGCCACCAGCATCTCTGACTGGCTTTTGCCAGTGGTGGGGCTCTTTTGGAGCTGGCTTAGAACTGGCTCTGTCTGACATGGGGTCAGCTCCTGATCTTGTCTCACAGAGGCCACTCCTGCAGTCTCCTGGCTACCACTAAAGTGGCTTGTTAGGTTGGGGAATTTTAGTGAGGATAATCTGTAATATGTTTCCTTTAAGTGAGTTAGTGAAGCTGGCAAAGTTGGTGAAGGATTTATCGCTCACCCAATCTACTTTCCTTTTTCATCAGCTGTGCTGTGTTTTGCCAGGAAAGCTAATTTAATGCATTTAATAGTGCCACAAGTTCAACCTGGAGTTCAGGAAGAGCAGGATTGATCCTCTATTGAGTGGATATGGAAATAGCATGAGCCATTTTATTAGTGGTAATTGGAGTTGCTGGTGGTAATACTGTATGTGTAGGTATGAAAATAAAATTTGTAAATATGCCAGTTGCCAATATAAAATAAATGTTGTAACACTAAATGTTGGTTACGAGTGGCATTCTAGTTGTTCCCTTCTATAGTTTATTTTCAGACTGTGGTTGTTGAATTATATTGATCAAGAATTTTAATTCAGAGTAGCAAGCTTGTGCATCCTACAGTTAATCAGCTCTCTGAAATTTATGGTCTATTGCTTGTGTTTTACTTGAGTTTACAGTTATTAATCTTTCTGGCTTAGTGCTAAGGCAGAAAGTGGTGCCTATGTAAGGCAAGAGCTTCTTTAGTGCTTTAAGCAAGTGAAAACTTACTCTGTAGTGTTCAGCAGAATATTTTCTTGATGTAAACATTGACTTAAATACCATGTTTGCAGCAAATTTATTCAGTAGAGTCTATGTTTAGAGGCTAATGGCCCTTTTGAAAAAAAATTTTGTTTCAAATGCTGTGTTTGCACACTTGATTGCACATCTGAAATTGACCTCTTCCTTAGTAATCTAAGTTTTGTAACTTTTGTTGGGTATCCCTACCAGGAACTTCAGTCATTGGGCTGCTTTATGAAGCAAAACGCCATGTCAGTAAATGAAACATCATCATAGCACACTGAATTTGGGAGCATTTCCTCTTCTCAGGGCTCTCACTATTTAGGTTGGGAATTCCTTCTTGAAGTGAACGAACTAATATGTTCTTGCAAGTGAGTTGTGTCTATTTCAGTGAGAAATGTTAATTTTCTGTTTCTCAGGTGCAGTGAATGAGTTGCTCTGTCAAATTTAAAGTTGTATGCTCTGAAGTACAGATGCTATATATATGCTAGTCTGTTTTCCTGTAGCTTATTTCCCAGTAGATGTCATTGTAATATCTATTCTTAATGGTATTTCAGTTTGAATAATAATAAGTGCTTGCCTTATTATTATTATCCTAGTGTTACCATAATGAAGTTGTTTTATGCTCGGTGAAATGCAGTGTGAGGAACAAATACGACTTGGTCTGGGGTTTTAGTAGCCTGTCTGTATTGGTTATAACACATAGTCAGAGCTAGTTTTGTGCCAATTTATAAATTTAGTATTTTTTTGTTAAAAACTCATCTAAGTAAATGCAAATGTTTTATCAGGGTATTTTGTAACTTCGTTGTGAGTTTCCTGCTGACAAGAGCAGCACCGTTGCTTTGCTCAGGAAAGGTGGGAGTGGGAGGCGAGGGAGGAGGAGGGAATGATTGAGGCAGTGAGCTGTTAGATGGACAATTTTCAGGTAAGTGAGAAGTTCATCAAGATACTGGGTTTCAAGCCCAGTTATTTCGAGCTTTTGTGCAGCAGCAGTGCTGCTCTTTGGGCCTGAAGGTCTGTAGTGAAAATGTCAGGTGTTGTTTCTGTGGCCCCCCAGTGAAAACTGTGAGCAGTGGGGCTGACACTTGTTAAACATGAGAGGGTTGGTACAGGTAACCTTTAGGTAATACGGGACTTTTGAAAGCAGAATCAGTGCGTGTCTTTCTGGAGTCCATCTCATAAAACAGTCAAAGTCATTTCTTGATACTGCTGTTTTGCTAGATAGGAATATACAAACTTAGCTGAAATAGTATTTTTGAGTCTGATCTCTGTTCAGACTTTTAGTGTGTCTAACAAATAAAATATACAAAGCCATTTATTACTGAGTAGTGTAGTATGAATTCAAAGCACACTGATTTGTCTTGACTTGCTTTAATAATAATCATTAAATAGTAGGTGTTCACTCAATATACAATGCAGATTCTTAAGTGTGTCCTTTTAGACTGTAAGTTTGAGCAATGCTGGCCATTGCAGCATTTGTAATTCACTCTAATTTTTTAACTAGGTGGTGACTTTTAACTAGTTGGCTTGAGAAGTGGAGCTTGTTCTTAGCTTTCTATGTGAGGCAAGGTGTGGAAGTTTGTTGCCTAACTATTTTTAATTGGGTAAAACCCACAGGTCTGCTGCAGCTTGTGGAAAATGTAAAAATGTTAAATATCCCAAATAAAATGGCTATTTTGAAGCAGCTAACATACATTTTATCTGTATGGAGGGTCTGTGGAGGGACAAGCCAAAAATATTTAGCTGAAAAGAGATAAAAATCTCATAGATACTAAAGATACCTTGTCATTATGGAAGGTTTACAGTAAATTTCACTATTTATAAATATATCAAAAAAGAGAAATAATAAAAACAAAAGCCAACCTTTTATCCCCCACACTGCTAACAGCAAAAGAAGAGGCTGAGGTGGATGACAGGCTTCAGAGACACTGCAAAATGCCAATATGAGTGGACGCCTAAAAAAGGGGTGGTTATTTTTGACGGAGAAAGAATGAATTATAGGATTATTCAAATAGTGTTTTGAAAAGTATGAACTATGTGCACTGGTTTCCCATTTTTCTTGGGTAAAGTACAGGGATACTAAATTAAGTTTGAGAGGTAATGCTGCTTAATCTATGGAATTACTGCTATGAGCTAAGGCTCAAGATTTAATGGTATTCTAGAAAGGCTAGACATTTTAAATAAATAATGAGATTATAAGCAATTCTGTCTTTTCCTTTCATATGCTTTTGCCTTGCATTTATTCCATGATGGAGTTTTATGTCTGTCGTATGAAGTATTTTGCACTGTCCACTGTAATTCATTTCACTGGATTACTGGGGATATTGCTTCTATTTGATACTATATTTTCTATATCCTGAATACGATATATCCTGGATGCTTTGAAATGCTTTTTGTACAAATTGGTGTTGGATTTGCCTTCCAAAGAGAGGGAATTAATGTGTTGAGTTACTCTTGTCAATTTAATAAGATCTAGATACATTTCATTTATGGGAAAGAGAGCTAAGGGTTTTTATGTGATGGAGTATATATGTATGTGCTGAAATGGTGATTGTAGAATTAGTGGGATTTTTCCACCATGACTAATAACTAGTGAACTGGGAGTGAAAGGAGTTGTACAGAAGAATGAAACTGTGACATTACATTTATTTGTTATTTATGATAAATCAGTCTGCAGTGTTTTCCGATATACTCAGTTTTCTCACTTTATTCATCTGTTAGTGATCTCAGAACTTAGCTTCAAAGATTTAGGCCTATTTGTGTTCGTGTCATGTGATGCCCACGAAGTGACTCTGTCTCAGAAAGGGCAGCATGATTGAGCATGCAGAATCTCTGCATCAAAGAGTAGTATGTAATCAGCCTAAATTCGTGAGGATGTTGGTTTTCCAGAGTTTCTATCACATTTTGAGTGCACTGTCATAACAGCAGTCCATTCCTGAAAGAAAGAGGTAATTCTTTGACTACATGTGCATCTTTATAAATTAATCAGTTTGGATAATAGAAGGTAGAAAGTTATCAGTAGACTCTGAATTGCTATTATATTTGTTTGGTGGTGATAATAATTAATTTACATCATCTCCAAATTGAGGACATTTCTATAACCATTTGATGGAATGAGTTAATAGAACTATTGTAAATCATTCGCATTTTATTATCTGCTTAAAATGTAAATTTTTTGTATTTTCTAAATATGTGTGCAGTCTTTACATTTATTGGAGTCTGTAATTCAGTATGTTCTACAAATACAGTAGGGGAAATCCAGTTTTGATGTCTGGAGTAAGAGGGAGGGGAAAGGCTCTAATTTTTGTTGTTCTTGCTTGTATACTCATCTGTACACGAAATGCAGGTCCTTGGAAACAGAACTTTGTAATGTGATAAGCCTGTTACAAATGTCTGTAGCATATTAAGACCCTTCATTTAAGTAAGGCTAGTAAGTTGTACTCATTATGCAAGACAGGCTCTTACGAATTGTCTCATTTGATCAACAATTGGATAATTAATGCAGAGTTATAATTTATTTACCCATTTATACATATATAGAAGAATTTTTTCATTAAAGAACAAGTGAGGAATACAGTGCCAATAATCCACTTGGCCTCTGGAAAGGCTATGCTTAGAAGTACTCCAAAGAGAAGGGGATTTTGCCTTGTTTTCTTATGATGAGCAGAGGTTATTATTTTCCATGTGTTTTACTTTTCCTGAAATTTTCTTATCTTTCTTTTAGTTGTAGCTTTTGTTGAGGACACAGAGAAGAATGAGAGATTTATTTGCCACTCATGAAGGTTCAGAGTAATGAATTTTATTACATTTAGCTTCTTTTCTAAACAGTATGCTCAACTTTGTAATATTCAATATATAATCTCAAGTTATATTTTGTATGTGACACAGTATCTTAAAAATTAAAAACATACTTAAGGAATTTACTTCTCTGTTTTAAATTAATTATACAAAAAACCCCCTAAGCCAAGCAAAATTTTCTTCCATTTTCTGTGCCGCTCTTGAGGCTGTGTAATGGTATGGGCTGTAATAGGAGTTTCTGTGGAGCTGGCTTTTTCCATAGGCAGTGTGATGTGTTTTATCATTTGAGGAAGAAAGCTGGTTTAGAGATAAAGTACCAGTTTTAGATCTGAAGTTTGGTTTGGGGGTCTACTGCAGTTACTATGTGAATATGACTTCAACTCCCCTTCTCATAAAGGAGCCCAAAATGCTTTTCTTGGTTTTTTAAAGGAGTGAAATGATAGTCTTCCTGTGGTGAACTGATTTGACCTTAATTTTCAAGCGTCTTGGCATTACCACATGGTAATCACTGTGCTCAGTGAAACTCCCAGGGCCCCTCTGAAAGGCCAAAATTTTGAAAATGGTTTTTGCTATTTATTTTATATTGGAGATGGAAGTGTTACGCTATGGAGATTGAAATGCAAGGATTAATGAGGTTTGTTTGTTTGAAAATATTGTATTAATTTCTCAAACTGTATTTTTTTGTGCATGCTAAACAGGTAAGTGCCTCTGCACAGTCTGAATCCCAACTTGAGCAGGCAGCTTCTTATACCTAATTCTGTTGGTTTTAAGTAACGCAGCTCTTATGTGGTATCGTCTCTAGATCTCATACTTTACAAATCAGGGTAAGTACAGCTTCTGTGTAAAAGCAGTGGAAGGAGTTTATTTTGGTCTGGATTCCATATGCCCTTAAGGCTCTGAACGTAGTCCTTCAAGAATTGTTTGCGTGTGTTTCTTTGACTAATTGTAGGGGGAATATGAGTGATTTTTCTTGAGTTTTAGGGACAAACTGTTCAGTAAAATGACTGTAAGATGATGAGTGATACAAAAAAAGCCAATTGCCTGTGTCTAGGAAGGTGGAGGATTAGAGGTTATGCGGTTAGTAGATCCTTCTTCTTAAAGAAGGAATGAATTGCTTGTCTGAAAAGCAGCTTGAAAATTCCTGTTTTCTGTGTGCGTCTGTCTTAAAACCTATGATTCGTGTTGTGAAACTCTCCAGGATAGTTTTATTTATTGCCATAGCTAGATGGATAGAGAGGTGATATTACTTAGGCATGTCTTGTCAAATGGAAAGGTCATTCATGCAGCACTTTAAATTCATGAGAAGGTATAGAGAAAATCCTTTTTTTCAGATGGTAGTAGAACTTGCTGAATATATAGTTGTAACAACCTGTAAGACAACTTGAAAATGAATTCACATTAAAAAGAAAAATGCAAGGCAAGAGAACCTTTTATGACATAGAAAAAGCATTCAGCAGTTGAAATGTTCTTATTTTTGTCGTTTCACTTCTATGATGTTTCTATTTTTGTGACAACAAATTGTTCAGAATTGTCAGAACAATAACATTAAAATTTGGTGAATAAGTGAAGGTTGAGACTCACTCTGTGTCATAATTATGGTGAAAGTAAACACAGTCATGGGGATTCTTCATATCCTGTATTAGAGCATGAGACTGCTGTGAGAGGAGTCTTGTGTTCTTTCACAAGTCTGCAACGTCCCTTTCGATCTTCATGGTGTAACCTTTCATTTGTGCAGTTTTGGTGCAGCACTGCTGTGTGACGTGAGCGATGTGAGCAGCTGCTCCGTTGCAGTGCTGTGGGTGTGCGCTGGCTGTGCGGGTGGGGTGGGCTGCCTGCAGCACTGCATGTGACACGTGCAGCCTTCGGGATGTGTTCTGGGGCTGAGAGCTCTTGCCGATGGGAGTTTCCAGCATGTGGAAAGCTGTCTGCTACTGCTACTGGAGTTGGAGATGATGGAATTTGGCCTGTGTGAGGAACAGCATGATAATTCTTAACTGTGGGATTAAAATTACTCTTTCCTGAAATATTTGTCAGCGAATTTAGATTGTATAGCAGGAAGGAAGCGTTTCCCCTATTTGAGACAACTGGCGTCTGTACGTGACTTTTCTTTGAAAATTGTTTGAAAAAATTGACTCTTTAGACCGTTGCATTTGAAAAAGTTCATCATTAGCAATTTTGTTAGGTGAGGAAAATAATAGTTTAATTTACTTCGTGAAAATTCTGGTCTTAAGTTTTACTGGGCTACTCTGGATGTGGCTGTTGTAGGGGAAAAATAGCAGTACATTTTTATCTTCTGCTGAGATGTCTGTGACAGATGGTGTCTTCTCTGTCCAATATGAATGCTTACCAATCTATAAATATTGAAAATACTAAAAATTCTATAAATATGAAAAAAAAGGTGTTTAATTGCTCTTAAAAATGCATCCTGTCTGATATAGGATTGTCTAAGGGATGCTTATAAAGGTCTTGGGCAGAACAGCACCGGTAAGTGCTGAAATTGGTATCTGAACAAATCTAAAAGGGCATGGTGAAAATCTGGCCCACATTAGACAAACAGAGGAAAAAAAAGAAATTATTATTTCACCTGTTTTGGTAAAATAAGATAGTGCCTGCAGATTCTTTTGTGGTTAAAAAAGTGCTTTAGTGGAAGCTGAGGTCTGGACTGTCATTAATATGTGTGCAGAGGTGGGCAGCTGTTAATTTTGGAGCGTTGCAGATGCCCTATACTACTTTGAGAGTGTTTGATTCATTCCTCTGTCCTTTTCTGAAGCTTTTATGGTAACCACCTTTTTCAGGACAGACTTTGTAGAACTTCTTGTGCCGTTGTACGTAGTGTTTATTTTTCGTTTTAGAATTGCTTCCAGGTTTACAGAGCTCTGTCTTCTGTTGGATCCCAAAAAACCTGATTGATTTTTTGAAGGTGTTCTTGTAGAACTATGTCCTTAGCTGCTGCCTCTACAATGTCCGGCATGGAGATTTTCTCCTGGATGTTGACTGGGATATTGCTGGAGTTCTGTTTTTCAAAGTGTCCTCCTCACATGTAATTTTGTATGTTTTTCGCATAAGTTATGGTTGGGTATTGTCTTCAGCTGACATTTAAATGTTAGAACAAAGGAACTCAAAATTTTAGAAACAGAAGCTCTTGTTTGGTACTGCAGTCATTCTCTTGGGGTTTGTTGTCTTCATTTAAGTTTATTAAATGCTTTTGATTCAAATAATGTATTTGGTGCATGATGTACTTTCTTTGTGTGAAAGAGTAAAAACAACCTTGTAGAATTTACAAAGCTTCTGCTAGGGGGTCCAGTTCCATTATTCTGGCTATTAGGTAATGCCAGCGCTTTGTTTTAAGACAGCAGATTTAAACATTTACTGTATGAAATTCTGGTATTGTTCTGAAGGAATTTTCAAACAAATACAATCGCTTGAAGCTCATCCTGACTGATATTCTGAATGATGGGCCTTTGTAGTTAAGCAAGAAGACCCTTACTCCTGGTAGTTTCTGTGTTTCAAGTCCTGGCTTTTCTTTACCAGACAGAAAGCTCTCCATATTGTTAGAGAGAAATTCTGAAATGGCTCAGTGACCTGCATCATGATCACTTTGTTTCAAGTCTGGGGAATGTTAGAACTATTGTGTGTGGAGAAAAACTTTGCTAAGGTTGGATTTGGTTATCAAGCATATTGCTTTTGATACCTCCGTGTGAAACTCATTAATTCTTAAAAAAGTAACTTGGTAATTTGCAGAAAGAAGTAGTATTTAAATTGTATGGAGATTACTGTGTTACAGTTGCAGTGTAGTTAATATGAAAAATCAAATACACATCTTTTATGCATGTAAAATGGCCTTATATTGCTTTTAAAAACTAAGTTACCATGTGCATGAAACAGTCTCTCTTTGGGTAAGAATTACTGCTTTTAATGTGAATGTAGGTCATGCTTAGAAAATGTGTGTGTAAAATAGAGATCTTGCTGGAAATAATTACAGAACACTTGATGCTGTGCTGTTAAGTTACATGCTGCAGGTTGAATATAGCAACTTGGCTTGCTGTTCTTGAGTTACATAGCAATTGACAGAAGGTTTACTTATAATTTTGAAGTAAATGGACCGAAACTGCTTGTTAAACTGGGAAAAAGAATAATCGCTAGTTACAGTGCCTGCAGAAAAGGATTTTTTTCTGCTTGTTTTTTGAGATTCTTAAATTGTAGCAGCATAGCAAAGTTTGAGTCTAGTTGAAATGAAAAACCTCCTGTAATCTTATGATCTTTCATTTGTTGACAACTCTCTTACAAACATGAACACAAAGGATTCTGAAAAACCTTTCTTTCTAGCAGTTTACCCTTGGGAATTAAATTGGGACTCCTGACTTGAGGAGATGGCTTTTATATTTCTAAAATGTTCTCTAGTAAGTGCAGAACAGAGATCTGGGGTTAGCTGTCTCTGCCTAAGAAGCCAGAATCCCATTCTCGTTCTGCCAATATTGTGTTTTGTCCAGTGCTATGGTAACAGGAGCAAAAGGTTGTAAAAACATCCTTTGCCAGAAAAATGAGCAGATGCTTCTCTCAGGACACATAGGGAACAAATCTACTTAAAAAGAAGGCACTGGTTTTGATTTTCAGATTTCAGAGTGAACTTTCACTAACTTTCTTCCACTTTTTTTTAATCATGGTTTGTTTGGGAAATCTCCATCCTGGGTTCGGTTATGACTGGGTATCATTGAGTGTTACCACCACCTTCAGCAGGTGGGTTGTACAACAGAGGTTGGCTTTCGGCAACATGAGCATGGATACCAAGAACAAATCAACCTGTTATTTCTTGCTTCTGCCCTCTTTCTGGCAAGCATTTACAATGACAGCAAGGAAAAAGGCCTGCGAGTTGTGTGAACTGTTGTGATTTTTCAGTCAGACAAGAATATGTCAGTGTCTGGTCATGTAACGGGATGCAAAGGTGCATTTGAGGTGATGGGACTCTGGCATGTGTGTAGCATTGCAGGAGTCAGAGACTTGAGCCTTTAAGTGGTTCTGCAGTAGGCAAGGGCAGCTGTCCTGTTTGTTTTAATGCAAAAAAGAAAGAGGGACACACTGGGCAACTTTTCACGGAGGAATGAAGGAAACCCCTTCTGATTCTTTAGTTCTGTGCTGTAGAGTGATCAACTACCACTGCTGCTCTCCCAGGCTCTGTTAATTTGATCATAAATCTCTAGGTTTTGGGGTATGCTGCCAATGGTTCTTTTGCCTCCTAGAGGAATATTGTATATTGCAGCTGTTGTGTGAATGTTTCTTATTTTGGTCTGTACTTTTTCATATAAAATAAAATATTTTTTGTTTTTTTCTTGTCTGTCAGATTGTGGGCGTGGATCTGAAGACAGTTAATTTCTTTCATTGTGTCTGAATTGGTAGCAGCTTTAAAAAGTGCCAAGTAAGAATAATTTCAAATTTAGGGTTAACTGATCAGTGTGAAGCAATCTGTGTAATCCAAGTGTCTTTATTTCCTAGAAGAGTGACTATGCAAATTCCTGCCCCCAGTTAGTTTAAGCCCTCTATCTACTGTCTTTGGAAGGCATACTCATGCTACCTGATAGCTATGCCTCTTTACTTCTCTCCAAGCTTTTTTTAGCCATAGTTACCAAAAGGTAGTTAATTTAAAGTAGAACTTCTAGTGTGATAAAATTTTGAGGCTTGCTCACGTGAGGAAGTAGAGAAAGTGAATAGCAATTGAAAGACTTGTGTTAGTTATGTGGGAAGAATTCTAAGGATAACAGGACTGTATTTGTCGTGGACAGGCAGGAAAGGCTTTCCTGCAGCTTGCATTCCTTGAGCTACCTCAGTCTTCTTGAGGGCCTAAGGAGGTGGGACGGTGCCGCGGAGCTCCGTGTTGCTGTGGTAACTGATGTGGGCGTTATCTCCACACCTGCCAGCCTCTTTCGGGAGCTATTGGCCGAACAGGGTGTGTATCTTCCCCAGACATGCTGCAGTTACACCCTGGCAATTACAGGTATCCTGCATGTGACTGCTTGCAGGGGTACATCAGGTTGTACGCTGTGATGATGGAGGATTATGGCTGTGTGTCCTACTTAGCTGCTTTCCTTGCTATGAGCTTGTGATGGCTGGCAGTGGACACTTGGAAGCAGAATCTGCTTCTGCTGCCACGGATCTCTCTGCCTGTGATTCTAAATCAAAGCCATTAGTTGACCTCAATCACTGCTATGTAATGAATGGAATTGAGAATTTATAGTGGAAGGAAGAAACTGGCAAAATTGGGAAATAACTCAGTAGTTACATAAACCCCTGTGACTAGATAATATTTTGTGAAGCTGAAGTAGACATCCTTTCTTAGAAATGGTAGATTTTGTCAGATTTCAAGAGACAGATTCAAGTCTGTTCATCTGATAATGATAATGGGGAAAACAATTTGTGCAAATAGCATTTTTTGTACAGCAGAATGTAATTACTATCTGATTGTAGTTTTTACTTGTGAAAGCCACTTTGCATATGAAGTAATTTTTGCAAATGCTATGACTTGCTTTATTTTTATTAAGTGGCTGTAAAATTAAATTCGAGTTCATCAATGATTTTGACTTGTAAACTCAGTAAAACCTCTGCATACTAAAGCATCCTTGGTGAATGAAGAGTTGCAGAACAGCAGGTATATGAGATCAGCATGTGGATCTTTGCTGTTTCTGAGGTTCTTCATTCAGTGCATTTGTATTGGCCTAGCATCTTATGGCCACAAATATGTTGATACTGTGCTGCTGTTAAAGCCAAAGTTGGCCTTGTATCTGGAACTCCAACAATAATGATGTTGTTGTAGCAACTAGAAAATGACCCACTTCTCTCAGCTGTGTTATTGCAGAAGAGCTACCAGAGTAAGGTGAAACCTCCACTGGTTTCACAGAATGAGCAGGGGAGTAGGCTTCCCTCAGTGCTGCTTCCTCTCGAGCAAGAGCAAAGTCTGATGCTGTGCAGCAGTGATGAATAACTGTTAATATAACTACATATTAACTATATTTTAGATGTAAATGCATTTGGATGCTAGCCTGCTGTTCTTGTGATAGTTTGTGATGCATTATTTTCAACTGTTACTGATGTGTTGAACAAGTTTTTTATAACCTTATCTAGTAGGTTTGTGTGAATACATCATATGCTGTTATTTTTGCATAAACAGGACTTTGGCTCTACTCTCAAGGAATAGGAACTTGCAAGGTCTGATGAGAGCAGGACATTTGTGTGTGAAAACTGGTCTCCTGTGCTTGTGAATGTATGGAAATAAATACGAAGTTTAATTCTGGTGGTGGTTAAGGGAAACAGATGACAGATTTGTTGCGGTGATGCAGGGAGCATGAAAAGAGTGATGGAAGTGATTAGATGTGAGGGAAGCTGTGCTTGTCCGCAGCTCCCATTTGCTTTCTTTTTCTCTTGGGTACAGTAGACTGATATTGTTGTCATAGATCTTAAACCAGTGAGCTAGTTTTACCCTCAGTGGCGGCCTTGAATGCAGGATGTATTTTAAAAAGTGGCTTTTCCTTTTAGGAGGTTGGGTTCTGTGTGTATTTCTTTGAAAGGTAGCTTTCCTAGCTGTTAATCAAACCTATGTTTTGAGGCTCAGCACGGAACTGAAAACATCAATTAAATTTACAGCAGTGAAAACAAAAGAATGCAATTTAATGCAAATGACCTTGTAGAGACTGCAGCAGATTATTGATACTGAGTTTAAGATAGTTTAAAAATTAGGTATTCATACTTGTAATCAAGAAGTTCTAGTGACATTTAATGAATCATTACAGTTTTTTAATAATTTGGAAAACAGAATAACTTGATGTCAAAGGCTTTACTAGAGTATGAATTCTAAGAGTATATTCTTTAGCTAGCATGCTTGCTGTTAGTATGCAGATAAATAAAGATAAATTATAATTATAAATAATTTGTTAAAAATGGGAATAACTTTATATGATATTAATATTAGTGTAATAAGATGAATGCAGTTAACCTTGTGTTTGGAAATTACTTTTTTAAGTATCACATTTATTACTCGCTCTTTGAATGTTGTTTGAATTATAAAATCTAGTGATAATTTTGATGCATTCTTAATTCTAAACCCAGTATATTCTGTAACGATTGTGTTTGGCCTAAATGCCAGTGTTTCTTATACAGCTTTGTTGATTACTGTGTGATCTCTGATCAAAATATGTGTTTTACTAGATGAAAGACATACAGAATTCACAGTGCTGTGAGAATAGCCCTAATCCCATTATCAGTTTTAAAGAGAAGAGTTTATTTCAGTAAGTTCACATGTAAAGGTGTTTAAATTTTACATGCACTTTGTGTGAACAGCAAGTTAGTTGCTTTCACGTAGATGTTGAGTAGAGCCTTTGGATACAATTGTGGTTAAAGTACTTACCTTCCAGCTTGACAGATATTGATGAGGTGGGATGGTTTAGGTGCCTGACTAACCTCTGTTTGTGCCTGGGTGGTCCACTCACAACTGAAGTTTCATTTAATGCTGATTCTTACACTGTGTCTTGTCATTTCTGAGAGCAGTTCATTAATAAAAAAGGAGTTGTGTCAGTAGGAGACTTGACATGCTGTATTTCTTTCTTTACAGATGTGCCAAAGAGTTTTCAAGCAAATTACTATAATTATAGTTAGTGTTCAGATAAGGTCATGCTGAAATTATTGTGAAGTAAAAATATTCTATCTCCAAACTCTAGAGCTACCATTTCTGCTAATTTGTAGGCCAAATTACCAGTCTCATTAATCTTGTTGCTTCCTCTGTTTGTAGTCTCAGTGTGTGTTGCTGCTCATGTTTTCTTTTGAATGCAGAGTAATAGAAAGCTGTCAGAGAACTTATGAGTGGGTTTGTGGCAGGGTATGTGTGAAGAAGTGTTTCCTTTCCCATTTGTGTCCAAAATGTTGTTTGCTTATGTTGCCTAGCGTTTGATTAATTCATAGTGTTTAGGGTGCAGAGTACATGTAAATGAGCAATGACTATGAGCTCTCCTTAATTTTAAAAGAAAGGTGTATACATTTGAGTAGGGTAATCAAGCAATCAAGCCAACCTTTTTGTCTTCCTAAAATAATAACAGAAATAATTATATATATATTACATAATCATGAATAAGCAGTTACATAGAGACAGATGTTTGCACGTGGAAATGAATAGTGGAAAGATGATGCTATTACAATTGACAGAAACAAAAAAATTCTGCTCCCAACACCAGGTACCATGCAATTGTGGTTATATTAAAGAACAGGTAGACTGAGTTTCTCTGTGTTCTGTGTACTGATAGAACACATGGATTATTCTGCATCCAAAAGGGAAATTTGGGGTTTTTCTGGTGCCACAGAAAAAGTACCATAGAGCTCTATGGCCCTTAGTTTTTTTTTCTGAAACTCTGGGAGAGCTCATTTCCTTCTGTTCTAACATCTCAATGGTTGCTTCTGCTTCTTTGTGCCTGTTTCTCCTGTGTGTTGTAGACCAGCTCCTTAAGAATTGGTGGGTACATGTTTTTCATCCTGGGAATGAGCAGTTCCGGTAGTGAAAGAGGAATGAGGGATATTCTTTAGCAAGTATTTAACGAGCCAGTTTGTTAAAACAGAAAACTACTGTATTTTTCACTGACAGTTATGTAAGTTTTTGGCATGATTTTGACTTAATTATTGGATTAATGATGCTCAGTTTTCTTCTCAATCATTTTTTGTAGTTCACGGAAGGACCTCAGAAAGCACTTGGATGGGCTGAGCAAATGCCATCTGTGCGGTTGAATAAAAGTGTGTAAAATACTTAATTATGTATGAGGCTTTCAGTAACTTCAAGGAATTCAGCAACAATTAAAATGAAAAGGATGATATAAGAGCTCAATCTATTTTTCACAGGAAAACTGAAGTGTGCTTTGTCAGTATCACAGTTGGGCACATTTTGTACTGAATAATGCAAGCTTGTTGAACCTCTAGCATGCAGCTTTTGTTCTTGAGGCTTCTTGAAGCTGATGCAGCCTCAGCAGAAACCTGAGGGGTTTTGCTAGCTGGTTGTAAGACAAATGCCAGCTTGGGTTTGTGTTAAGAGTAATCAAAAGAAAGAACTGTTCTATTGATTAAATGAAACTAATCTTCTGTCTTATTTTTAATATTTTACTATTACTTTTTCATCACATATATTAAATAAGAGTTTGTTTCACGAAACAGTACTGTTTTGAACAATAGCAAGAGATGCTCTGTATGTTGGGGAATTGATTAGCATATTCTGGATATACTTTTTTGTGTAATTAGCCTGATGTCAAATTCTTCAGCCTCAGCTTCCACTTTGATGCTGACATATTACTGCATAAATCCGTTGCACATTGAAGGGTTGTATTGAGTATGAATTGAGATTTTTTTTCATTCAGAACTCTTTTTACTAAAAGATGTGAATGACAGTAGCCTCAGGAATGAAAAGCTCTGTTTTTTCACCCGCTTTCAATTCAACATTAATTATGTTGGAAGGATTTTTTATTGTAGTCGTGTTGATATTAAAGGCAACAAGTTGTGTCAGTTCTGTAATAATAAACACAGTTTCTTTCTCAACTCATAGGTCCAGACATTTTGGCTCATCCGATAGATTTTGTATAAGTCTTGTTAGCCCAACTGTAAAACTTTGAACTTCCAAGTTGATCAACTTGATGATGACCAGTGGATAAATAACTCTTTTTTTTTTTTTTTGAACCGTAGCAGGAAAGAAACATAGCTGCACTAACCAACTAAACTGCCAGTAATGCTTCCTTCCTTTTAATGCTTCCTTTCATGCACCACTTTCAGACCTGCCTTTATTAGCTCTTTCCAGTTCATAGGAAATGTATTTTTATTTTTTAACATGTTGCTATCTTTGAAGTCTTTCCTTCTAATTTGGTAGCATTGGTAGCATTTCAAGCATTTGGCAGCATTTTTTCTTTTATCTAGTTTTATCTAGTTGGGTTGATGTTTTGTAAATCTTACTATAGAGCTCATATTGCCTCCCATCATTCGTTTCTTTGTTGAATTTCTCTATCCCTTAGTAGCTGCTTTTCTGTACAAAATTATTCAGGTTCTTAACAGGGGCGTAACAGACCTTATCACTAGGATTTGGCTGATCACTCTTTGGGTAGGAGAATGCCTTAAATTCTTGGTTTCTTTCTAGCCCTGCATTTTATGCTCTACATGCATGTAAGAATTCCTTTTACCAATCATATAGCCAAATAATTTTGTCGTTTTGGATACCTTACTGCATGTTTTATTTTCTCATCTGCCCCATAGTCTCTATTCAGGTTTTTTTTCTTCTTTATAATCTAGGTTTTTTATTGCTTGTATAAATATAAAAGTTTGTGTTTCTCTAGGCAGGAGAATAAACATTGAGGCATTTAATTCCTAAATTGAAAAGATATTTTATATAGTCAGCAGTCCAGGCTATTTCTTATTCAGATCTGGTAATGTAATTGTGCAGTGTAAATGGAACTTCCGAAGTGGAAAGAAAAAGTGATGCCTAGGCTCTGCAACCTGACATGAAAAGTAGTCATCTTTACAATTACTGCAGGTTGAATTTCTCATCATTTCTAATGCTAGCAATTTTGGATTGTACAGTCTAATAAAAAATGAGAAATATTTTCAGGTGAACATTTATGATCATTTCTGAGCCGTTAGATTTAGTGTCCATTGTTAGACTGGCATGTGGAAGTGGAAACTGTTAATAATTCTCCAGTGTCTGAAAGCAAGCACACACTATTGCCTTGTGTATGTAATACATGGCTTTTCTGACTGACTGGGAAGTCTGTGCATTTGTAGCTGACTTGAATGACTTTGATCTCGTGTTATCTAAAAGCCCCAGTTTGTATAGTCACTGTGTAGTGTATGCTGTAGCTCTCAGACAGGATTCATCCTGTGAAACATTTCCATAGAGTTGATAGCTTGTTTTGTTTTCTGGTGGAGACAGGATAACTGTTTCAGTACTGGGTGCTTCCCACAAATGAAAAACACTCTCCAGGGGAGAGCTGGGCAGAGCCAAGGCTACTGCTGTGTCCAGGTGCATGGGGACTCATTTGCTGCCTCACCTGGGGGGAGCATCTGGTAGTAGCTGACACTGTCCCCAGTCCATATGTGGCTGGCAGGAGCATCAGATGAGCTCTCTGTGGTGAGTCAAAACGGTGCTCTTACTGCTGAGAGCAGGAGAAAAGGATGCTGCCTTGTGACTCACATGGACCACCCGATGTGTGCATTGTGTAGAGAAAAATGATAAACAGAATAAATGCTAAGCTGTTGGCTGGAAATTCCATAACATGGGCACAGAAGACATGATCTAAACATTTCTATTTAAGGCTGTGAAGATGATCCAGCCGTGATACTTAAGTATTGTAACATTGTGTGAGAAGTGAAAGCTACAAGTTTAAGAGGTGGAGGCACAGCAGCATTCTAAACACAGTTAATGGAAAAATATTAAGGGAAACGTGGGACACTGCACAGTTTGGGTGAAGAAAAACTGTATGTAGTGGAGGGCTGGATAAACTGCAGTGATGTTCCAGTACTTGTTCCTTTTCTAGCAAGCTTAACAACTCTGGATAGTTCTTCCCTCTTTATTCTTGATTGTATCCTTCCTTGTGTTTCTCTGGCTATGCAGTGGTTTGGATGAGGCAAAACTAATGATTTGGTTTATGGATCAGATGATTTTCATTTGGGACTTGCCTCCTGGTCTAATTTGCTACAGCAGATGGAGTATGCACTTGGTGTTGGGACATCTACTGTGACAGGTACTGCTGGTTAAAGTAGATCCTGAGTCTCCATAATACCACGAAAGTTGCTCAGACCATAATTCGCTGAGTTGATTTGCTTTTTCTTTGTGGCATCTACATAGTTTTACTACGGGTAGTGTCTGCAATTTTGCATGACAGGGAAGATAATGGAAATGACTGGAGTTTAAAACAACCATTTGTTTCTGTAGTTAGTTATAAACTAGGTCAGGTACTCAGTCTGCCATGCAGCCCTGCATAGACAGTGCTATCACAATGGAACGGGTTAGGTCTAGGAATGAGAGGATCCCTATGTTGGCAGTGTTGCAGAAGACTTGTTTGTCAAACAGTAACTTTGATTTCTTAAATTTATTATCTATCAAAAAACCACAGATCAAACTGAGCTAATAGTTGAAAGCATTGCTTTCCTAAGAGTTGTGTGGATAGATGTTACAAGCCTGTATTTTTTCATAGACATGCCTAATTTTATGTGTGTGAGTGCTAAAGATACTTAAAAACTGAAATGGAGAGATACTCAAAGGTCTGCTTCATGGCATTTAATTTAGGTCAGGGCACTGTGAGCACTTGCTGTCGGGGCACTGAGAGCACTTGCTACCAGTGCTTGATCATGCTGAACACAATGTTTCTGAGAACTGAAGGGCTTCAAGTACTCTGGTTAATATACTTAAGTATCCACAGGAACGCGTCTTTTTGTTATAATGAACATAGCAGAACATGTTTCTCTTGTTTTCAATATTCTACATAGAGACAATATTCCATAGGTTACTGAAACTACTGGAGAGAGTCTTATCAGTTTGGTATTTTTTTCTTTTGCTAGAGAATTTTGGTAGGTGTGGATATGGAAATAACTTTTTGTCTGCCTCACAGTCTGATATGAAGCACACTGGCTGGTATTTTGGTGTTAGGAAGATCGAAAGTATCACATCTTAGACTGCTGAGCATTATGTTTGAATTTTGTGTACTGATAACTTGAAACCATTATCTTATTAGCAGAAATCCCTTTGTTTACGTAGTTACATACTCGGTGAGCATGGCAGCATTTGCAAGCAGTATAATTTGGTGTTCATGTGGGGTGTAAATAGGGATCTTGTTACATAGGAGCATATGATAAGATACCATCTCTGGAAATCTACTTATCAAATTAAAAGATGGATTTCATGCTAAACACAATTTATCATTTCAAGTTAAATTTTAACTGACATTTATTGTTATATTTCCACAAGGGAATTTAAGATTTTTCTGTAAGTATTCTAGAGTTTTTCCTATTGCTGTGAGTCACTCAGGTTTTCATCTCTTGAAAGTGTTCAGGGTAAACATGATTGTTTTAAAATGCTGTCACTAATTATTTTTTCTTCTTTTGAGGTGGATTGACAATAGTAGGTTCAAATAGTCATTTTAATTTGAACAGATTTTTCACAGGAGGAAGGTTCATACTTCAGTTTTGCTGTGCCAAACGTGAGCAGTTTGCCTCAGAGAGTTTCGGGCTCTGTAAAAAGGCCTGTAGAGCAAATCACAGTTGTTATCAGCTAAATACTTGAATTAGACACCCCAGTTAAATGGGGTTTTTTTGCTTATAACACTTCCAAAGGAGTTTATAGGATTGTTTTATGAGATCTTCAATGTGTTTGAACATTGAGAAGTCAGTTCCTTGTTGGTTTGAACTGGGGGTGACTTGAATTTAGCTATTAGGTTACATCCCTGGAAGGACTAGCTCTGAACATGGATTCATGTTTGTGCTTCTTTAAGCAGAAAAACCATAGCAGAAGCTCATAATATTTAAAATTACAGGTAGTTTTCCTTTTTTTCTCAAACACTTTGTCTATTAATAAAAAAATACTGCGTTTGCTGGATTATACTCAGCTCCTCTGGATGTACAGTGTACTAATGGAAATCAGCATTTTCTGCTTCTATAAATAGATTGGCAGCAGCTGCCGAGCCAAACAGGCAACCTTCTGGTCATTTTTATTATTGCCATTGAGAAATGGTTTGAATGGCTGTGGAGTGTGCCTGCTTCAGGGGAGTGTGCAGGCTGAGCTGGGAATATGAGCAGAGAGAGGAAAAGAAAGAGTGTATTTACAAGCCAGCAATGTGAGAATAGAGGTAAAGAGCTTGGTGTTCCTTCATTTGGGAATCCTTAAACTGAGTTTCAAGCTCTTGTATGTACAAGACATACTACTCAGCTGATTAAAGTCATGAGTTCTTAAATGCGATCTGGGGATAGCATTTCTCTAACTTCTTTATAGCTGAATATAAGGCAGCTTTTATAAGTGTGCTCTGTTGGAGAATATCCTCATACACTGTGCCCTGAGAAGCTATCTCCTAAAAATTTTCATTTCCTTCTTTTGTTGGTCTTGTTTTGTCTTCTGCATGGGAGAGAAGCACGGTGAGAACGCTCACCTCCTGCAGCATTCCTCTCTCCTCCCCGTCGAGGCAGCTCTTGGATGAACAGCAGCTGCTGCTGTCCTTCTTCCTAGCAGATGAGGAACTGGTGGTACCAGCGTAGCCTGCTGACTGGCCAGCTAAGTTACTGGTGTTGTTTATGGACGCAGGAGGTTGCCAGGATAGAAAAAGTATTGAATATCTTTCACGTGAGCATTTAATTGAAGTCCTCTGCCTGTGAATGTGTGGGATTCTTTTTTCCCTTGAAAGCTAGCAATCTTCTTTTAAGAATCGTACTACAAGGTCTTGGGAAACATATTAAGCTGTAAGAATTGTTTTCCTGAAATACAGATACGCTTACTTTCTGTGTTTCTCAAAGTACATAGAATAAAATGGATGTTAGATTTGGCTTGTGCTGAAAGATGTGGAATGACTTTATATTCTCTCTTTAATAACAGCACGTTTCTTGAATCTTGATACCCAACCTATGTGGATAATATAAAAAGCCAAGGAAATAATGAAATACAGTATTATAATGACAGGTGGGAGTAGAGAATATTTATCAACCGTTGCTTTAGAAACAGCACCATCAGCATGTGAGATGGCTAAAGATCACCTAAAAGTGAAGTTCACTGTATACCGAAGCCTTGGAAACTGTAAAGTTTTTTAGCATCTTAGTTGTATGTTTTACCAATGCTTTAATCTGTATTCTTTGTACTGAATTAGATCTTAGTGATATTAACTATTTCTCAAGGAGAAACACAGAACCCTAGCAATTAGATTCTTAGCTTATTATTTTTAATGCTGTTTGAAATATATGTATGTTTTTAAACTTCTAATGGATATCTTGTCTATTGATAGCCTAAATACTTTCAGGTGCTCTACTACTAGAAAAATGGATCATATTAATTTTTCATAGAAGAAAGTATTGACAATGTGAAAAAGTACAAAACATGTTTAAGAAGAAAACATGAACTTTTTTTAAAAATGATTCCTCTCACATTTTATTCAGCTACCATCTTAAGGGAATAATTATAGTTTATTCACTGTGAATGACCATTTGTGACAAGAATGAGGTCTAATTGATTGGGAGAGATGAGGAATATGGTATTTGGCAGCTCCTTGTAGGCTGTTAGGAGTTGTAAATGAAGTACCAAGTTTAGAAAAACTAAACAGTTCTAAATCGTATAAAGTCTAGGAGAAATAAATAATAGGTGTCTCAGAGTGCTTTTCAAGTTAATTGCTAAAATACTGAATAAGAAGTTGGACTTTTTTCAAGAAAAACTGAGTATATTTCAAGAAAAAAGGAGCTTAATTCTTCTTAGAAAGTGTAGAAACTCTTAAAATACAAAGGTAGTACCTTTTGTGGAATGAATGGAAAGGAGAAAAATAGTAACTTTTATTTAGAATTAGTTTGACTTGTATAATTCTTTGTCTGTAAAGACAGGAAGAAAGAGTTAATTCCAAGAATCTTTGCGTGAAAGACTTTGTACTAAATAAACCTTTTCTCTCTGTTTTTCAGTCAGCAGATAAGCAGCGAGCCCTGGAAGAAACCAAAGCCTACACAACCCAGTCATTAGCAAGCGTAGCCTATCTGATCAACACTTTGGCCAACAATGTTCTCCAAATGCTGGATATCCAGGCATCCCAGCTTCGGCGCATGGAGTCTTCAATCAACCATATTTCACAAGTGAGACTTTTTTCTTTTGCCTTTCATGTTACATAGCAAGTAAAACACTGAACTGACATCTTGTGAACGAGAATTTAAAACAGAAGGATGCATTTCTTCTCATATTCATTCTGAGATTGGGTCTCATCATATGGTTCTATACCAGGGTTAGTATGAGTGTTTTACATACCAAAGCAGGTTAAATCCATTCTCAGCCAGTTTATTGTTTGGAGAGGGGGTCATTCTGCATAAGCGAAAAGCACAGAAAAATTGCTAATGGTAAAATGAGAATATTATGTTAAGAAATGTGAAATGGCTGGTGGAAAACAGTACTTGTCATCTTTTTACTTTTTCTGTTGCTGTAATATTGGCATCTAATGACAACAGCATAGATGACAAAAATAGTTTGCTCCTGGCTTTTTTTAATAAAATGTACTTTTCAGTAGCATGAACAAAAGCCAGAATTAATGTTTCAGTTTGTGTATGGCTGCAGAACTCCTGCCATTGTTTGCAGTTTTTCTGAGCAGCAATAAACTAAGCTACTATAATCAGGAACCCAGGTTCAATCACCACATTGATGAGAGGATTTGGACTGCCAGAATGGGCTGAGAATGAATGATAGATAAAGTGGAGATTTACCAGCCAGTGATGGATTAAAAGAGAAATTAAAAACAATGATACAGCAGTTTCTGTTTTTTGTGTCTGTTTACTGAATATTTTGTATCTTAGTTGACCAGTACATTTTGGCTACTAGGGTTTCTTGATCTCCATGTGATAATATAAATTAAAATAAAGAATATTGTGGTATTTAGAAAAACATTTGAAAGTAGGGGCTGTGTGAGGTAGGAAATAAGTAGCAGGATTTGATCTGTTAACTTGCTGATGCTGAAAGGGTTACTAAGCTAGTAGAGGTTTGAACCAGCAAAAGAAGTGAATAATTTTTTCCTGGCTTAGTGGGCTGAATTGGCTCCGATTGGGTCAGAGGAATTCCAGGGCAAGTACGAAGAAAGGGATGGGGAGGATTTTCTCTTTTGATGGTGCTGTGCTATTAGATTGCCTCAGTTTTCTCATGGACCTGCATCAAAAATAAGCTGCAAGTTTGATTTCTTCTGCTAAATGCTCCTTGTTAATCATTACATGGACAAGTAAATTAATTTTTTTCCTCAGTAAATGTCATGAATTACTCTGTGTGTCTGTGTGCTGTATCTGTATGCTGTGTGTGTATATGCCTGGGTGTGTATGTGGTTCTTCACAGGCTAGTGCCAGCTCACACATGTTCCAGCTGTTTGAGAGCCTGATGCAAAAGATAGGTTATTTTGCATTTCATGAATGTGGAAAATTCATTTTGTCACACAGCTTCTGTAGAGTAACTTTCATGGAAAGGGCCATAGCATTTTAAATTTTTTCCTCCTGAGACGGTGGCATATATGCAGATTGACGGCTAGGTTAGATTGTCTTTGACCTTTATACAATACAGCTAGTTATTTAAAACAGAACACTAAATTAGCCGTACCCCAACACCTAATGAAGATGTATCTGCAAAATTTCATAGGTGGAGCTTGAACAACCAAAAAAAATCTCTGATGGTATTTTTTTTAAATACTGCTATAGAAGTGAAAATCTAGTTTGTTTTGGGGGATTTTTTGTGTGGTTTGTTTTGGGTTTTCTGAGCCTGCATCATCTATATGTAGGGTGCTTCCCAAATCTTCATGGAAGAAGTAATAACAGAGGAGCAGACAGTATTTAAATTTTGGATATTACATACATGAAGTGTATCGATGCAAAGAACTTTATTAAGTTGAATTCATGTGTTCAGAAATGGCTTCCTCCCGTAATACCAGTGTTGTAGATTGTGTTATCTGTCTTAATTTCCATGGTTATTTTTCTTTAAAAAATTAATTTACACAGTTTCTCTGTAAATAAATAATTTATTTTCGAGAAATTTGGTTATACTTCTCTTGAAATTAGACTAACCTGCAGAAGGCTTCTTTGGTCTTTATGTTGGGTGTGAAGTTTAGTGGACTTTTTCTAATAGTACTGAAAATGCTTTGTGGTGTAATATCTCACTGCCAAATTAGGATTTCAGCCTGACTTGAAATGAAGTCAGTACCGTAGAACAGAAAACAAGTTGGTAATTACAGATGGTAAGTTAATTTTTGCAGTAATGCTTTGGTCAGTAGATTTTGGTATTTAAGTTTAGAAAACACTATATGCAAATTGTGATATCTGGATGGAATCCTGCTTTTAATTCTGATTTGGGATTCCACATATTCTCCAGAGAAGGGAGCAGAATCATTTGGCGCTTGGTATGAAAACTTTTCCCGAAGTGCTTGTTTTGTACAAGTAGCTCAGACTGGGAGAGGTGTGATTAACTTTGTAAGATAAAATGCTCTCGTTCTTCGTTCATTGGTAGAACACCAATTTATATCCCTTTCTTTGTTTCCTTCTAAATGCCAAAATCAAAGAGCTGAAAAGGAAGTCGATAATCATTTGTGCTTTTTCAAATTATGTATAGGCAGTGAATAAGGAAATTGTTACTATTGAAACTATTTTTATGCAAGTGATTAAATCCTATTGGTTTAAAAATTAGAATTACTTTGGTCTGAAAGCTGATGGATCTATTCTTACTTGCCTCCTTGAACTTTGTCCAGAACTAGATGATACGCACTGTTTCATATTTGACTAAGAATTTAAATCTTAAATACAGATCATATGTACAAATATTTGTACTTGTTAAAAAAATTATCTTGCAGCTTTCAAGTTAGCAGCCACTAACGTTACTAATGTCCAAATAGTTTAAATTAATGTGGCAGATTTTCAGGTTTTAATATTTGATGTTAGAGTATGTTTGATGTTTAGAGTATCATGATGTTTTTTCAGGTTTAGTTACAGAATCTCTTACTTAGCAAGGTCATTTTTAAAACTCTGCTGCTAATTACATGAACAAGCAGGTTATCACAAAGATGAGTGGTAGCGATGAGTTTTCTCTGGTGGCTCTGGGGTTTCTCCAGTGTTGTGGGGAGGTCTGCTGCATCCTCCCCTTACAGAATTGACTGCCATGCTCTTGGCTGTGAGACCTGGCACTGAATAGACTGCAGGCTTGGATTCCCTGCAGGCAGCAGGTGCTGCTTAGCTGAGCTGAGGCGACGTCTGTGAGCTGCTCAGTCTCTGCAGAGAAGTTCTATTGGACTTTCCACTGAAAAGTCAGTGTGTGACCTTTCTCAGTTGTCTTATTCTTGCAAGGTACAAGAATAGCAAAGCACTTTAAAAAATGGCAATGCAAGGCTAATTTTGCACAGTGCATATTACCTGTTTATGGAACAACTAGCTTTTCAGCATTTTTCTAGCATTATGATGTCATTTTTTGTGTATAAATTACATGCAACTTGAAACAATTAATGTCACATTTCTAACATGTCAAAATTAGGCAGTTACTAATTTTAAAGTAGTAATCCAATTTTCAAGGTAATTTGCAATTAGTTTGAATTGCATCAAATTAATAAGATTAATAAAAAAATAAAAGTCCAGCGGTACTATATTTAAGCAATGTTTTCTTCTAAGATTTTTGAAACTGAATTTTAAAAGCCCAGACTAACAGACCGACAGTTAATTGATAAATTTAAATTAGAATTGTTTGAGAAGAGGAAGAAATGAAGGCTTGTGGAGACTTTTATCTCTGAAATTTCACTCCAGTTCAGACTCTCAACGTGCTGTTATGGTTTAACTCCAGCTGGCAACTAAGCACCACATGGCTGCTCACTCACTCCCCCCTACCAGGCTATGGGTAGAAAATCAGAAGGGTAAAAGTGAGAAAACTTGTGAGTTAAGTACAGTTTAATAATGATAATGATGGTAACAATATAGAAAATTACTGAAAATGAAAACAACAAAGAGGGAAATAAAACCCAAGAAGAAATGATGCAAATGAAAGCAGTGGCTCAGCAGCAGCTGAGCGGTGCCCAGGCAGTCCCCAGGCAGCAGCCCCCCAGCCAGGCTCCCCCAGCCTGGTGTTGCTGACCGTGAGGCCGTATGGAGCGTTGTCCCCTGGGTCAGTGGGGCCAGCTGTCCCGGCCGTGTCCCTTCCCGACTTCTCGTGCACCCCAGGCTACCCAGTGGTGGGTGGGATGGGGAGCAGAAAAGGCCTTGACTGTGCAGTCGCTGCTCTGCAGTAACTGAAACATCCTGGAGTTATCGGCTCTGTTTACAGCACAAATCCAAAATATCGTCCCATACTGTGAAGAAAATTAACTCTGTCTCAGACAAAACTAACTTAAGTTAGTTAAATCCTAATTTAATACTTTGAGAAATTTTGTTTACCGGTAGAAGAGAATATTTCTTGAAACTCATGTGACTTTTACTGGAAGTTGTAAGTAGGGTTAGCTTACCCAGAAATTGTTTCATGGTTTGTTGTTTTAATATTTGCAGAGCTTGAGACTGGTTTTGTTGAATTCAGTATGAGAACCTGATGTTTCAAAATGGCCAGAAAATTCCTAATAGAAAAAAATGCAGTGGTTCATACTTATTTTTCTCCTTGGCTATTGCAGGGATCTTGGAAAGCATATGAAAAGATGATAGTAATGAGCCTAACCTCTAGCAAACTGTCATTTAAAAGCTTTTGCCAAAGCTAATGGAGCTGTGTAAAAGAAATTTTTTTAAAAGCATAATAATGCTGTCAAGAGTCCAAAATTTCACGTTAGAAAGCAGGGTTTTAAGTTGTAGAAGGGCACAGTGTTACCCATGTGCTTTTCCTAACAGACTTTGCAAGCCAGGTGTTTTGTTAGTCCTGCTCTAACCCCAAAAACTTCTCATTAGAATTTTCTAAACTGCTGAATAAACATTTTGGTAGCATTCTCCTGCCTCGATAAGGGATTTATGTTAGTACTGGAGGTAATAATTACCTGTGTTTTGAGGATAAATGTTTTCATTTTCTTCAGTAGCAGGTTAATATTTGTTACCTCCTCTACTAATGGAATACGGCAGTGTTCCTTTGTGCTGTTTTATAGGTGTATTAGGATCTCATGACTCCCATAGTCTACTAAACAAGAAAATGAAACGCTTGGAAAACTGCCAGCAAAATGCTTTTCAATATCATTTTAGGTGCATGGACCAGAATTAGGTGCAGTTTTTATGCTCTTCATCATTCCATCGCTATTCAAGTTAAAAGAGATGTTCTGAATCATAATGCAAGAGACATCCCACCGATGAGCTTCAGGTTTTAATTAGGTTTTATGCACTTCATTGTTTGTTACTGTAGTCATGCCTCATGATCACCATAGTCCTTAAGGAAGCTGGTTGTACTTGTGGCTCCTATTGAAAACCCACTCTTTTCATTCACGGAAACAGCTTTGCACGGTGCCAGGATACCATTGCTACAGTAACATGGGCATTTAAGTATCTGTGCTCACATTGTATTAGCAGATAATTACATAAGAAAGTACTGAAAGAACATATTCAAAGTTGCAGAGTTCTAGCATTTGAAATAGAAAGTGAGAAGTCATCTCGCCAACTCTGCACTAATAACTTTCTTTTTGATTTGTGGATTTAAATTCAAGGCTCCTAGTGCAGTATTCGAGGCATGAAACTGGTTTTGAATGACCAGATTCAGACCCATAAGATTTTGATGTTCCAGTACATCTGAAGTGCAGCTGCTGTTGCGGCTGAAGTTTTTTAACATTCTAGCAAATGGTATCGAGGGTCTGTGAGACAAAGAAACATACTAGAGTCAGAGTTACTGCAGTTCTCCAGTGACATGTCTAGACCACAGATAAAATCTGAAGTAGAGATTGAATTTGTCAGTGGTATCAAACATGAGACTGTCCTCCCAAGTTGTTGCCATCACATATCTTCAGCTTCTTAAGACAGTATGTGCCCTCTAACTCCTCATCATGTGAGGTGAGGAGTCTGTAGACCATCTTTTCCAGAACATGTGCTCCTACTCTCTACGCTGCGGAAGCAAAGGTCTAGCACAGAGAACGGATAAAAACCTGAGGTGGAAGATGAAATCTTACATCTTACCCTGATGCAGAATGGTGTACTTTAGGTACTCTGGCCTGGAAAATGTTGGTGTGCTCTGTTTGCACTTGTGCTTGTACTGTAAATACAGTACTGTAAGAGCTGTGAAGGTCTGATCTGCACTATTGTATTGGGGGTTGGTGTGTAGTCCTGGTCATCTCAGGGAGCTTCTGAAAGGACTTTGGCAAATTCACTGGGGGGTGTTTTAGTTGTTAAGTAGTTGCAGAAATCTGTGTGTTTCTGTTACACTTGTTTGAACCATGAATTTCTGCAGAATTTATATATTGGCCGAATCTGGATGGGTTTCTGTGATGGTGTCACAGATAGTTTAACTACTCATATTAAATTTCAAATCATTGCTCAACAAACTCAAGCTTTCCAAAGAGAGGTTTGCCAATACAGTTTGACCTTGAAAAATCTGTTTTTCTGTAGCTTTATTTTTAAAAATAGCTATGCACCTTTAGTGGAAACCTTACAGTTCTAGGCAGGTGGAACTAGCGGTGGCAGAAATGTACATGACAAAGCTGTAGTCAGTGCTTGATTTTAGTAAAGTTGCAAAATCTTGAAAATATGTTACTGGGAAATTCTAGGCAATCTTGATGATAGTATTGTAAGCTCATATATAATGCCCCAGGTATTTGTGGAAATCCTGCTCTGGAAATAATGCAAAGAAACAACATATTGGAAGTAGTTTGGGGTTGGTTGGGGTTTCTAAAACTCTATTTTGTAATTTTCAAGGTTGTGATTGTTGTTCAAGGTAGCACAGGTTCTATTAGCTTGTTTTGCTATCAGTTGCACAAACAGAAGGGTAAAACAGTGTAGCCAGCCCCACTGCCCCAGTGCCTGCCTACAGAAAAATAAAATGAACAGAAATGTTTGTTATGAAAATGAGTTCTCATTTGTACCTGTTCCTGTTACTACAAAGCCTGGTTCAAAACCGTGAGAAGTGTTCCTGGGGCCATTCATGATCACTGAAGTGGTAAAAAGAAATCCTGTGAGTGTTTAGAGATCCTTATGGTCGTGATTCTGGCTGTTTTCTTCCTTTTGTTTTTTATCCGGTAGCTAAAACTGTTTGTTTACAGTTTAGCAAATTTCCTATAAGGAAAGCTCTTTTGTGAACAAGCAATTATTTTTGTTTTAAATAAGGCAAGGAACTCTATGCCCCGTGATTTAAGAGATAGTATTTTCCTAGAAGAGATAAGTAGACTTTTTAGTAGCATTTTCTTACTCTTGTTACCTAACAAGATTTACGTACAATGAATTTTTAGGCAATGAATTTTCAGCAGGACTTTGTCTTACACCAAAGATTCTCAAGTGGTAGTGATTTTGTTATATAAAGGGAGGGATTTCCAGTGTTGGCCCTAGGCATCCAAAGGGAAGGCAGTGGGCTTAACCTCTGGCTTTATTGTGGATAAATTAGTATGGAACACCTTCTAAAAATCTAATCATTGCTTTTTGATGAGTGAGTTGTAATGACCAAAATACTTTCTTGATTTGTCTGAGTGACATTTTATTCTATCATATGATTACCAGTCCTAGTTCAGCAAACTTTTACAGTGTAAGAAAACCTGCTTATGGTTTATTTTACAAGTCTTAAAATTAAGGTTTGGGAAGGCATCCTTACACTTCATCTAGTTGGAGCCTATGTCAAAGGCAGGCTTAGAGAGCAGTTGTAAAATAAAAAAGGATAAGTGAAGGAATCTTTTAAAACAGTGTCAGTAAATTGATGCAAACTACTAAGAATGGAAAAGAGAAGGAATTCTGTGAAACTGAAAGAATGAGGATAACAGAAAACCCAAAGAACCCCCAGCTATTAGTGTGGCTTTAGAGGTGGCAAATTCAGCAGTAAATTGAAGAAAGATGATGTAATCAAGTATATGTAGTGATATGTTTAGTACAGTGTAGAGATCTTCAAAACATTAGAACTGATTTAATTTTTTTTTAATACTGACTCTGTATTCCAATGCATACCACTGTTAGTAAATACACTGCGTCTTTTGTAGACGGTGGACATTCACAAAGAGAAAGTTGCTAGAAGAGAAATTGGTATCTTGACTACAAACAAAAACACCTCAAGAACTCACAAAATCATTGCACCAGCTAACTTGGAGCGACCAGTTCGCTACATCAGGAAACCTATTGATTATACAATTCTAGATGATATTGGACATGGAGTGAAGGTAGGTGATATTGTTAAAATAGCCGAACTGCAAATTCATTGTCTTTGTATATTTTCAAAATAACTTGATGCTTTTCATGGTAATATACCAGTTTCTCCTTGCCTGGACAGTGTGTCTATAAACATCAGAGGAGTCCTGTCCGATTTCCAGTTGTTCCTTCCCCTTCTCTTGCCCCAGTGTTTCTAAATGTTGCAAACTCACTGAATCTTATTTCTGATTGGGACTATGAGTCTCACCTTTTAAAATGCTTCTGAATATCAACTTGTGATGCTGCTGTTATTGTTTGGATCAGTTGCCAAGGGTATACATGGGGACTGAAGGGCTAATGACCATCACTTTTCTGCCTGAATTAGCACCACAAAGTGTGATCCAGCTGTAATTGCCACTGTTTTACTTTG
The DNA here is from genome assembly GCA_013397755.1 of Cnemophilus loriae. Lineage (NCBI taxonomy): Eukaryota > Metazoa > Chordata > Aves > Passeriformes > Corvidae > Cnemophilus > Cnemophilus loriae. Next base: position 729,995 of record VZTF01008143.1, read on the forward strand.
AAGCTCATGCAAAGGAAGGGTTTGCATGAGAAGTATTATGGGCTCCCTTTTCTTTCTGCCAGGGTCAGTTATACACAAACCCGGTGATGTGCTTTGTTAAAGTGAGCTCACTACAACTTCTGTGCCATATGGGGTTTCGGGATGGGAATATTACTGCCAGGTTTAAAGCCAGCTGGTTTTCCCTTTTAAGATTAGGGAAAAAGAAGGAATTTCAGGGCAGAGATCACACTTAGACACAACTGGTGGCTATTAGATCAGTGTACACAGCAGCAGTAATATCATGTGTGAGGTTAGATACGCATTTTTAAAAGCACATCCCGAATATAAACACAGTCTTAGCAGGTGTGAGCTCATTGTTAACTTGTGCTGCCAGGAAAACAAGTACGGAAATGAGAACACTGACAGTATTTAAAGTTCCAGGAAATGAAAGGTAAATAACATAAAATGATGTCATTTTTACAAGACAAACTAACAAATCTGTAAACCTGCTAAGTAGCAGTAAGGTAAGATGCTTCTTCCAGTCAGAGTACACCAGAATTTCTTTTGCTTGGCTTCTAACTGCATTAGGTTATCTCTGTTGTCCTATTTGATTTGTCTGCTTGGACGGCCATTTAAAGGGCAATAGGTTGTTTAACCTAAATTCTAAAATTCAAATTGTGAGCAGTTTGATTTAAATATCTTTCCCAAGCAACTTTTCTCAAGGTCTTTTCAACATCCTGTTTGTTAACAGAAAGTCTCCTTCCCCCATTTCTTACCCAAAGAATCAACCTCTGAACAGATTTGAAAAGGCCAAACAGAAAAGCATACCCAATTTTAATAACTACAGTTTTGACCATGAAATTATTACCAGTCTCGTGCTAAAATCTGCTACCAATTTTGAATTTATGCAGGTCAGCAGATCTCCTTCTGGATATGGATGGAGCATATTAACCTGTAGGATTGCTGTTGCTAATATTTTAATCGTCACTTTTTGTTTTAGGGAGATCATTTTAGAACTCATTAAAAAATAGTTTTTAATTGCTCTGCAGCACAACCCTATTTAGCACTGGCTCTAAATCATTACAATTGGTATCCCACTCACCTCAATATAGCAAAGTCATACTAAGAGGCAATGAGTTACGTTCTTCTGAAAGAACACAGTTCATTGAATGGATGATGACTCAAGTGTGTTTTACATCCATTTGTTATGCTTATGATAGACTAAATTATATTTACCATGCACTATGTTTATCTAGAAAATGAAGAGGTATTGTGTACTTGTGAAACAATAATCAGAGAACTTGAAGTCAAGCTATCATGTTAATCCTGTGTTTAGGACAGAAGAAAGAACAGCTCTCCTGTTGATGGGGGAAAAGTGGCAAGTTGTGCTTATGAATCTGTTGTTTTAGTTTTGCTTGAGTAGCTACAGGTTAGTTTATTAGATCTCTGGCTGTAGAACAGAGAGAAAAAAAATAAAATAGGTAGAAGCTTTAAATTTGCTGTTATATAGCTCTTTCTTGTTTGAGGTGTGATACTTTTCCCTTCAAGTGAGCATTCAGAAGGGGTTGTTGCATAAACAGTGTTAAAGTTCCCGTTAACATCAGAGTTCCTCAGTCTGCATTCTTTGTCCTTTTTCTGCTGAAGGGCTTCTGCTCCAGTACTTAGACCCAGAGTTACATATTTTCAGGACAGGCAGAATGCTGATGCAGCAGACATTCATTGCAACTCCTGACAAAGGTGGCAAGCTGGACAGAATAATACAGAAATAAAAGGGAGAATCCTTGGCCGAGAAGTTCAGTATGCCATGCTGAGAGAAGTAGGATAGGCCCTTGAGCATCTTATTCCATCTATTCAGAAATTTGAAGCATAGTGGAGACGATGTTCAGGAAGGGTTGCTCTATAGTATGGTTTCTAAATAGATGTGAGAGAATTCAAGTGCCTCTGTATCATCCCAGGAGTCCCTCCTCATCTTCCCTCCCTGAAGCTACAATGCTGCAAAAATCTAAAGAACCCTTTGTGTGAAAGAGACTTGCTTTCAGTTTTTTTCAAATGTTCCCCAAGTTACAAAGTCTTCCAACCTATTGTTCCTGCCAAAGAGCTCTTTAGTCAGGAGAATGGGGGAAAAAAATGCTCCCTTCAGAGAAGTGTGTATTAAGGCACTGTAGTTAACAGGCAGTGCTGCTGAGGTCTCTGCAGGTGGACCTTCCAGTGTAACTGACCACTGTGGCCAGGACAGGGGGACCTGGTTTTCCAGTGTAGCTGTATGACGCAGACACTATACTGGTTAATCAATCCACAGAACTTTAAACGCAAAGACAGGAGATTTTCTAGTAAGTCAGATTATGTTTCTTTTTAATAGAGCCGGGTCTCTCCTAAATGGGTGAAACAAATCAGTCACTCTGGATGCTCTGCTATTTATCCAAATATTTAAATAATTATTTATTTGAATATTTAAATATTTACTTGAATATTTAATGTTCAGTGTTGCAGAAAGTGTAAGAAATTTATGATACATTTAGATGAATTGAACTGAAAACAGTTCATTCAAATGGAAAGACAAGTAATTTTAAAAGAAATTATTACGGAGAAAGAAGATATATGATACTGTGCCAGTAAGATGCAGAACTTAGAGTCAGAAAGCTAGCACTTAGGCTTTAAAGTAAGATTTTGCTGGTGGTTAATGTTTTAATTTATACTTTAGAAAATGTGGATATGTGGTGCAGTATCCATGGAGAGTGCTGTACTTCTTAAAAGATGTAATGATTTGCTCTTGATCTTTGTTCAAGAGAGATCTCATGGCATCAAGTAAATAACAGCGTTCTCTAGAAAAGAACATATATTAGCTTAATATGTTAGAAGCTTCCATTTCAGCTACTTGTAAATATGCTAATGCATGTAAACAATTTAAATGAGCTCAGGCTCATTGATAAGGCGAGTCTTTGACAGCTTAAATAAATTAATCTCTGAAGTTAATCCATCTAGATCTCATGATACATTTTGAAAGAAGCCTTTTTGTTAGCACTGTAAGAACTTGAGTAAACAGTGTACAAGCATTTGAATGTTAATTTTAAAGTAATAATTTAAAGGCTTTGTGGTCAATGTATATTAAAAGTTTCAGCTTGAAGATCTTTTGTTCATGACATTCTGCTTTAACCACTCTTTCTATGATCTACTGATACATTATTTTGTTAATGCTGAATGCTTAACTTTTTTCTTTCTTTTTCCTTTCTCTTCATATCCTGAAGTTCCAACTAACCTTTCAATGCTTTTTTTCCTTACCTCTTTTATTTGCTCCATTTATGCATTAAGTGGTTGCTTAGATTTAAGGTAAGAAACCCCAGGGCTGGATTTCCATTCTTCTCCTGAGATTATTACACACGGGGAGATGATTGACATCAATGCTACTGATTGTTTAAAACAACACCCGCTCTCCCTCCTGCGTCGCAGAACTTCTGTTGAGTAACTCATTGTGGATAAGCGTTTTGTGATGTAAATTGATGTGTACATGAAAGGAACTTAACACAGTTAATTTTAAAAGCTTCTTGGAAAAATATTAGCTGCCTTCAGCATATCTAGGAGATCATTTTTGAGGGAGGGATGTTGTGCTAGCCTTGTGTAGACAAAAACATACACAGACTAGACAGCAGCTGAATATGAGCCTCCCCCTGTGTAATATTCTTTTTATCCTATATACGGTGTAAGTTACGGTTTGATTGGGATTAATGTTTCAGTGTGAGATTGCTCAGATAATGGGCTCCAAAGGTGTGTAACAAATTCAAATCTGTATATTATTTTTTAAAGTTGCAGTATTCTTAATTTTTTCAGAAACTGATAGCACTGCTTAAATACTCAGAGGCACTCATCTATGGAAACTTACAGAAATTTGATAATTGTGTAAAATACTTAATAACTGTTAAACAACAAGATAAGTGATTTATTTAGTTGAATATTAAATGAATAGTGCATCAAATAACTCAGGCTGAAGTATGTCAAATTCTTTAAATGTTAGTAGTCTTAGTGGCTGCAGAAGCAGCAATAAAAAGCATCAAATCAATTAGACAAGCAGTTAAATTAAGTTACATGATATTATGGTGGAGTTCATAGTACATTAATTAATAGATAGGTTATAGCATTTATTGAGAGTCATGATCTCTTCCTCCTCCTGAAGTGCAACTGATTTGGGGAAAGAGGGAATGGAAGTTTTTTGGTAGCAGGTGCCAGCGTTGTAATGAGGGAACTGTATTTTAGCACATAGAATGCTAATGTAGAATGAGTATATGAATTAAAGTAAGTTCCAAGTTGACGTGAAATATTTTTAAGTATTTTCTATACCCGGAAAAAGCTAAAAGAGAATCCTGCACATTCCTGAGATTGCCTGTAAAACCAAGTATTTCTGTAGATATCTCCATGATGTCCCTGTGGAATTGGACAGATAGTACTTTTAGTCAGGTATTTAAGTGGATGTAGCATCTCTGATAACAATGAAAAATTTCTAATTTATGAGAGGATTCTCACATGTCGTTTGGAATTTATTTTTACAAAGGTGTGTGAGGTGTACAGTATTTCAACTCAGTTAGTGTTTACATGCTTTTAATTTAAGAATGGCAAAATATGTCTCCTCCCTGGTTTTTCACTGTCTATTTACATAAAATGGATACTTTTGATGCTGAATATGTCTTATTCTGGACACACTTAATATTGGATGATGGTTTTCTCAGTGTTCTTAAAAAACGAATTTGCAAACTCAGTTTTCTTTGTTGCTCTCTGCAGTTGCAGTTTATAAACAAGTAATGACTATCCTAAGAAAAGCTTTAAAATTGTGTAGTTATGGATTATATGTGAACTGACATACCTGTGCATTATCTGCAGTGGCAATAGGAGTCTTTCCAGCTTTTCAGAGAAAATGTTTTTTCTGTTTATAGGTTTGGAATGAAAATAACATTTTTTTGTTATAACACAATTTCTTTATTTACTAGAGTGAACCCACTTAGAAATTTGATTTGAGGAATCAAACATGTCAGCCAACTTCTCATTGCCAAAGCATGAGGGTTTAAAAGAGAAGACAAAACAGCAAAAAGCAGTGCAGCATCTCTCAACAGACTTGAGTTATTCTTTGTCTCACTATAGTCACTGTGCATCAGGCTGAAAGAAGACTAAAAAGCAGTTAGTAACCCCAGCTCTGTGAGAATGATTATTTTACTTCGCTTAGAAGTGATTGGATATGAAGTGTTTAGCCTGCATTTCTTTGTTATGCCTGCAAAAAAACCTTAGCCTTAACAAACAGCTATAATATTAAAGTGACCGACTGTAGCACTGGATTTGTGTCTGAGTAACTTGATTTTTAAACAGATTTTGAAGAAAATTCCAGTTACAAGTCAGAGGAAAATCAGTTGAAAATGACATTGTTTAAGCCTTTTTGTATTCCCCAGACTTGGTTCTTCAATTATTTCACATGAGTGGATGTGGTAAAAACAAGTAAGCTGACTTGCTGAAGCTTCTACTTGTGGTCATTTGCCAAAACAGGGCTGAAATTTATACATTTCACTTCGTATAAACTGGTTAATGAGCTGACAAGCAAATGGTTTGATTAGACATGCACAGTAAGTACTTGAGTGGCTGAGCACAGCCTGAAAAGGAATTTACTTTGAGGTAGCAGATGAGGGGCCAAAAATCTGTTCATCATCTCTGTAGTGTTAATAAGATGAAGCAAGGCATGGGAAGGTAGTTTTCATTCAGCCTTGGGTTGTTTTTTCCTGTAATTGGGTATAAAGTTGCTCAAGAAGGTTGAGGAACTGCCTGAAGTTTCTGAATATAATCCGTGGAACAACACTGATGGGACACTTTTTCTTAATAGGTTTTGGGCAAAAAATTATTCTTTCAACATCCTGAAAGTTCTAGAAAATACAGTGTGAATGTAAAACACCACTTAAAAATTTCTGGCTGTGTCCAGCTTTAGAAAGTAGCTCCTCCTGAGGTTTGGTTATGTTGAGTATCTGGTATTCAGGATTTTGGGGGGAAAAAAACAACCAACCAACTGAAAATAACCCAATCACCCAAAAAGGCCACCTTGCTAGCTTTCTTGCAGGTAAGTGCTTCGCATCTGTATAAATACAGGGCATTAGTGCAAATAGTTTTTGCAGTCTCTTGACCAGCTCTCATATCTGACCAGCTATGGATTTCTGCACTTCCTGTTCAGTGATTTTTTTTTTTGCTCGTGAAAACATTCCCAAGAATTAAAGTGAATGAACAGCAGGATTTATCAGTTTTAACCAGTTTATTTCAGTACAAATTCCCTATACAGTGCAGTGCTAAAGAAACTCAGTGTGTTAAATGCTGATAAAAATGTAACTGTGAAGGAAACTCGGTCATGTATAGGACCATAAGATGGTGTTTTAATCACTGGAATCTATGACAAACTAGTTGCCAAAAATAGAAATTGGCCAAATAAGTCTTAATTATTAAAAAAATTAAACTTATGAGTATAGTTTTTGTGAGTGCTCTAGTCATTGCTGTATTGTGTCTCAAAGTCATCAGATGGTACCTTTCTAAAACTGCAGCTCAATAATAGAAAATATTGGATGAAATAATATTGTACCATTTTGAAACAGAATGGTCCTTAGGGATCCATTTCTTTACAGTTCATTTTACAGCTGTTACTGTGGGGCTGGATCCCAGAGCATTTTCGAGGATATGTTACTTACCAAGGATCTGCTTTTTAAGTCGTTTCTGTAGTTTCTTCCTCAGCAAAACTTCAATTCCAGCTCCAGTACTGACAAAGCTTTGGTAGAAAATATTTTTCTGTGGTGCATGTGCTTGCTAATTCATCTATAAAAAGCTTCTGCAAGGTATCCAGTAAAAAAAAAAAAAAACTTAACCAAGATCTTGCTAGAATTATTTGGTGTTACACAACTTCTGTTGGTAATATCTTTTACTTTTTTTTTCTTCTGTGCAAGAGGAAAAAAAAATTTATTTGAAAAATTCTTGCATGCATTCTGCACAGACCCTGTGCCCTGCTTGTCTGTTCACAGGGTTGTCTTCCTGCTTTTACATCAGTCAGCTGTGTTTTTTCCCTGAGCTTTGTGCCCGAGTCATTACTGCCTCTCTTATTTTTTTCCTGTTCTAAGCACGGTGGTTGGCTGGTTAACTGTGCAGTTGTGAGCAAAGGCAGAGACAGATACTCCTTTGTCTTTCTAGTTGCCGGCTCTCTTTTGCCATGCATTTTCTTAAAATGATTTGCAAGATTTAAACTAGAAATTAGCCCCAGCCCCGTGGGGTCCTGCAGTCAAACAAACCACCACCATCAGACAGATGCATTCCTCTGCTTTCACCCTCTCATTAAATCAGCTGCATCTGGCTAGTTCCAGCTGTGCAGAACCAGGGGAAATGATGTCTGAAACAGTGCAACTTCTGGCAAATACCAGCTTACTCCAGAAAAAGGATTTTTAAAACTTGGCAGCGAATGCAAATGTGACCTTGAGTTCTGGTGGTTGCTTCAGATTTTAGACGTTTGTAAGAGGGATGTGTGGGTGAGGATTTGTGTATGGAAACTGTGTTTACAACCGTATGTGCAAAATAGAAAAGTCAGTAGAGTAAAGTTTGGAAGAGAGAGGGCATTAATGGCCTTCCTTTCCTTCCCCACCCCCCCC
>VZTF01008143.1:737646-769030 GCA_013397755.1 Cnemophilus loriae
TCCTCCCCCCCCCCCCCCCCCCCCCAGTAGAAATTACCATAGAAGGAGACAGCTGGATATATTACAGTGTTTGTATTACAGCTGTAGTTGCAACTTGTGCAGTTTTAGATTTTTTTAGCATCTTGCATGCTTTTATTTCCAAGGATCTGTCCATTTTGATCAGACCTGTTGAAATATTTGTAAATTTTTAATTTTTCTTCTGTGATTATTTGGCAGTAAGTCAAAGGCGAAGTTACTTGCACAGGATCGTTTAACTTAGAGTAGCTGATCTTAAAGCCATCAGTCCTGTCAGATTTGAAGACAACCCTGTAAATTTTAATTACTTGCTCTTTGAACATCTCAATTGCAATGTTGAAAAGTCATTTCCAAGACTCTGAAACTAAACCTACTGTCAGTGAATTTCCTCATCTTTCAGGTTAGTCTGTTTTTAAGGATGGTTTCTTTTTGCTAAGTTCCTGGGCTAAGAAGGGATCATTTTTTTGTTTGGATGCATTTTCTAAAGCTTTCTTCCCATCCTTTGTCAAGGATCTGTTATTTGCAGTTTTAATGAAAGTATCTCGCAGTCACTGGAGTTCTGTGTTAGTGAGGCGAGTATTGCCTCCACTTCTGGCTGTACCCAGCGTGATGTTACAGCATCCTCCACCTCAGCCGTCCTTTCTTTTCATGTAGCTGTAGCCCTGGGGGTGCCTAGAAGTTCATTTTTGTTCTTGCAGTCATTGCCTATAAAATAATAAGATTATTTGTATTAAATATATGGAATTTTATATTAACTGTAAACTGATAGCCAGTGGTTACATCATCTTGTTAGAAACAATAGTGTACCCAGTTAAAAACCCTAAATGCTCTATTCAGGGGCACACAGATTGGTCTGTCATCTAAAGGCATCCAAAAGCAGAGGCTGAATGGGCTGTTTGAAATACAGCAAGTGACAATTCAGTGAGCATTTAATTAAGGTGGAGTTTGTGGAGGTTTTTTTTGAAAACTCAAATAGGTAGGTGGGTGAAACAGGCATGTTTAATGAAAGAGGAAATACAGGGGGTGCTGCAACTTTAAAAAAAAAATCAGATTTTGCTATTTCTTAAATGTTCCGTGTATAGAATAAAACGTATTTCATTTTACACTTCCCCTTTTCCCTTCAAGTAGTTGTAGTTCAGTGCTTACCTCATCCCTCACTTGAATTAACTTTAGATTTCTTGTTGCTTAGAGTTGGCTTAAAGGACTTTATAATGCCGTGCAAAATAATTTTGTCTTAAATTGACATTACAGAGTACTCTTGTGCAATTAAATCCAAACATCTGTTTTTGAATCTGACAAAATACTCCTTCCAATGCTTGGGTTTTCTTTTCCTCCCTGCATATTGAAAATGTGATAGCACTGGGATTATTTAGAGCCAGAGAATCAAGTTTCAGTGGATTAGAATAGTGAATATATTACTCTTTACACTCTTGTCAATATTTATCAGTTCACAAATCTAAACATTGCCAAGGTTTTAAGTGAGTTGTTACAGTCAAATTTTGAAGGATTAATTTGCCTTCAATGATGTTTGCAAATACTCTAGAGTGCCTTGGTCACTGTTTCATTTTTCTATGGGAGATGGGGGCAGTAGCCAAGACTTAGGTTTTGGAAAGAAGAAACTGTGTGAGATGGAGCATGACAGGAAGAACAGAGAGAGGGATGTAAGCACACTTGTTTAGGTTTGCTGAGTACCTCTGTGCCTAAGCAGTAGCTGAGGCAGCCGTGAATCCGAGCTGTTTTGTAAGCAGACCGTGTACTGATTCCTGTAAGGATGCGTGCATTGAGGGAATTTTGCTTGGCTGGCAAAATACAGAGAAGCAAAATGCACATTGGTAACAACTGTTTACAATTGCTAGATTGATCAATCAGTCAGGAATGCAAATGAGTTTTCGAAAGAAGTTAGAGTAAATTATTTTATGTAAAATTTACTTCATTAATATTTTAACCTGACAGAGAGGAAGTGGACAACCGCAGTTACAGCACATCACTGCGAAATATTTTTCTCCCTGTCCATTTATTTATAAGCTCTCAGAGATGAAATTGCTACAGATTTAATGGGGGGAAAAATACACCGTTGTATTTTTCTCGATATAGATTTCTGTGTTTACATATAGGTAACTAATATTTAAAGTAAATATCTTTAAAAGTTTTTTTGTGCTGTGAAAACATGAAAACATTAATGGATCATATTTATAGATTACTTTGACTTCTCCATATCTGTATAAATCACATTAGCTTGTGGCCTATTATCTTAGTATTTTTAAATAGTATTCAAAAATATTTTCGCAGATGTACCATTCAGTAGTGCCATGTGAAATAACTGCCTTTATCTCAAAAGATGACTGGGAGGTTCAGCCAAGTTAGGTACAGTGTCTGTATTGTCAGAGATTTACTGTTTACTTGATAGCTTGAAGGCAAATTCACTTTTTTGTACCATTTCTAAAATCTCTATGTAATAGAGTCCTTTGAGCGCAACTCTTGACTTCTAGCAGAGTGGAAATTGCATATAAAACGCATGGCCTCTCGATTTTTTTTGTTTGTTTAAACCTTCCCCTACTTGGAGTTAATTGCTGAAGGCATCTGAGTGTCTGTCCCCCTTGACCCTGAGCTCAGTGAAGGCCGTTTTTCTCCCCGTTCTTTCATGCAGGTCAGCACCCAGAATATGAAGATGGGTGGGCTGCCTCGCACAACACCACCCACCCAGAAGCCGCCAAGCCCACCGATGTCAGGAAAAGGAACTATTGGGTAAGTGCAGTTACCAAGTGGGTGAACAGGAGAGAAAAGAGAGAAGAGTTTCTTTTTCTGTAGTGGGAGGGGTTTCATGGTTTTATTTTAACCATGCACAAGGGTCAAGAGGTTTTACATCTGCATCCCCTTATACTGATCATGTCTTGTATGTTAGCGTGCTTCTGCCAGAAGACAGTGGGCATCACCAGCCTTTCCCAACGGGAACCTTTTTCTCGGGGCAGAACTCTTACAGTTACATGCTTCAGAGTAAAATGTCATTAGCTGTGGCTTTCGCAGGTGGTGCTAAACAACTGAAAAATGAGTACGTGGCACTGTTCGTTAATTATTTGTGCTGTGCTTGATGAAAGTACTTTCCTGCTAAATTTATGAACCTGATTTTGACCTTAGGAAAATGTGTTATAAGTGGGATGAAGGTTGTTTCCTGGTATGGGATTATTTATGTTCATACAGACCATGGTGCTTTATTTTAATGCAAGATAATGGCTTACCTTTAAAACAAGAATGGGACGTGCAACACAGAGTTAACTGATAGGAAGACTGAAGTACCTGAAGAACATCCTTAATTGTTTTTTTCCTTCATCCTACAAAAGAAGTACTGCAAAGTTACAGAAAAAACCCATTTTTTAAGCTCACATTACTGATTCGTATGTAGCTGTCTTTGAAAGAGTGAACAAGCTCTGGTTTTGTGTGCGTTATCCTGACTGGCTTCTGGCATATGCTTGTGCCGGTGCAGGCGGCACTCCCCGTACCGCACGCTGGAGCCGGTGCGGCCCCCGGTGGTTCCCAACGATTACGTGCCCAGCCCGACGCGCACCATGGCCCCGGCCCAGCAGAGCCCCGTCAGAACGGCCTCGGTCAACCAGCGCAACCGCACCTACAGGTACCGGCCTGGCCCGCTCCGGGGGGCCTGGCCCGCGGGCACAGGGACCCAGCATGCTGTGCTAAGTAGCAAATCCATCTGCATCTCTCTCATTCATCCTATGGACTGGGAACCGGAACAGTGAACCATGTTAAGATTATTCACTTAATTCCCTATTCACCTCGGTTTTATTGCTGTCACTTAGTTAGAGTACTTAATGAATTACTAAGATTGTGAAGTCTTTCAAGGAGGTAGATTGTGATACTATTTTACTAAATGATTACCAAACTGGGGGAAGACTTTGTACACAACTTGCCTTCTACATGTTAAAGGGCTGCCTAGATGCTTATACTTGACATTTTTGAACAGTCTTTGATGTTTATAGATTGAGTAGCTGAAATTGTAGCATAGTATTTTGGGGATATTGATAATGTCAAACATAGAATAAAGCTACACTGCATTTCTAGAGGCTCTGCAGAAGACTAGCTTTTTGTCTATGATAATAAGTTTCATGATGTGATAGATCAAAATGCTTTCCTTGAAGTCTTTACTTGTTAAACATAATAAGTACTTGAGGATGGCTAAACAAGTGGACTAAAAAGATAAGAAATCTGAGTTTTACTATCTTCCAACTTTTAGGCTTTAGTAGTCTCATATGAAAGCATATGAATCTAAGTGCTCTCTATGTGTTAGAGTTGTAGGAAAAAGGTCTGTGTTTGCTCTGTAGGAGCTTAATGACCCTAGAATGATGTGCTTTGAATAAGGTTCTGGAAGTGTTTCATTTTTGGGCAAGTTCACTAAGGCTAGCTTACTGAAAAACCTCTTGTGTTGCAGTCGAAGTGGAGAGTTTCAGGAAAATCCAGCTTTGTATAGGTTTATATCATCCTCGTTTCTTTGCTCTTGTTCCCTGTTACTTCTCTGATTTCGTAAGATGCTCTGTGAGGGATCTTATGTTTCAGCATGAACAGCAGCATGTTCATACCCTGGTTACTTTGGTTTCTTGCAGCAGCAGTGGGAGTAGTGGAGGAAGCCACCCAAGTAGTCGGAGCAGCAGTCGAGAGAACAGTGGAAGTGGAAGTGTAGGTGTTCCCATTGCTGTTCCCACACCATCTCCTCCTAGTGTCTATCCAGGTAAATGGAAACTTGCTGTTCCTCTTTCTGCCTCATTGTTAACCTTGAGCATTTGCAGTTTCCTGAACTCCAAGAGAAGCCCAGAGTTCATTGCTATTGATAATATGAGTTTCAATCAAGTAGTATCTTCTCTGAGAGTGTCTGATGTGCTGTAATGTTCCTTTTATTTATTAATTTGTTTATCAGAATTTTTTGCCTGGCTGCCTGCATGTGACAAGGTAGGACACAGCACCTTTTTCAGTGGGCTGAGGGACACTTCTCCCTTGTCCCTTTAAGCAAATAAATGTTTTTTCATTGGCTGTTTATGAAGATACATAGAAGCATGTTTCTAGAAAATTAGATTGAATGAGAGGCAGGCACAGAGTAAATCTTGAGTACATCAGTGCAAGGCTGAGTTGTCACAAAGAGATACTTGCTCAATGTAATGGTCCCAGACTTTCCAGAAGTAGGAAGTGTTATTAGTACTTCTTTTTCCTTTGCTCAGCCTTTTCAGTGAAGAAGAGCCTGTAGTTGGCTTGCACCGAAATACATAATGCTTCTGAAACAGAGCTGGAAATTTTGTGGTTTCCTCTTTATATTTTCTAATTCATACAAAAGCTAAAGACAGCCATGCTAGAGATTGGAGCATAAATAATACAATGCAAAGACATCTTTGGAAAGTAAAGGCTTTCACTGAAAAGTTTTGGGTTGTGTTCCCTTCAGACCTGGAAAGAAGTGGATTTGCTTGACCTCATTTACCATCTACACAGGAATGAGCCTTTCTTTAACAGCTCCATTGTTTTCTCATCTCGTGCATTCTGAAATACTATGCAGCTAATAAATAGCTAACACTGAATAGTCAGAGGCTTTCTCTAATCCTTGCTAACATATCTCCTTATTAACTCCACCTCTTCCTCCTCTGTTCACTTAGCCCCTGCTGGCTCAGCTGGCACTTAGCCCCTTGCTGATGGCTTCACCTCTCCAACTCCCCCTGCTGTTTCTTCCACACCCTCTGCAGGTGAGTGTCTGCTCCAGCTGCTGGGCAGATGAACCCAGATGTGATCATGATCCAGGGCTTTGCAAAGTTACTTCGGCAGCAGTGATTTATAATTTAAAAACCAATTTAATTATAACTAGAAAATACCTGCTAATACCCAACTATAAGGTCATGGTTATAGTAGATAATTCCAGGTGTGATGATTTTATTAACAGCAATCATTTGATTTTATAATTTTATTATTTTTACATTTATATAATTTACTAAATCATAATTTTATTTCTGTTTGTCTACTGAGAACCTCATAGAATAGTTATGTTTGGAGGGAACCAGCACTGATAGTTCTGTGTCATGTTATTCTCTTTCATAAATGCAATTAAAAAAAAGTGCATCTAGCAAAGTATAATTTATATGACTGGTTTCTTCAATGCTGTCAAATGACAAGTCTCCCTTTAATGAACTGATGAAAAGGGCAGGGTTTTTGTGTCCAGTATTAGGTAAAATACAAATTTTTATTATGCGCAGACTATTATTAAAGCATTTTGTTTTAATATGTGGTACTCAGGGTGTATATTGCAACTTCCTTTTTTTAGTACTACACTTTTCATTTTCTCATGTGCTGAAGTTGCAGAGTGTAGCACTTACCAACCATAACACTGTCCTGTATCACCTTTTGATGAGGAGATTGCATTGTAAAGATCTCCTTCAGACAGCCAAATTCATGAGTAGCTACCTGCATGCTTTGCTACTTTACATTACAGTGGAGGCTGCTCGCAGGGGTGTGAGTTGGTTTGTGTGTTTATTAGTGTTCATCTCTTAATAAGAGTTGCACCAGGTTCCAGAAGTATTCTTGAAATTGCATTTAGTTTAAGGGGCTGTGGCTCATCCAAAAATGAGAAGATATTTACACTAGAATCCATAACTGTGACCAGAAGTTTCTAAAGTGTGAGGAATTTTGGTCTCAGAAGATGATCCTGATGTCTAAACTACTTTCATGAAGACGAGCTGTAGCATATGGGGCCTCAATCAGTTTTCCAGTTTTGATGCACTGTCAGTATCCCAGTTCTTAAGCCATGTTGTTTCTGTATTTTAACAAGTCAAAATCTAGCAAAGATTAATATTGTAATGGCTGTAAATTCACATTCACAATTTCATAAGAGAAATTTCACGTTAGTTACTGTTTTTAAGATCTTTTGTTTCCCTGTTTTATTAGTGAGGTTGCTTGTATGGCTTCTCCGAAATAAAGTATTTGAAGAGACTGGATAGGTCACCACTTACGAAGTTATAGCTTTTGGTCCTTAAAAACCTCTTAACCATGTTTCTTCTCTTCTCCCTTCTCTCCAGTCACCACCAGTTTCTGCAAGTACTTTAAGTAACAGGGAGAGAGACACACGTTGGAAAGACACATCAGGAAAAATGGGAAAAAGCCTTTATAGAACGGTTTCTTTCTTAGCTGTTTCTCATCTGTAAAAAGTGCTTTTTTTAATATGGTACACTACATTATTGGTACAAAGCAGAGGGAATGTGCATCTCTAGTTCAGGCATTTACTCTTACAAGCAAGTAACAGAGCAAGCAACTTGTATTTTTATTTACTGACCTAGTGTGAAGTTGTGCAAAGCAAGCAAAATGTAATGCAGAGCAATGCAGGTTTTTTAAAATTTGTACATTCTTTTGTTCTGTTTCTCTGTTTACTTCTCTCCTCAACCACAGTGGCCATCCCTTCTTCCCTTGTTTTCTTGCAAACTCTCAAATTTGCTTCTAGGACAAATGGTGGAGGCAGAATAGTTTGTGGAGAGTAATAACCCATAGGGGAATAATAAATCCAGCTTACTGTTACATACAGTATAAAATCCAGAGAATTTTATGTGAGCACAGAAGATACCTTGCTTTCTTTATCGCTTGCTGGGATTCATGATCAATGTCTTGAATACGGGAAGTAATGAAAATACAGAGCAAGTTTTTAAGGAGCTGTTTTAATTGACAGCTCCCTGAAAGAGGGTCTTTGAGTTTGACTTCATTTATTCCATCCTTTAAGCAGTTTCTAACATTCTCTTCTCTCCAGATGATTCTCTGAATGTCTTCTAAATAGCACTAAGATAGGTAGTACTGTGTTTTTCAGTTACAGAAAGTAAGAGCTTTGACTCCTGGAAATGGCCTGCAGTTATTTTTTACATGTGTGTTCCTTAACGGCAGAACTGTGATGTTTTGGGGAGTTTTTTGCCGGTTTAGAAATAACTAAATTCACAAGCAGTCATTGTAATACATTATTTAAAATTAATAACCAGGTATTATTTTCTTTCATTTTGAAGATCTGTAGCTTAAACACCTTTGTATTTTCATACTGGCTTTTGTAGGCAGTGCTGAGTGCAGGCAGTTGGGAGAGTTGTGTTTTGTATTGCTCTTGAGGCATTCGGTGTCCTGCCAGTGTGGCAGCTGAAGTGGCTGACTCCTCCTAGGATGCAGACTGTGTTAAAATAAAGAGCCAGAAATCTTTCCAAACCTTTGAAATTGAATGCAGGTAGAGAGAAGGCAGGCGTCGTTCTTCTGTTTGCTAATGCATTTCTCTCTCTGCCCTAGGTCACCCAGTTCAGTTCTACAGCATGAACAGGCCTGCAGCTCGGCACACGCCCCCAACCATTGGGGGCTCTTTGCCGTATCGGCGGCCGCCTTCCATCACATCACAGACGAGCCTTCAGAACCAGATGAATGGGGGCCCGTTCTACAACCAGAACCCAGGTAAGAAAGTCTGGATGCTCCACTGAACTCAGCGGTGGTGAACACAGTGACCTTCAGCTCTCTGAAATTTTATGTTCTGTCTCCATTGCAGATCTTGCACTTTCAGTATGTTGCTGGTAGCTGTGCCAAAGCTGCAGCGCAAGTGCAGAGCGTTCAGCTTCCATTATGGCAAGCAGCTTAAAAAATACTGGCTTCATTGCCAAATAATTTACTTTTGATGTCAGAGTCCCTATCAGACAAGCTTTAGTCCTTGACTACACCATGTGTGTCATGAACCTGCTTTGATGTGGGATGAGTATTTGATTTTGCACCAGAATGCTGATTCTTCATTAATCAGTCTTCATCTTGTGTGCTTTTTCCTTCTGGGTAATGTACAGTTCAAGCAATTGTACTTGTTATGCAGGGATAGGCATTAGACACCTTGGAGACACCAGTGGTGTTTGGGATGTGAGGGAGCTGTGTCATTTGCTAAGCCCACAAGGGATGTTATTTAATGGGTGATCTGCCTTACAAAGCAAGAGGAGACCTTACCAGGGAGTGAGTGTCGTGTGTGTCAGCATAACACAGTAGCCTTTTACCTAAGGAGTCCTTCTTCTTGTGTGTCTGATGGGACAGGAGGGTTTCATACCGGAGCAGGGGAGAGTTTCTCTTTTGACAAAGCTATGGAAGGATGCAGGGAACACACTGAAGGTTTCTTCTTAGGAAATGCCCTAATACCAGCAAGGTTGAATGTTGACTTGCAAGTACCACAGTACACTGGTGTTTTGTGGCGGTGGGATTTGAGGGGGTGTGTGTGTTGGTTGGTTCTTTTGGGTTTTTTTTTTTTTTGGTTGGTTGGTTTTTGGTTGGTTTGTTTGTTTTCTTAAAGTTGAGCGCTGAACCTGGAATTAGGTCAAATGCTGCAATCTGCATGTAAGAGATTTGATCAGGTTCAGCTGTTACTGTTTGTGAGCTACCCTGCAGAGTGAGGTGTGTGCTGAGCTTGAGATGGAAATGGATGGTCCTGCTGGGCACAGGGAAGGAGAGGAGGTTATAGGGCTAAATTGTAGCCCAGTCGCCTGAAATAGGTCCTATTTTCTAAGCACATTATGTGCATATTGAAGGCTCAAGGGGGAATAGGCAAGAAGGAAAGGGTAATAGCAACAAAAGAAACCTTTCAGGATTACAATAAAGCAATTTTTGCAATAAAGAGGATTTTCAGTATATCCAGAGAGTTTTTGATGACTGCTGTGCATTTTTTGCTTTAGCAAAGGGATAATTCTCCTCAAGCTGCCATTGCGTTGTTAATAGGTAATCATAGAAGATGCCAAATAGACTTAAAATAAATTGCATAACCACAGTTCAGTCTGTGTACCCAGAAAGAAGGTAATGATTATGGTGATTAGTCATTTGAACTGTAAATCACAAACAAAATACTTCAATTATACTGGCATATCTGAGGCAATATAAATAAGCAGTTGTAGTAAGAGACTTTTTTTTATATACCAGTAGAAGACAGAATTTATTAGCTTTGCAGTTACACTAAACCAAGGTTTTCTTTGGAGTTCACCTTGAAAGGAGAGGATGCTCAAGCATGCATAATTGATGAAGGCCCTAAGAACAGAGGCACTGATGTGTCTGTAAGGAGCAGGTTTAGTAGTGACAGGACAGAGGCCACAATTTTTTCTCAGCATTCCTGAAGACGGGGAGAAAACACAAACAACAGAGGAGAGAGAGACCTTACAAGAGGCAGAGGAGTGTGCCAGCTATGGCTTTTTGTTGTTTCTGGGCTGTTTGGCAATAACACAGTACTGTTATTTCCATTGCCATTTTTTAAAATGGTGGCATATTCGTGTTTGTTTATTCACTTGACAGGAGGATGAAAGGTACTTGCATTGCCCTGTTCTGTTAAATGCCACTTTAAGATAATAGAATTTTTCTGCTTCATGGTGAGACCTTTTTAACAACTGAAAAGCAAATACTAAGAAATGCAGACTCTAAATGATCTCAGCGTATGTCTGTCCCATAGCCACTCTTGCCAGCCAAGCCACCTAACAAGTGCTTTAACTTTGCAACTTTGGATATCATTATCTAAGCAGTACAGAGCTCAGCACAGGCTAAAAGTCCTGTGGGAGAATCTGGGCAAATATTGAGATGGTGATTGCACCCTACCCCATTTGCACAGCTGAATTCTTACCAGTCTGAAGCAGCCTAGTGGAAGATGCTCCTGAGCATTTCTGAATTAATTTACAGCAGCTGCGTATTAAATCTATCAGTGGTCAGTATGGAAGGAAGATGGGAGCGAACATTTAAGATGATGTTTAGACAGCAGAGGTAAAGTTCTTCTGATGCATTTAATAAACAAAATAATTAGTAATAAAATATTTATTGTATTGGCTCCAAAAGGTCAAAACCAGAGTCATTATATAGCGTATAGAGACAATATTATGATAGTCCCTGTGCGATGCATAGACTGAAGCACAAACTGAGGGGTTAGGATACACAAGGAATGATGTCAGCTAGTGTTAGCATCACCACTGTGATTAAACTACACAACCCAAACTGAACCAGGGGATTTTTTTGTATTTGCTTGGCGTGCTTGTCTAGAGTGATTTATTTTTCTCCATAGAAAACCTTGTTATTTCTTTCAAAGAAATATATATAGCACATGAACAAAGTACACTGAAGAGACCAAGGAAACTGAAGCTACTCTCATGTGATAGGTATGGATTGTATGAATCCATATGATGTTGAATAGAGGAATCATTTTGAAATGTAACACTTTTATAGCATATATATATAATAGAAAAAGCAGGGACAAGAATGCTAAATTGATGAAAATTACTGCTTTTCAGTAGGACTTTAAATTCAAGTTCCCTTTTTCTGCTTTGAAAAAATGCAAGACCAAATCTTTTCACAGCAGTCGTGGTTACACTTGAAGGAATAAATACTCTGAGGTCACATCATTCAAAGTCAGAGTCAAAGAAACTCTAATCAGAAATGTATTTCAGTTTTTTCTCAAGAGATATCAATTAAATTGTGAGATAATGGAACTTACTTTATATGGAGCTACAAGATATTTTTGCAACAAAAAGGATTGCTGCTAGTCTTTTCATTTATGGTGTGTGGTTCTGAAAGGAATGTGAATGTGAGTGACAGAAGAAATTCAAAGCACTTAAGATGGTTGTTACTGGAATAAGCAAACAGAAGAAATTTTGAGACACAAGTTGTAAATGCTGTAGAACTCTTTTCTCTTGCTATGGTAATGTGGATTAATTCTGAAAAATGCTACATCATACCTGTCAGTTTTCTTACTACACCTGGAATTAGTTTGAAATTTATTTAGTTCTGTCTGGTAGCTAAATAAATGTATTGGTACATGAAGTATAGACCTTTTTTTCCCCTTAAACCCTTTGGACATGATTAAATGTTTTTTGTATGCCACATACTAACAAGAAATTTATTATTTGTGCTTTTCCTGAGGTGTGCTGTCTGAAAAATCATCTTGCAACTTGCTTAAAGAATATTGCTGCATTATTCAAAGTGATACTAAACCCACATAAAACTAGTTAACTGATTTTTTAACTAGATAACTGAAACTCGCATTCCAGACGTAAACCACAGTTCAGTGTTACAGCATTTGCAACTGGCTGAAAGTATCTTCTTTAACTGTGAATTCATATATATTGTACAAAGGCAGCTCTTACTGTACAAAGAGAGCTCTTCTGGTACCAGTGAAAGGGCTGTTCAGAGTTCAGTGCGGTGAAGTCAGGTGGGGAGGAAACTAGGGAGCACATCTGGAATAGGCCCTGTGGTTTGGCAGCAGCACAGTGTGCTCTGTTCCTAGCAATAAGATCAGAAGTGTTGCATCTGTCAGATCTGCCCAGTTCTCAAAAGGCATCTTTTTCTGTTTTGTCTGAAATAGCTGCCTCATTCAATGGGGCTTTTTGGGCTACATCTTTAAAAAAAAAGAATTATATCCATTTTCATTACTAGGGATTCGTGGGTGCTGTTAGTCACCTCTATAAATATCAATTGGATTTGAAAGGGGGAGGATTATAGGCTGAGTCCTCTTGATATATTTGTTAGTTAGCTCTGTTCATAAAGTGCTATATTCTGTAGTAAGAAACTTCATCTTAAGGGAATCTCATAGTCAAATCAGAAAAATACTTCAGCATGGATTCTTAACGTTATGAAAAAGAGCTGGGTTGGAAATTCTAAAACTAGAGAAATATCCTTGAAGAAAGGATTAGGAATATGCTTAAACCACCTGAGCCATTTTTCTTTGAATGTCAGTCTTTTTATCTCAGCTTCTTGGCAGCCTGCTGCACTGTCTGAGTGGTGGTGATTTCTACTTTCCTGTTTGCTGCTTTGTTGTGTTTCTAACTGGATGCCTCTCTCTTTTTAATTTCTGTGGCAGCATCCCTTGCTCCTCCTCCCCCCTCCATCCTACAGGTAACTCCACAGTTACCACTAATGGGATTTGTGGCCAGAGTTCAAGAAAACAGTAAGTTTGCTGCTTCCTTGTGCTATGTTTTATTACTAGATGTGGCTTTTGGATTGAGTTGATTGAAGTCGATTTGATGAGTTGATTGATTTGGATTGAGTCTGTATATAGCCAGAATTCTGCCTTCTCTACTGGTTGTGCAAGTTTGTCTGAAATTGTGAAGGGTGGGAAAAAGAAATAATCGTATTGGAGGTACCTGGTCCTTCCTTTTCTGAATTTTTCTGTCTTAAGTGTGTTTTCACAAGTTACAACTGTTGGTCCCACTGCAATTAATTGGGATAGAGTGTTACTTGAAGCAGCTGCCGTGGTTATAGAGACATTTTCATGGTTGTACTGTTATTTTTTTTCAGTTTCAGATACTCCTCCCCCTCCACCGCCTGTGGATGAGCCAGTGTTTGATGAGTCTCCACCTCCACCCCCACCTCCAGAGGATTATGAGGAAGAGGAAGCAGCTGTGGTGGAGTACAGCGATCCCTATGCGGAGGAGGACCCTCCTTGGGCACCGAGGACATACTTAGAAAAGGGTAGGTTTAGAGCTAGAAGAGACAGTAGGGTTGCATTTTTAACACCTTTTTGTCTGTGCTCCTGCCATCCTGCTTTTGGACATGGACTCTGCCTAGACTTCTTCATAGCTAGTATTTGGTATTACGGCATTTCAGTCAGGAGCAAAAGAGAGAGAAGAGGACCCCGATGTGTGTTTATAATGTCTCATACTAATGCAGAGGCGGAGGGGGGTGTGTGCATATGCCTTGGGAAACAACTTTCTATTTGAGGAAATAATGATATTTGAATGATAGTTCTGTTCTGCTTTCCTGTGGCACTTCAAGAGCTCAGGAACTAAAATAGTTTATAGAGGTGCATATATGCACAGATCTGTTCCATCTCACATGGGATAGCAAAATGGGTTAGCAAAACTGTAAAGGGGAATCTTTAAAGATAAGCTGGAGAAAGTCAGGCTTTTAGTCAGAAAATGTTTTCTGTGGAGAACAAAAGTATACGAAGCCAAACATTGTCTCTACTGATGTAGAGACCCATGCTAAAACATAATTTTGATCTGTATTTTTAAAACTAGATGACCAAAATACCTGAAAGGTTGGTCTGTTTTTAGAAACACTCCTAACAGTAATAGAAAATTGAATTGCTTTCAATGTATGAAGAACTATTAAATAGTAGTTTTAGGATACCAGAAAAAAAGAGGTATTGACATAGGTGTGAATTCTGTTGTAGTTACATGAATAGCTCTACTCAGCCCATGTCTTGAGATTTGACTGCTTTGCTGGAGTTGGGAGAGAGGTGCTTGGCTGTGAGTTTTTTGTAGCAAGCTTTGAAGCTTTAAAATTAATGAGAAACCTTATACTAAAAGAGGACTTTAATACTCAAAGAATGTGTATACTTATACTGCTGGGAATTATAATGCTTTATTCAGCAAAATAATTTATCCTGAGGCAACTCCTTAAATTCCTATAAATAGTATTGCGTGCCACATGATTCAAAGTGGACTAAACAGATGAAAGTAAGCAGCTGTTCCAACACATTTACCTCCAGTAAATAGAGTATCAGTTCTTAGGATTTGTACTTGTACTTTTGATATGACCATTCTCCTATTGTTCGTATGAGAGCACTTCTAATTGGGTTAGGGTAGATGGCCTTTGCAATAGAAGCTGAGACACCAGAGAGGTGTCAGATACAGAGGGTTGCTGTGTATTGGAATGGGATTCAATATGACCCCATTCTGGAGAGGGTGTGGGAGGTACCTTTAACAGTAAGATATGGTCTAGCCTACAGCTGAGTATGGAAGTGAATAGCAGATCCATTTTGAACAGATGGAGAAATTCCTAAGTAGGATATAGTTACTGGGGATGCTGAACTTGAGGACACTGCCATGTGACTGTAATAGCAACAGCCAACCTGCAGTGTCCTGGGATGTGCACTGCAGTTTTCCATTGAGCTCTGTGTCTGGACGTGTGGCAGGAAAAGATAAGAAAATGACCTGGCTCTGCACATCAGATGAATGGAAGTGGGTATCCAGAAAGAAAAATTGCACTTATACCACTTAGAGAAAGTGTGTGTTCACAGATTCCAGCTGGATAATCAGCCTAGCCTGCATTTGTGGTCAGTTGGATGTAACAGAGTTCAGCCAAACTCTGTGTAATTGTTGAAGAACCAAAGATCACTGATTGGAAGAATATCAACCTAAATGAGTAATTCTGTTTTTCATAACTGCATTGAAACATATTCAGACAGAAACTAAAAGAGGCCCTGGCTCAGGCTGACAGGGAAGGATGCCACCTCCTGAGTCAGTATTGCTGCTTCCTGTCTCATCTGGAGCCTTTCTTGCAGTACTGGCCTGCACTCCTCATAATTCGGGGCATGTGACAAGCTCACAGCTTGAACTGGTGGGACTACAGACAGAAGGATTAAACAGCCTTTTAGAGAGAGGAATGTTGCCAGTACATAAATAACATGCTGGAGAAAGCAGTGGTGATGTAAAAACAAAACTAGGCTTTGGGTAAATTTTATGAGGCTTAACAAGAAGCAAATTTTCTTCACAAACTTAAGGAAGAGTTTCCTTCTTGTGATCATAAAATAATGAATCCATTCAGTATCCAAAGGGACTAGAGTACACTCAAAAATGAGAAAGAAAGGAATTGGAGGTTACCATATTCCTTGGATAGTGATGATGATGATTATTGTCGCCACGAGAATGAAGAAAAATAGCACAGTGACTCTAGGAAGAAATTTCAAAACTCTTAGAAAGGAATTTTGAAGGACTTAAATTGAATGCATCATGTTCATACACTGGTTTTTCAAGCTAAAACTGTACTTGTTTCTCCATTTGTGTTTTGTTTGCTTAGAATTATATGTCTAAAACTATACAGAATAAGTTACTTAACAACCACTGGCACAATTATACAGCTAACAACATATGTTTCTAAAATATGCTCTAGTCATATGATAAAAAAAAAATGCTGTACATACTCTGATTTTCCACTGGGATAGATCTGTACATTTCATAATCTCTTCTGGATCCAGGTTTCCCTAGTGTTGATATGCGTTGATTCCTTTGCTCCCTCAAAAGGAAATTACCTCTTTTCTTTTGAAAAGAATGATGAGTTTACTAGGAGTCTTGGACAGTGGGTTTATGAACACATGCTGTTAATTTTTAATCCTTGCTTTAGTTTAGAGTATCTTTCCATCTATCCCCAGGACAAGATTTTAGGATCCCTGTCCAACACACTTTTTTTTTTCCTTAGTGGCAGCACTGCATGTTTCATTGCCAAGTGCTCACAGCAGTGATTGATGCTATTTGTTAAAGTACTCAGAGTCTGGCATAACTAACTTCTTCTATGAAACATATAATGACAGCACCGAGATTGGAAAAATGCATCAATTTGATGTCTATTTTCTAGCATTTCAGGACTGTTCTATTTAATATTTCCAAGTCCTTTTCCAATTTCTTTGCCTTTTCTAACAACTTTTGTGCCATCAGTAAAATATTCTGCAGCTGTAAGAAAAATGTCCTGATCTGGTATGTGTACATTTCCACCTTTCTTCTTTGTGGCTCCTATCAGGGATTCGCCCACCTTGGTGCTGTGTGGCCTGGGAGTGGCTGCTGGATATTGAGATGCACACGCACCTTTAGAGATTTAAATGTGGAAGTAGCTAAGGTAGATGGAAGTCTGGGACATCAGCCTTGGCTCATTCTTACTGTGGCCTGAAGAGAGCTCTTGCTACACTCCCATGTTTTCCTGCTCTTAACTATGCTGAGATCTGGTTTAGCACATGTAGGAATAGTGCTGAGTGGTCTACCATGGGGATTCACAACCACCTCCTTGTATCATTCCACACCAAAAGTTTATCATACAGTTGGACACTTCCTCTGGTGGGTCTGGAAATAGTAAGAATAGAAGAGTTAAAGGAGTCCTGGCTCATGTGCTTCGAAGTGTGAGGTTGTACAAAAGGGGGTGGAAGAAACTGTCTCTCAGGAGGTCATGGTGCACACACACAGGTGACGCAGTGCCTAGATGAGGGAGGGTGACTGGATTTTCCTCCTCCTCCCCTACCTCTCCTAACAGTCATGTTCTGTTCTTTCCTAGTGGTGGCGATCTATGACTACACCAAGGACAAGGAAGATGAGCTCTCATTTCAGGAAGGTGCCATCATTTACGTCATCAAGAAAAATGATGATGGCTGGTATGAGGGGGTCATGAATGGAGTGACGGGGCTGTTCCCAGGGAACTATGTGGAGTCAATCATGCATTACTCAGAGTGAAGACCAGAGGACAGAAAACTGCATCTCCTGCTGCAGGAGCTGTCAGGGCTTCCCAGATCTCCACCAGCCTCTGGGGCCCCATCCAGTATAACTGAATGAAGGATAATTGTAACAACCACTCTTTTGGGTTTGGTTTGGTTTTTTTTTTTCTTTTCCCCCTCATGATAAGACAATAGTGATTTGAGTTGTTCGAACAAATGGCTCTTCAGCTGCCAGCAGAGGCTATCGTGAGCTATCTGACTTTGAATTAGCTGACCCATTCAGATGTAACAGACTTGTTAAGTAGCTCATACTTCACTCGAATTCTGACTTCTGACAGGCCTTGGGATCTGTCTCAGGAATCCTGTGTGCCCTCATGGTACTACCGTTGGAAGCAGTGCCTGGCACTGGGGATGTCCTGGATGCTTGTGGTGAAGGTTACTGGCCAGTGGACATCCCTCCTGTTTCTACACTACACTCCTGTGCAGCTGGAAGAACAGTCATGTGCTAGCGAACACTGGGATTTCTACACAGAGACGTTCCTGTAATTGACTTCCAGGTAGCTGGATGCATCTTTAGCATAAACACTTCTGCAGCTGCTCTGCACACGTAGGCTGACACAGGGCACACAGAGCCGGCTTTCATTCACTCACCTTTCAGTTTAGACAATTCAGATGGCTGCAGCCCAGAGGACCCCCACTCTCATTTCTCATCTTCTGAATGCCACATATTTGTTTTGTGTTCTGCACTGATGTAACTGTGCTCCTCTCCACAGCGAGCTCCTTGCCACAGTTGCTGCCGGTTCAAACAGAACTCACAGATGCCGTTGATGGTGAAGGTGAAACAAAGTTTACAGGTCCTCCTGGGGTCTGAGAATTAACTCTAGGGGGTGTGATCTAAGGTTCAAATCTACTCATGCCTGCTTGCACTAGAGAAACTTGCCCCCAACTTTAGTTTTATGCACAATATAATCTTAAAAATCCAATCAGGTATTGTAAATTGGCTATTTTGTACTTGATGACTAGATTTGCATATGTACTGTGAGAGCCCTGTGCAGAGGCAGGACAAACGGCAATTGTCGTCTTCATGTCTGTTGCCAAAATCTCTTCAGTGGAAGCAAAAAGGGCTGTTGTGTGTACTGGTTTCCCATGGAAATCCAAGCAGTAACTAGTAGTAGTCCTAGCTCTTCCCCTAGCCCTCTCCATTGTTTATTATAATAGATATTTTGAGCTGTACTGGTGGCTTGGGGTGGAGTAATACCAAGTGAAGGCTCTGTAGCCCCTTGTGATGATACTTGGCGTTCTAATCAGTTAAAAATTCTGCTCAATGATTGTACACAGCAGATCACTGTAAGTGATGGTTGTACTAGTCTGCCCTTAGGAACATCTAAATGTTACCTTTGGGTAAATACCATGCATTAACTAATTAAATGTCCTGTTAAGTCTTGTTAGCCTGCAAATTGAGCTGAGCCTGTAGTGCGAGAGCCTCCTGGGCAAGGGCATCTTCCTGGGCAACTTCAGACTGTCAGCTGGCCAAGTTCTAGCTGGTACCAAGAGTAGCTTGTCCAAGGTGAGACAACGCTGCAGCTGGAGAAGCTGGTGTGTAAAACAGAGCAGTGCACAGGAGAGCAGGGCTGGCTGTGGGATGGCATTGGCACCAGTACAGGTAATTGACCCACCCCTTGCTTGGTAATTAGTGCAGTACCAGCATGGAGGTGCAGGTCTGGTGCCAGCCTGGGCAGGGAGGTGCCATAGCTGCTCAGAGGGGAAGAAGGAAGAAACAAATAGGTGAAGTGTGTTTGTAGGCCGTGGAGGAATGTGATCACCTGCTGTGAGCTTGTGGAACTGTGACAGCGCACAAGAAACTGGTTTGGTTGAAGTCTGCAGGAAGGACAACTTTGAAGAAACCGGTGTGCAGATAGAAGTTGCTTTCTCCCTTGCTAATCCACATGTAGCCAAGGCACTGTTGTTTTCTTTCTGGAAGCTGACAGCATTGTTTGGGACGAGTGTTTGCCAGAACAGATACCCTTTAAGCCTTTCACTCTCTGAAAAGTTTTCTTGCAGCAAGACTAAGAGAAGCAGCCATGTTCAATTCCCTCAGCCCATCATTTCTGTGGGAGCAAGTCCAGAACCACTGGTTGTGCAGTCACTGGAGTAACCGTTTCTAGTGTCGTTGGGCAGGTTTAAGCTTTTGGCACAGGGAGGTGGTGCTTGTAGCAAAGGTGATTGAACAGGAGCATTCACAAGCCTTTGGTGCTTACAGGGCCGATGTGTTTTCCAGGAATATCTTCCTCTGGCTTCTCATGCCTTGGATATGTTTATGGCAAAAACTAAGCCCGCAGGGCTCAAATGCATCATTAGGGCAGCTTAATGAGTTCCTAAGTGAGAGCTGAACTTCTGCCTGTGCACCCAAGCTGCAGCCGGCAGGTCAAGCTTTAGTGAAACGTGTCTTAACCCAGTCTGAGCAAGAGCTTGTGCTTGAACACTTCTGGCAGGTGGGTGGGGTAGTGTGTACTCCAACTGTGTGTGATACTTAATCCTCAATCAGCTGGTTTTTCGTCTTGCAAGTTTTCTGTGTTGTGAGAGCAGAGCAGTGTGAGATGAATGCTTGCTAGAGCCCAGCACAGAAGATAAGGCTGCAAATCCTTGAAAGTGGAATGTGTGACAGCTCCCTGAAGAACTGGCTTTGGTCTGATGGGCCAGGAGTTAGTTTGGTCCCTGCTGATAGTACATGGAATTGTTTATCCTGCAAGAACTGCTGTGGATGGAATTTCTGGGTCACCTCCTGCTGGTTTCATGCTTTATTATGCAGTACTAATGTAAAGAAATTTGTTGAGTTTTATGCATATTTTTATTTTGTACAGATTTTAATTCTGTTGCTTGTTTGGGGATGATGTGATGTAACGGTCATAGACCAGGCCCAGGTAAACAGGCTTTGTATATTAATGTTACATAGATTGCATGCTAGTAAAGTCAGTGAGGGTTGTGTTTCCAGTTTTGTCCCTTGTACTTCTCCTTGTCCAAAACCTTCTCTTCCCCACCCCTTTTTAATTTACAGGTTTACTTTAAAAGGGGGTGGCAAATGGGGGGTGGGGGAGAAACACCTCAGTATTTTAAATAAGGTGCACAACATCTCTTCACTGCTGAGTTTTGCTGCCACAGCTCACGGTGTTCTGCATCACAGGCTGTTGAAGCGGGAGTGTGCATGCATGAGAGGTGGGGGAAGGAGACACTCCAGCATAGCCCAAAGAGTGCTGAATGGCCAAAATATATGTTTCTCCCTTTCTGAGAACTGCCTTAGCCCAGACAGCTGTTTTCTTTGTACACAGAAATTGTTCAGCATCCTCTAGCGGTGTATTTTGCCTTGGTTTGCTGTGTATCAAAGGTTTCTTCCTTCCTCTTGGCACCAGGGACAAAGCTATTAACTACAGCTGCCTCTCTGTCACGTGCCTGCATGAGAGAAGGTCTCACTGAGTCTGTCCACATCTAGTGCTGAAGCAGGTTAATTTTGGTGCCTTCGTTCCAGCCAAAGACAGATAGCTGAGGCTGCGTGTCTCACCCATTCTTTCTCCTCCTCTTCCCCTTCCCCCCAGCTGTTGTAGCAGAGGGCCGAGAGGGGCCGGAGAGGCAACCACCAGATTCTATGCCTGAGTGTCTGAGGGTGTGTCCGTGTGCACTGGCTGGAGTAGGCACCAGAGAGCTGAAGCAATGCTGGATCACTTGCTGGTCTGACTGGTGAGACACAGGCAGACAATGCGGCACTGAAGAGTCATTGCTCTCACTGGAGGACAAGAGGTGTGGCATGGCCATGAGGTAGATGACAGAGCTTGGTGTGTGTTACCAGGAGGCCGACCATGTTCCCGGAATTCAGCTTGTCCTTGCAGATAGTTGACTTGGATGTCATGAATGTGTCTGGAGGTGTCTGCTGGTGTGAACCACAGGTCCCCACAGCTCCTGTGGTGTGTGGCGGGGTGGCTCACCCATCGGTGCTAGAAAGGCTTAGACCCAGCTAGTTCGTGCTGGAGCAGTTTGTTCTCCTTTCACAGCTGCTGGGCATTTTCTTTTCTTGCTGCTGAGGGTTCTTGGTGACAGCCAAAGTTGACAGTGGCAGTAATGCAGCTTCTGAAAAGTGCCACTTGTATCTGGGGTATTTCAGTTGATCATGAAAAGAAAGTGAGGCAGCAGCAGGACTGAGGAGCCTTTTCCAGCAGAGGGTGTGTGGGCTGCCTGCTTGCTGTGGATGTGCACATTGTTGACTAGAGGTGGAAGAGGACTGTGCACTGATCCTGTTGTGCTTCTGTGGTGTCTCCCACCTGTGCCTGATGGTTACTTAATGCTGAGCTCTTCCTAGCAACTTCCACCACTTCCTAGCAAATGCTGTGGCTGCGCCCTCTGCTGGAAACGAGCTTGCTTTTTTATTAGTTATGGCTGTGGGCTCCAGGCATAAAGCAAAATTTCCATGTTTTCCTTTCTGGAAAGGATGGAACTTTATGTGGTTTAGTAAACTGGGAGCATTTACAGAGCTTCTCCTCCCAGAGGTGCAGCAGGACATTTTGTAAAACAGGTGATGTCTGTATTCTCTAAGCAGGAAGCTGCTTAGGAGGATGCTGTTGAAAAGACCATGGTGCTGTGGCTTTACTAGGAGCAGTAGTTGCATTCAGGGAGTCACTGATTAAACACTGCAGCATTTCAAGGCATCATTACAAACCCCATGCAGAGACTTCAGTACCTATGTTGGCAACCATGGCAGTGGAAAATGTACAGCACTGTTGCATTCACTAAGGCAAGTATTTACAGTAACCTCTAGAGAAGGTGGTGGTGGTGGAAACTGAGCACCAGCAGGATCATGGCCTACAGCTTCTGGGGTGCCAGTTACAAGAATTTACTGTGCTTACAGTTGTATTCACCTTCCCCAGTATTTGGCACTGCTGCATTTTGTGGATAAAATGGTTATTACACAGAGGTCAGAACAGTACAAGAAGGGAACAACATCTGGTTTGTTTTGGGGTTTTTTTCCCCCACAGTAGCTGAAGTCAATGTGTAGAAACAGTCCTATTTATCTACTTCTGATGTTAAAACTTCAAGCATAGTGGGACCCCCACCTCATGTCTGTGGAGACATGCTGAAAGCTTGATGCAGTCAAGGTTTGACAACTGCTGTTAGAAAGAATAATTCACAGATCATGGTGTTCTGCTGCTTTCATTAAAAAAAAAACCCCACCCATGTGTTCTGTGCAATCTCCAGCCCATGGAGGAAGAGGTTTGGGGTTTTTTGGTACTCTAAATATACTAATTTTATTAGCACCTGTGCTTATTACAAGACAGTGATAGCAGCAGGGGGCTGCTGTCCAGAGGTAAGCCTACACCCAGGACCCTGCTCAACACTGACGTGGGGACCCTGCTGAAATGGGTGCAGTACATTTGTTCCAGTTTCTGTTTACACCGCTGAAGAATCCTACCACTACTGACTAATAGGAAGAGCTATGTACAAATTTATTTCCATTACAGCGCCTCGGTAAGTGCTGACATGTCCGAGATTTTTTTGTAAAGAACAAGTGCTTCTTTTCACATTTGAAAAAGTGTCTTTTGCAACTTGCATGGACAAGTAGTTTCTATGAAGTCTCTGGAGATGTCAGTGTCTAACATGGATTTTGTCCATGCACTTTTTTCTGAAAGCAGATACCCCCCCTTAGGTTTGCAGTTGAAGCAGCACGCTGTGCTTTTGCTTTTGGTACTGCTGATGCAGTGGATGGATGCAGAGCCCACTGTAAATGACCAAGCCCGCAGGACTGGGGAGCTGTATGCCGCCAGTAACATTTTAGTGTGTGTGCCATTTGAACCACCTTCCAGTGAGTGCAAAACCCTATTTTTAAATTTTTTTAATTGTACTTGGAATTAACTGTTGCTGTGTACTAAACCCTCTTGTTATGAGCCCTAAATAAAAAGAACAAAGCACACTCTATGTGTTCTGTGAGCGTGCCACAGCCGCGTCACATTCCTTGTCTTGGGCTACAGACTTGAACACACTAGGGCCAGGGATCAGGGCTTGTGCGTGCAGGAGCCCTGTCCCTGAGGATCTCTGAGCACAGCACTTCCCCCAGCAAAGGTACAAACCTTGGCATCGAGCCTGGTGCCTGCAGCAGCTCCTCAACTGCTGTGGGATTCCCCCTTTCCTGCAATCGCTAATGTAATTCTCAAATCTCTGTTGCTAAGGGCTGCAGGGCAAGGCTGAGAGCATTTCCCAGCCGTGTTCCCTACAGCCGCCAGAGAGGGGCTGCAGCAGCACTTACCCGCCGGCAGCTGTTCCGTGTGAGCAGAGCTGGACAGGGCTCTGCAAGCCCGAGGAGGGAGCAGACACAAAAGGTGAGCCTTCACACGGGGTCCGGGTCCTCTTTAGACCTGTAACTCGTGTGCACCACGTGGCTGGTACAGCCAGCTCTGACCCACTGGAAAGAACTGTGCAAAGGAATAAAAGCAGTTTCGTTGGGAGTGAGCACAGAAATGGTAAGCTGTAGGACATCAGCTACCTGACCCCTACAGAGGGGAACCACCGATGACCTGAAAACACAACGTGGGTTCTGAGCTTATGAGAAGGGAAAATTGCAAGACAGAGTATTAAAACAGAGTATTAAATTTAACTACATCTTTATTGAATTGTGCATATACCATTGTATAATCATCTATATTGGGTACTCTATAATGTAGTATTTCTTTTGTCCTCTCTCATGCTTAAAAAAGTATATTTATACATATATTTATATATATTTATAATATGGCAAAGCTCCCCCCAACCTGAAGCTATCAGTCTAAAAGAGCTTTGATTTTTATTTCTTTTTCTTTTTGAAAAGGGAAGAAGAGGGGAGGCAATCCCATTGAAAGATAAAATGTGCAATTTTCTTTTTAAAGCAGTAAACATGAATGTATTTACAGCACTCAGCACAAGTTTGCTGCACAGACAAATCATCATTGCAATGACACTTCTTACACTTG
Source organism: Cnemophilus loriae (assembly GCA_013397755.1). Lineage (NCBI taxonomy): Eukaryota > Metazoa > Chordata > Aves > Passeriformes > Corvidae > Cnemophilus > Cnemophilus loriae. The sequence continues at coordinate 761,839 of VZTF01008143.1, forward strand.
CATCTCCAGTATTATACAGAATATTCCCAGTGACTGGTAACAATTAGTGTAAGCCACAAACCAAACTGCTGCTCCAGTTCCATTTCTGGTCCACTGCAGTCCACTAGAAGGCCTAAGATTTCCAATTACAACTTGTGACAAAACATTTAGATTTTCTTTTAGAAGTACAAGCGCTATTGTGCTGCACCAAATCAGCAGCAGTGTGCCATGGGCACAGCTTTGTTCGCTAAACTGTCCTTTGCAAGTATGTACCCAGTTCCCAGTGTTGGTTAAAGGCACAGGACACACAACATCTAACAGTGGCACCCTGTTCTCTCACCAGACATGTGCTAGAGAGCAGCACTATGAGACCCTGGCAACAAGAGACTGGTGTACACACATCTGCATACCTGGAATTTAGCTCTGAATGCATCTTTGGCATCTTGGGAAAGCTGGGAGGAAAATATTTTCCACTGTAGCAAACGGTTGAATTCCAAAATCTCCTAAAAGACAAGTTACCTTCAAGCATTTAAATAAGGGGGGGGTAGTGTCCACAATCTGTTACTGAAGGTCCTTCTCATTCACTTCTACAGCACTAGTTCCTGTTCCTCCTGGTCTTCCACCTTCTCTAACTGCCCTTTACCCAAGATCCATCTGCTGAGCAGAGAGCTCACTGAGTCCTTGCCCTACTGAGTGCCTCAGAGCACCAAATGATCATTACCCAAGTCACTATTTTCCCTGTGGTTGGTTAGTAGCAATTAAAGTAATTTACACTGTGCAGGATAAGCATGTGTTTGTCATCTCATTTGCAGTTTAGTGTCTTAAACTTCTCAAAACTAGACCAAGCCTGTGTCACAGTATTAGTGAGTGCTGCCCCCTGCAACAAAACCCTGGTTTGGTCAGTCTTCATGGGCATTTTTTAACTGAAGGAAAAGGAATTCATAAAGGAAAATGACTCAACTTAGACAAACTCAATTCCAAAATAAAGCTTAGAACCCCACCAGCACAAACCCCACCAGCACATGGCAAAAAACATCCAAGAGAAACTATCCCTTGTAGTGTTAAATCCTCTCTGGTTTGGAGTCTGCCCCGGTGGTGCAAGGGAATGAATGCCACAAATGGGCCCCAAAGTAGTAAGACTCATCTGCAGCTGAGGAGCACTGTGTGACTGAGTATGTAATCTACACCTTAACAATGCTAAAAGGAAAAAAAAAATATCAACCAACCAAACTCATGTTCTGGCTGCATCCTCACTACCTTCTGCCAGGAATTTATACTGCTTTTCTGGAGTGCAACTGATTTTAAAATGACACCAGTTGAAGTAATACTCATGTTAAGACCCACTTCTAATCTTATTTTGAATAAGAAAGAAATTTACCTGCGATGGTACCACTGTAGCAAAACAATTTGGTTCTATGCTGTTTTCTGTAAAAAGCAGAAAATTTCTCTTTTGCCCTTCTGCTGTTGAAATGGCACTTTTGGTTCCTTAAACTGTTGGAAAAAAAATTTTAACTGAGAAGAAGACTGGCCACACTTTATCTCTGAGCTGATACAATTTATCTGGTTGCTTAAGGGTACAGAAAGAAGGAATTAGAAAACCTTTAAATGTGCAAGCCCAGAACAGTAAATGTTAAAATGCACTTGTTGAACAAACTGCTTCCTCTCCTATCAGACCGGAAACCAAATAATCCAGGTACCTGCACTTTGTTTCCCTGATGTGTCACTCACTGTTGCCTTGCAGGCAACTGCAGAGAAAGTTCAGGAGAGGAGATCTTTGGCTTTGAGGTCATCACCAAGTCAGAGCAGTCAGTGGTGGTTTGCCGCAGGAGGAAACCACTGTGCAGGGTGAAGCAGTAAACTTCCTCTTCCATAGAAAATAACAGAATTATTTAGACACTTGTGCCTAACTTCTCCCAGCTACAGGTGTTAAAAGACTAAACAGGACCCCTAGCATAGCCACCTTAAACATGTTACCTATGGTTTGTTTAGAACCTGTGGGTTTTTTGGTTTTAAAAGTAATTTCTCATCTAAGCTTAGTGCTGCTAGAAGAGCCTAGTTTTCTCTTTCAAAGCAACTCCCCAGCACCTGAATTGTGATGTAAGTGTCTGAGAATAGCTCCCTGCTTTCTACACCTGAGCTGCAGGCACAGAAACCTGGCTGAACAGGGCTCTGCTACTCAGAGCAGGGTGCTACGCTGCATGGCCGAGGGGAAATGAAGACCAAACATGGAACAGATTAACAAACACAGCTGTGCTCTCTCAGCTGCCCTTGCAGCACCAGGGCTGCCCTGACACCCACCTTAACAAGTGCCCAGCCCATGCGCTTCCTCACATAACGCAACTGCAGCCGTACACTCCGAGTATTTTGGGATCAAAGCACCTTTAAGTCCGGAGTATGAACACTCAGCCTTCACATGCCCATTTTAACAGTGCCAGAAGGATTACTGCCCATGTTTGTAGCAGGAAGCCTCTTCCTGGGTGTCTAAAATCCAGCCCCTTAATGTTCTGATTTAATAAATATAGTGGTGCAATTATGAGACAACTGCACATGGGGGAAAATAACTTATTTGCAAAATAAGGTGTAAATATTTACTGTCACAAAATCAGTAAATATGCTGAAAAAGCAAGTTACAATGGGGCTATCTCATAACCTGAAAAGGCAACCAGGTTGTCTGAACCACACTGTAGCAACATTTCCATGTTCAATTGAGAGAAAGCAAGCTGCAGCCAGTCACTGGATCACTACTGCCTTAGGAAGGAAACTGTAACTAGAAGGAGTACAGGGTGCCACCTTTGCTGACATTCATTCTTTTTGCTGCAGACTTAAGAGTTACACAGCTGTCTCCCAGCAAGCTGTTGGCAGCCTGCAGTTGTAAGCATGGATTCACTGCCTAGGAAGAGATACTGGGGAAATGAATGTGGGCACAGGAAAACAAGAACAAAGATCAAATGCCTCTGAAGAAATTGCACTCAAAACATTGATGTGCCAAGTCCAAAGCCCAGAGGTACCTGCACTGAATGAACTAAAGTAAAAGGGCTGGAACTGACACACACCAGTGAGGCTGTCTTGGGGAGAAGAAAAGCAGCTGGGGCAAGCAGAATTCCCTGACTGCTCTCACCTGGAGCACATGCTGCATCAGCCCAGATGCATCTTGCCACGGAGCAGGGGAATGTGCCCACTTACCCGTCATGGCTGAGGGCCGAGCAGTTACAGCTGCAGCGAGCACCTTTTGCCCACTGGTGTGTCTGAGCCCCAGGAGCTGCGTTCAGTACAAAGCAGCAAGAGGAGCAACGCTGAAAATTACAGCACCCATGAACTGCAGTATAGCTTAACAACCCTCCTGTGAAGTTATTCACCAGCTACACTGAGCATGCTTAAAAACAACAATGCAAATGCTTTTAAGGACACTTTGTAAGCACAAAAATAGTAGAAACAAAACCTGGTGAACAATTTGAAAGATACAAAAAAGTGCCTTTCCATAGCAGTGCTTTAAAAATGCACACAATGGTATATAATCTTATTGCTCAAAAAATCTAGTCTGAAATATTAAAACAATTTCCAGAGGTGCTGAAACACATTTTAAAAAAAATCATATGAAACGGGTCAGGAGAGACAGCACCACTAATTTTTCTCTTTTCATGATGCACCTATTTAAAACTATATAGTTATAGATGTGTCATTTTCCACCTCAAATTAGCAACTTTTATTCATAAAATATTCACAGAGACATTTATTTCATTATTTGGATTTTAAAAAAACCCTTCATAAAAAAAGGAATGGGGGACGCTGTCACAGTATTTCTTAAATCTATCATCCTGAATTACTCTAACGAGAGATTAGTTTATGTTGATTTTACACATGTGAGGATACTGCCAGGTCAAGCTGCTGTCTTTGTTTCATTCTTTGGGAAAAGGAAAGCATTTAAAGTTTGCTTTTGGAGAAAAAGTAAGCAAACAGTGAAATTATTTACCCTATGAGCCTATTGACAGTATCCCCATGGTGACAAGGGAAGCTGTAACAGCTGAAGATGGGGCACTACAGTCCAAGCATTTTAGTTGTTTTACAAGGGCTGTGTCCCACCACCCTGCAATGAATGTGCAGTGATACCTAAGACCACTTACACTTGCACTACCTCATCACAAGGTCTGAATATGTGGGTAAGACTGTACAACCAAGCTACTGAAGTAGGTACTGAAGAAAAAGGACTCTCATACTTGATCTGGTGACCGATTGTAAATTGGTGACTAACAAAAAAACAAGCAAATCAACAGTCTATTTTCTACTCACATGGGCCCTTAGATGACATTCCTAGCAAATGTTACTGCCTCTTAAGGTTGTTTTATTTCCAGTCTTCTTCCTGGACTGCTAGAAGTGCAACTTTGTAATAAACAGGTTAATGCACTGGTCACAGTCTCTGTCAGGTCAAAGAAAAGAGAGAATTCCTACTCTCCTTGTCCTGAAATTGCCACTCCCGTCTCTCTTTCCAGTAGGGAAAGTTTGCTGACAATTTCTAATCAATTACAAACAATACTTTCTTTACGCATTTCCAGACGCTTGTTTTTGTGAAGACACTACATCTTACCAGGCACAGACCAGGTGAGACTGGAAGCTGTGCATGCCTGTGTGAGCACATAGCGCTTTCTACAGAAACCTACCTGTTCGTTCGGGGTAAGAATTACACGGACAGCTCATGGATCGGCGTGGGTCAGCCTTGGGGCTCGGCAGGATTTTCGACTGCAGGAGTCCTGGCAGCTTTCAGAAGGGGTTAACACAAATATATTCATCTTGAGCCATAGAAACAAATGATTGGGCCTACTATCAGTTAGAATGCATAATGGTTTGGAATAATATATATTTATCCTACTTAACTGCATGGACAAATAATTTTGAAATAATTTGTATCAGTGTATATTTTTAAACTATTTGAAAGGAGGGGGAGGCTCTTTATAGTATAAATATATTTCACTCCAGCCCACTATATATAAAATCTATTTCTTTCCTCTGAACATACTCATTTTCAGTAGTATTATGACCAGAATGTTTTGGTATGTTGCATCTGTACTTTTCAATCAATGGACAATGTACAGTTACCAGCCAAACACCTCAGCTCTGCAGAATTTACCCACCACAAACTGCTGAGAAGTTTGTGGGTTTGGGTTTTTTATTTCCTTTCTTTAAAGTGCCCCCTACATTTCCATCTTTATGGTAACATTTGACCAGTTAAGAGTCCGATTCCAGATAATATACTGACTGAAACAATAAATACGGTTCTACAAAAACATTCTGGTTATCTTCTATAATTGCGACGAAATATATCACAATATATTATATACCTACACTTATAATACATGCACAAACATGTCTCACGTGGACAGACACTACAAAAAAATTATCTCCCTCCCCCTCCCCTAAATGCAGAAAAAGTAAGAAAATGGGGGTTTGGTCCAATCCATAAGAAGGGTAAAAGAAACTGAAAGAATGAAGCCAACACCTCTCTACCCACTTTTCCCAATAAAGTATCAACACCCCTAAGCCCCCAACTTTTTTAAGCTAGCCATGAAAGGGGAATGAATGTCTTTACATTTAGCCTTAGCTGCAGTTTGAGATCACCTCTTTTAATGGGGCTATCATCCACATCCCCACATTCTCTCCAAGTGCGCAAGATCACGGGCTGGCTGATCACAGAGCAGCCCACGAGTCATGGAGAGCACTGGCCCTGGGGACTGACTACCAGTCCCGTGACAGCTTGGTGTTCTGATCCCTTTTGGGGGGTGCGGGGGGTGGCCCCCTCCGTAACGTTGCATAGCCAGAGATATGACTGCCTCCAAAGCCGCTGGTCTTCTGCTGGTCAGCCAGCAGCTCTGGCGGGGGTGGAGGCAGGGCCATGTCGTCCATGGTGGCGGTGGGCTCCGTTCTGGACATCCGCGCAGAGGAGAGGGAGCCGTGCCGGGTGATGGATTTCCGCTGCAGCGTCCGGTTGAGGTCTGCCAGGAACCCCGGCTGAACGCTAAGGCTGGACTTGGGTGACGTGGGCACTTGTGGGCCAGCTGACCCTGGGGGCTCTGCAACCTCCGCCTGTGTCAGTCGGGTGCTGTCGTTCCGCTTGGGCCGTGTGGGTGGTGGGGCTTTTTTCACAGATGGTTTCGACCACGCCTGTGGCTGGGGATTTACAACAGCGACTTTTGGGGAGGTGCTGCCTGAAAACACAGATGGAATTTCTACTGGAGGGGGAGGAAGATCTATTTCAGGTGGTGGTGGTGGGAAGTCTGAATCGGATGGTGGTGAAGGGAATTCAACCACAGGTTCCTTTCCAGACACACTCGGAGCAGAAGCCTTGGCTGGGATCCCACCTTGTGGAAGGACAATGGGCAGGCTCACACCAGAAAGGCTGAGTTTTCCTGGCTTTGGAGGGGCTGGAGGGGGCGATGACTCCTTGGAAGGAGATCCTGACGGCTCTGGTGAGTGTGCAAATTTGCTGACAAGGCGGTCCACTGAAGGCCTCTTGGACTCGTGGTACTCAGTGGAGCTTGTGGACTTGATGCTGGAGTTGCGCTGAGGTGTTGGAGGTGGTTTCTTCCCTCCAGGGCTTGATGTCTTGCCGGCCTTTTTGACTGGAGACCCTGATTTGTCTGGAGGGGGAGAACCTGCAGAGGAAGCTGGGGAAGGAGGTGGAGGAGGAAACACTAAACTGCTCTCTGGTGGAGGAGGGGGGAAATCTGGTGAGGGAGCAGCAGCAGGCTGCCATTTGGGCTTTGCCTTCACTGCTGGAGGTGACTGTGGAGCCACACTCAGTGGAAGGGGTTTCAGAGGCTGGGGCTCAGTGGCAGGTGGCGTGGGAGGAGGGGGGAACTGGCTGACTATCTGCTTCACCACCGATGGCACTGGGGACTGAGGAGATGGAGGAGGCTTTACTGAGAAACTCTGCTGCTTTGGGAATGTTGCAGGGGGAGTGGGGCCAGGAGGGGCTGGGGGCAGAGGAGGCACCTGGGGAGAAGTGACACTTGGTTGTTTCTTTATTGCAGGGGGCAAGGGCGAAGTCACAGGGGGAGTGACATGTGTGGCCCCTGGTGACGCTGCCTTCCCACTAGGCTGAGAGGGCAGAGCTGCCATGACAGGCTTTGGGGGTGCCTGGGGTGGTGGGGGGGCAGGCACAGGAGGAGGCGGTGGTGGCAACGAGGAGGCAACAGTGGCCTGGCTTATATTTGGTTGAACC
>VZTF01008143.1:769181-847222 GCA_013397755.1 Cnemophilus loriae
GGCTGCGATGCTGTGTAGGGAGTCACCGCTTTCGTCTGCGGGGACACAGGAGCTGTGACAGACACGAAGGGCCGACCTGCAGGCTCCACTCGCGCCTATGGGGAAGGGATTTTTAGTGAAAGTGGAAAGGGAGAAAAAGAAGAGAGAGGGAAGGAGGGAGAAAAGGAAAGAGACAAAGAGATTATAAAGTCAAGGTCTAAATGTGCCCATCATTAAAAATTAAGTGGCAGATTACAGCATGCAAGAATTATTAGCAAAACACTGGAGTGAAAGACAATTCCGTACACTGACAAGCCCGGACCATGCAAGGGGATGGGGCAGGCCGGGAGGGCAGCTGGCAAGAATCAGTGGAGCCAGGTCTGCTCCAAGCGAGGCTGACTGTCAGAGAGAAAATACACCAGCCTTGTTACTTCCGTGGGGCAGGCAGTGGGACCCAGTGAGAATCCCTGGCCTCCTTTGGGCAAGCGTAATGACCGAAACAGAGCCCCCCCAGAGCACCACAGGCCATGACAGAGGACAGCACGCTGAGCCAGAGACTGTGGATATATCAGCTCAGTCCCACTGGAATCAAAGCACACACGGCCTCCCAGAGCTCGTCAAATCCTTACAGCTATTAGTTCAGGCCTTACACTGTTCAGCATCACAAAATGCAGAAATCCTGAACTGCTCTAAAACACATTGAGAGCAAGCTCTGCACAGGAATAGTACTGAGATACTTCTCCTCCACATGCTCTGCCATCCAAGACCGGCAAGATAAAAATAGGGAAAAAGAAGGAGAACCGAGTTTTCCTATGAAAATTTCCCCAGAAGGAAATGTTTAGACATCTGCAAAACAAAGTAAACTTGGGAAAGAAAAGTTACGCATGCAACTATTATGTTAAGCAGAAAAAATAAGGAGAAACAGGGAAAAGCTGACTAATGGAAGGATCAATGGGAAAGCAGCAGGCAGAATTTTAGTCTACTTGTCGAGTTTTGCTCAAGTTGAGTTGTTTCTCAAAAACTGCAAGCCTACATTCCTCTTAAAACGATAATTGCATTACTCAAGTTTATAAACATCCTCCTAATACAAAATGTTTTGGCTACAAGCCAAGTTGTGAATTTCACAGTGCACAGCATAGAAACATGCATTAGAAATACACCAACACCATGGCAACTGACCACACTGGGTACCTATACCTTATTAGTAGATACTTTGCAATAAGTTAGCCCGATTATGCTCATCTGCACGGGAAGAGCACATTTGCATGTTGCTTTGTTCTAAACGCAGGCGCACAGTGTCTGTATGTGCAGAACTCCACCAGAAGGATTAGAGCCGGAAGCAATAAACAGTGATTTTACAACAAACATGGGCTGTGCCTCTACCTGTCACATTAGGTCTGGAAGGCACGAATATTAACAGGTCTGGAACTAAATCAAGGTGTTCACATTACAAAACAGAGAAATCTTGATCTCTTGCAAGTGTTAGTCTGTAAATTACCATTCTCCCAATCACCCAGGTTAATGAATTTACAATTAGCACCACCTGACCTTAATTGTGCCCTGTATAAGGCACCATGGGTGTGCTGCCCTTAGTTGTGCTGAGCTTCACTTTTGACACCTGAGACAGCAAAAGGCAACAGGAAAAATAAAGGCGGCATAAAACAGATAGAGAGGGAGATGGAGGCATAACAGAATAGCTATCCCTGAATGGCAAGACCTTGGAGAATCTTGAATTTGTCTCTTAAAGCAGACACAGGGAGCATGCATTTGGGTATTTGTTGTAGCATCCCGTTTGAAATAATGTGTTCAAAATCTAACAAGCAAAATCAGACTTAATGAGATCTTCACAGCCAAACTGTGAACAAATGAATATTCTTTGGGCAAAGAGCAATCTTTCAAAATATGAAGTAGATGGATTACCTGCATTTTTGGAGAAATTTTTCTTAATCTTGGGTATATTTGAGCGAGGGAGGTGTTTTCCTCATACCCACTGAAGACAGTCATTTTTACAGTGAACAAATTAAACATTCAGGACAGAGAAAAGACTATTGTGCATATCAGGAGGGGGAGCCCCTCCCATCTCCACAGAATCAAATTAAATTTCAACATCACAGAAACATATTCAGTGATACTTTGTTTACAGAAGAACCTTGAGAGAGATTCACTGTCCTTTTTTTGTCCTTATAATTATGTGATGTCCGTGTATCTTGAGAAATTACTTATTGCATACTAGCAATTCCTATTTGTAATACGGATCTTCATGACTATCTGGAATTCTAAAAAAATGCTATAAAAACAATAGTATCTCTTTTTAAAATATAAACTGTGCCTTTTTTTTTTAGCTATTTTTTCCTAAGAAAACAAACTTTTGCAATTGAACTGTTTGCCATCTCTTTTCCCATGCTTTTGGACTGGTTAGCAAATTTAGGTCAAATATGACAGACCTCTAGAAATCTCAGTATGTTTTCGACTTCGAGAAATTGTTGCGAAGTTACTGGCAACCGGTAAATGAGGGGAAAGTGGGCAGCACTCACACATTATTAACCTGTTGAGGCACTAGTACAACACCCTGGCTGGAAAGAGCATCAACGTCATCTCCCTGCTGAGACACAGCATGCTCTGCTCTGCCCTGCTCGCCGAGGGGGATGAGCCAAGGCTGACAAGGTGGGAGAGAGCTGTTGCACAAGGGGAAGGGACACGCAGGAAAGTTCTGCCACTTGGCAGCACCCTGCCCACATGAACTTCTTAAGCCAGCTTTGACACCAAAGCACTGTAGCAAAGCTGCCTCTGAGGTAGCCGGAGACTAATCTGCCTAAAGCACGTCTCAGCATCACTGTTAACACCTTCTCATGCAAATTACAATTCTTCAACACTGCCGTTGCCTTTCCTGCCACACAGTTTAACGTTTTCCACTGCCAGTCTGATTTCCTAGTTATTGAAGTTCCCGGGCCAGACTTACACTGTAGTTTCACTGAAAGTAAATTTGTCACCAATTCACTCAGAATTGTTTAACACAGCTTCTGTAAGTTTACACGGTTCATTTCATTTGGATTCTTTGGAAGTTTTAGGGCAATCCATTTACCTGTGTTATGCATGAGGTGGAGAAATACACCTTTTCTTGGATTTGCAGAAAGGAATTCAAACTGATGAAATCTTGATACATGGATGGCCCTCAACAGCATTTTGAATATTTTATTTTTAACACGGCTTTAATCAGGTAGCATAAAAATTCTTGGGGTTTATTTAGATGAGCAATTGCCAACAGCACTTCAGACTTGATAAAGAACAACAGTAACAGCCCAAGGTAGTGAACTTTAAACTTTTGCTTAAAATCTCACAGAGAGTGTATGTAGCAGGACTTACACTGAACCCAAAACTTGAGGAAACAGTAACATTATGATTCTCGCAGCAGTACTCTTTTAGCTCTGTTGGATACCTGCTAGCAAATGCCCCATCTCGTGCAGCTATCTCACTCCTGCAGAAATGATGCATCCTATACCCACACAGAAGCCATCTGCTGATGGACATGCACCATGTGTTGCACTCATGCAGTAGAAAACTTGGACCACAATTTAGCAAGCTACATTCCTGGACTGAGTACTACATTACTATTAGAATCAGACAACTTCCAAGCCAGCAGGCACTGCAGGAAAGTTATGAATCCCAAAGGATGCAGCCATGTCAGCTTTCACACTGCCATATGCTTTCTCATTTGAAAAGGTGATGTGTTATCTTATTTTTAGTTATTTATCTGAAGCACCAGTGCCAGGTGTATTGACCCATGGTTTCAGTTTTAAAAAGCTTGCTTCTCTAGCTTGAACCTGGGGTCTGGGGAAGATTCAGAACTGACAGAAGTAATGACAGCTTCTCACAGTGCACTTCCACATGTAGCTGCTACAGTTAATGAGATCAAGGCTGTTCAGGAACCTGGAGATTCCTTCAAAATTGACAACAAACCAGCTTCAGTGGAGTTTCTGCTGTGCTTGGTAATCTTCCCCAGGAACTACAGCAATTTACCACAGAAAGAACAGAAAACTAACCAGACCAAAACAGACCTGAGCCCCAGCCTCAATGGGTTAAAATCTTTTGTAACTCTCTACCAGCAACAGGAGATACCACATCTGCCTTAATGCACAACTGCTGACAATGTCAGTACTTTTGTTTTGATCATATCTGAGGTTACTGGTTCCATTTCCACCTAATGTAACAGAAAACTTTTGAGTAAAATCTACCGAAGTACTTCAAAATATATATATCTGCTTTCAGGCCCCAGTTATTCACATCTTTACAATGGAAAGATGTGGCTACTTAACTGGAGACAGATCTTAGTGAAAGAATTTCATTCAACTTGTTAACAGCTTGTCTTTTTATTTTGTCTTCATTCAACATTAGTTAATAGGATTCTGTGAGAGGGGCTGTATAACGCCTTCAAAGAACAAAAGGCTTCTATGCACACAAATAAAAGAAAGAACAGAAAGCTGTAGAGCTGAATTACCTGAAAAAGTGAATCCTAAAAAACAATTATATAGCAGTGTAAATCAACCATGTAAAACAGAAGAAATGCCACTCAAGACACAGGTGGAAGAGGTACAACACCCTGTCTCATACATTTTGTTGGGCGTTGGTTCTCAAACTAAAGTCTTCTTGTTACCTTGCTGGATTCCTCCAGTTGAGTGCCTCGTTTCCAGGCCTCAGAGAACATGGAGCTGACAATGCTTTGGGAACGGACATGTCCAGCTGGCTGGGTGTCAGAAACTCCACTGTCAGACTGATTAGAATGATTTGACTGAGATTCTGTTCAGAAAAAAAGTTAAGGAACAGTTAGCGTACTTTTCTGAATGTAGGCATCACGTCAGTACGCTTATAATGCAACTCTGTGTCACTTGTTAAACATGTCATCCCCCCAGAGGACGCTGCTCCCAGTAACGGCTGCATAAGCTCTACCTCACATCCAGGCCATCACCATCTGGGAAATAAAACAGTGCAACAGATGCCTGGTATTAACCAAACCTGAAGCTGCACAAGGATGAGAGCATGTCAGCTATGTTTCAAACTAAAAACACTGCAGCTGGCTGGGTTCTGAAGCATGCCACAGCCCCTGCACTTTGGGAAAAGCCCTATTTCATGCAGTGCATGCATCCTGCTCTCTCCAGCACTCCCTCCCAGCACAACCTTCAGAACAGACCCCGGGCACAGGCCGAGGACAGGTAAACGACACCAGCCAAGGCAGGACACTGCTTCCAATGACCCATTCCTCAACATAAGAGAAGGACTGGTGTGCATCCTGCAAGTGGCCAACACAGATGATGCTCTGAGTCCACAGGGTGTCTTGACAAGACAGCAGCAGGCACTACCAGACCAGCTTATTCAGCCTGGCACCTGCTTTCTGTGTAATCTCAAACTGTCCTGGCACGGGTTGGAATGCAACTTTGGCAGAACATGCATGGCTGGTGGGCTGTGGCTCAGCTCCCTACAAGAACTGACACTTTATCAGAAGAACACCCAGCTTGGATGGAGAAATCGTCAGTAACCAAGAATTTACCACTACACCACACAGCTGAAACAACAAGGTACCTTCTCCCAGTTAGGCTGCATTTGCTTAGTTCATTCCTACAAGCTACTTTCTGAACCTGTCCAATCCAATAGCGTTACTTCCAGACCCATATCTGAGGCGGACAAAACACCTTCACACAACAGCACATTTTCAACCTAGCCCCTGAAGGTTCAGAATAAACCACCAAAGCATCAGTCAGCTCTGAACAGTGAAATTACACTGTATAAACCATTTATCAATTTTTAAACTGTTACATGCAACAAGAAACCAGCCCCAATTCTGCTGAGAGATAACCAGGAGCACATTAATACAGGCATGCACAATTTGACATAGGAACAGAAACAGTATTTTCAAAGTTTTCTCTAAAGAGATTGTTTGGATCTCTGCCTTTGGGCAGGGGCTATTTCTCATTTTCCAATTTCAAATATTTCAGTCAACAATGCAGTTTAAGAACTACGTATGTATGTTCTATGCATCATTACAATAGAAATTTGATTTTTCAAATAGGTGAACATAGAGGCATCAGGAATTTGAAATGATGTTTCCTCCTCTCAGTATCAGAAAAACATTTTTTTGGAAGTGAACAAGAAAGTACTGCATATTTCAAATACATACACCACTGCAAGTAATACAGCAAAATAGGTTTTTACCTGCATGTGTATTTATATAGATGAATGTTATAGAAAAAGTCTATGTTTTAGACTAAACATAGCATAAAAGACTTTAGAGAAACAGTCCATTTCCTGCAATAGTCTCTCCTGAGGCACCCAGACAGCAGATGATAACAAAGACAATTGAATCTTTGTATTATGAGATAGATCACACTGTTACCTGGCAAACTCGATGAGCTGGAGCCTGACTTGATACTGGAGCTAGACAAGGAGGTCCAGTCATATGCTGATTCTGTTCTCTTCAACGCTTCCTGATAGTTCATGTATAGTTGCTTCCCGTACTAAGCAAAATGACAAACAAGTTTAACAACTCTGTATAGGCTGTGCACCTTTTACAGACTGTTGAGCTCCACCTCTGGCTTCTCTATTGCATCTTTCCTCCTGCCAGCCACCCCCAGCCAACACAGGCTCTATGTTAAGGAGTTCAGGCAATATTAATTGTATTAGTGAATTGCTGAAAGAAAGAAAACCAAATTATTTATGCTAGAAGAGACAGTGTCAAGCAAGAAATAGCCCAACGAATAAACCAAGACAGGCTGAGGATCTTGGAAATCAACTCTATTTTCTAAATTCTCTTTTCCCATATGCCTTCTTTTTTAAAATCTGAAGGGAGCTGGCTAAAATCTATCCATGATGTATATCAGAACTGTTTCATGTGACAGAGGTGCAGCAGAAACAAGAAGAAAAGGCCCAATTACTGAATTATTATAACGAAGCCTAATAATTTTGCTAAGGAATGAAAAATGTAAGAAGATTTTACAGTTCATGTTCAGAATAGTTAAACAGAGGGAAGTTAGATTTACCATGTATTTTGCTAAGTAACTGCAAATGGTTTTAAGCAGGTGATGACAACTACTCATGACAACAGTGTAAGACTGCCTGGGGGTTACCTTAGCAATGCGGATGCCATTGATCCACTGGTGGAGAGTCCTTACATCATCACAGCAAAGATATTTGATATACTGTGATTTCTTCTGGATCTGAGGATGCTGCAAAAAAAATATTGTACATTCTCATCAATGTTTTAATAGCTAAGAAGGCAATGGAAGCTTTTATTTGTTGAAGTCTATACAGATAAACCTAACGTTGGTAGCTCTTCAGCAGTAGTCTGTATTTAAGCCCACTTAAAAACGTTCCAGAATATTTCAGGAGGTGAATTTCAATGGGGATTGCCTTCACACACAGACTGGCAGTGTGTCCAGCACGCACTGATTTCAAGTTTGAAACACTAAGAAAGGGCAAGTCTTTCACTATTTTGGGGCCGTAGTGCTTTCTACCTACCAAGAGTCTTCTGTACCTATGGACTGACTCACCACTTGACAGAGACACCTGACATTTTACCTTTCTCTCACATAAAAATCCCCCAGACTAGAGGAAAACAAACACACTGGTGTTCTCTGCCTTTGCAGGCTTAAGTGAGACTCTCCCCAAATGACATGCTGTTAAGCACAATTCCATTTTCAGCTTCTAGAGCCTTCAAGGTTCTCACCCTACTGATACACGGCTTTCATCTAAAAATACTTGCTGCTCCCACATGCACATATAAAAAAATGAAAAGGCACTGTATTTATCAATTCAGCAGTCAAGAAAAAAATGCCTGTTTTTCAAAAATCAGACACTGGAAGTCATTCTGGATGGATTATTCAGCTCTTTCCTGTCCATGCTGTAGAAATTACAGGTCTCTCAGCTGTTGGGGTAACTGAATACTGCAGTTCTTATCATTTCCTTTTAGCTTACAGCTCAGTGGCACAACACAGTTTTGCTAGATGATCGTAGGTATGTAAGTTTTACTGAAGACTGTCTGAAACATATATCAAAGAACTTTTAAGCTTTTCCAGAATATTTTATCCTGTTGCCTTCCAATACAATTATTTAAAAACTAACATAAGATGTTTATGTCCATAAACAGAATATATATAACAAATTTTCTTATGAGAGTAGATAGTTGTTCTCATTTTTCACTACCAGCCTCCTTCACATACATGTTGTATAACAAAGAAGAGTTTATAGAAGCAAATACAATTACTTCACTAAGAAGCCAGCTTCTTCCTGGACTTGTTCAAATATTTGGTTATATAGAAATTAAAGAACTTCTCAGAAATCTGACATTTAGGACCAAGGAGTTAACTTTATATACTAGCATACAAATGTTACATTTAACAATAGCACAGCTCTTGACTTGAGCACACAAAGTTTTGATATAAACAAAGGAAGTGAAGATAAAGACAAATCCAGTCTGGACGTCAGTAGAGAATTGGGCCTTCAGTTTGTATTTGCCATTCACCTGACCCAAAGGAGGTACTTCCCAGCTTAGTGAGTCTTTGTGGCACAAAGCTCTGCTTCTATTAAAAAAAGTGTAGTTTCTATACGTTTGTACTAATTTAAAACACTGATGTAACGTTATAAGAATTGGTGAAGGCAGAACTGAATCCTGCTTAATATAATAATTTGGTGATTCATCAGTTCCACACAGAAAATATAGCTTCACTTGGTGTAAACTACCCAACCAAATCTACCCCTTTAATTTACTTAAAGGGATAATTTCTACACATTTTTGTGTCTTCATTAATGTTACCATCAAATTTTATGCTCCAAATGGCTATAATTTTTTTTAAATAAATCTACTTACTTTGTGTGGTCAAAAAGTCTGAAAAAATAATTTACTATTAACCTGTCCAAATGATATAGACAAAAGTGACATGCAAGCAGAAAAAATCAATTTACTTCAAGGAATTTCTATATACCTACGAATACTGATATTTTTGTTTGCATTCAATGACCTATAAGAACATGGGAAATACTTCCAGTTTCAGCTGTGTACTTTCTCCACTAATATCATGTCCCATATTTAATATTCCATGTCTCCTCAGTGGGCTCAAAGACATGTTGCCCTGTCCACTGAAAATGAAATCCTCTCTCAGGCAGTGGACAGGCAGCCACACACTCCAGGCACAGTACACAGTCTAATGTACTGACATATACAACACCACATGAGCTACAGAGCAGGGAGGGGAAAAGTGCAGCTATAACCATCTCTTGGTACTGGCACCATTTCAAATCCAGGAAGACACTTTACTTGCTGTGAACAAGCACAGTGTGAAAGCCTGTTTTAAAATAGCTTGGTACCCAGCTATCTTGCAGGAACTGACACCATTCTGAACACTACGTGGGAGTCAACAGAAACTAAATGTGTTGATGCAATTAAAATAACTTGCTGCACTCAAGTTATTAGATCAGTTTAAGATCAGGTCACTGGTTTTATAACAATTTTTGCTACTTGTTCTTTCTACCTGTCCTTTATACTCAGAAGATGCCACCTTTACAGCATCCCCTTTCTCTCACGTTGGTCCATAAAGGGTAGACTTGAATCTTTAATATCAACTTCTGCACTACTCTGGACCTACACTGAGAAGATAACAACTTCCTGGAATTAGCATTTCAAGGGGTATTATCTCTTTGAACCTAAACAGCTGTAAGGTATAGAGTGGTTAAATGGAAGGGAAGACCTTAGGGTATGTTTTACAGTATAATGAACAATTAAATAGACTGGCACTCATCAGTCTGGAAATAAAACAATTCGAGGCAATACAAAACGTTTATGAAGTCATGACCAGCACAGAGAATAGGCAACAACTGTTCACTAACTGTTCACATCGTATACAAGAACTAGAGGAAAATGAAATGAAAAGCAGCTGATGGTTCAGAACAAGTAACAGTGTATTCAAGGTATAGCCAACTGCTGCAGTGTTACCTTTAGCACTAAACAATAGTCTGTGGGTGCCTTGTATTTGTTCCGATAGTCCTGTCCATAGTAAACACTGACATGGTCTAGCTGTAGAAAGCACACAAGATCCCGTGAGACCTATTAAATACAAAAACAGTCATTTACAAAGTATCTTTATAAAAAATCCACATACATTGACACAATCAGTCTAATGCTGACATCCAATACTAATGTAAGGTCTAGTTAAGGCCAAATATTAGTTTCAATCTGATTTGAAAACTACCAACACAAGAAGGAATAACAGCTATGCATAAACTCCTGCATCAAAAAACCCTTCATTTTTAACCAGGATATCCTTTTTCGAATTCAGTCTGGGTTTTGTGTTTCGTCTGCATTTTGCCTTTTGACAACGTTTTACACTGGACTACTAATGTTTCCTCAGAGCAGGTATCACGAGAAAGTAAGTATGATTGGTTGATCAGTAAGTTATCAGCTGCTGGTTACATTTCACCTTGGTAATAATCAAGGTGTCCAGATTCCAGTGTGACTGTGAGTAGAATTCTAAAGATGTTTGGCAGTGAGTGTAGGGCAAAGAATTTCAACAGGCTACTTGCATACAGATTGTTTTAATGAAGCAAAAGATTATGGAAAGAACATCTGACATGCATTCAGCTCTAAAAGGAGCTGTTGTGCTGATAGAGATTTCCTCTTCGTTCCCAGATGGGTGGGAGGTGGACTTCCTGTACTGGGAATCAGTGGATGCTCTCAAGACTGATGGATTCATGGATGACTTGAACTCACAGTAGTTCAGCCTCGAAGCTGTAATGTATTTGTAGTGGCTTTCTACTTATTTTACATTACTGACACAGAGAACAGCAATAAGTGATCCTGAAGAAATGGAATTACATTTACCAGTTTCAAAAAAATGTAGCACCAATTGGTCCAAAAATAATCCCATTTATATGAACTAACTAAACACAATGAAATTATGCAGACTGATTGTGGAGTTGGTCTGATACTTCATGATCAACATTTGCAGAGCAATTTGGTCCTCCATCTGAATTCTGCTTGAGCAGACAGCTTCTCCACTCCACCAAAAACTTTTCCTCAAGTATTTCTGAACACCTAACCCTAACCTAACTTAAGAAGCAGACCCCTGTTTTCTTGTATTTTTAAACTGGGGTTACACCCTTCACATCAAATGCTGCCACAATAATTCACACAATGTTTCCATGATAAAGCCAGCCTTTTAATTAAGGGATGTGGCACTTGGAAAGGCACAGCTAAGCCAAAGCTTGAAGCCAATTCTTGTGTGCACTGTTTACCAGCAACAAACAATTCAGAGCATACCTTCATTCAAGTAGCATACCTTCGCCTTCCCTTTAGGGACATAGTAGATTCCAGAAGCCCGAAGAAGGAAGTAACGTTTCTTCCAAGACTTCTTACCATCCTCTTTCAGCCACAAAACTCCCTCAATCTCTGGCACAGTTACAGAACTTCCACAGAAGCATTCCTGCCAATAAACACACTGGTTAAACAGACAGAACAGAGAGCATGCAGTGGTTTGTTTTGGATGACTGAAATTCTTTATCCAAGGAATGCACTCGTAGCAGGGACAGCTCTTTTTTCACATGTGATATGAACTGCAGATTAATCACAGAAGCAATAAGGTAACTCAGACAAACATGATAGGGCATCTGAGCATTTGCTCAGTGCAACAATGACAAAAAAGTTATTAGCAGCTGCTGTAAAGATTTTCTAACCACTGCTTCTCAGTAACAGATCCCCCAATGGCTTTACTGACTTTGAGGTCACGAGGTCACCTTGTATAGCCTCACATGTATAAGCACACACAAACCCTAACTGTGCATCCATCAGACACAGCTGCAATTCATTCCAGCAGTACTTCACTGCTACTCACTGCCCACAACACTACAACTTCTGCTAAGGTTCTATTTATAAAGAACTAACAGAGAAAACCAAATGCTTTAAATACACTCCAGATTAACATGCAGCACAGAGGCTTATGAATAATCCTTGAAGACAGAACGAATTAAGCAGAATTACAACTCTCTGCATGTTGTGGCTTCGAACAATTTTTTCATCCAGAGTATACATACAAACACTTATTAAAACCCATATTAACAATATACTAATAACATGCATATGCTACTTATAAGTTAAACTGTATTAAGTTTAATCCAAAATTGAATACCCCAACTATTTACTTTTGGGTAACTGTGGAAATTATAACCATTATTCTGGAAATCAAGTGGAACCTATGGCACTTCAGCCATATCAGAAAAGTATTTAGTTTTCGGCTTGTGAAGGCTATATTTACTTTTACTTTTTACTTTTGCTTTATTTGCTCCACACTTTTATGCCCTTATTTCTGTAAACTGGTTAATGTGTTTGATAATAATTAGTTTTCTGTCATGCATTTCTTAAAATTCAGTATTTGGGTTTTTATTTTAAAATGCAATTGAAAAAAAATTTTCCTACTTTGCTTATTATCAACATTTAAAATATTAACTTAGACCAGTCACCAAACTCATCCTCTAGAATTCCGTAGAAAATAAAAATTTGGAAAGTGCTACTAAAAAAATCTCTACCACCACAGATCAGAAACCCAAGTGACAGTTCTGCAAATTTCAACTTCAAATTAATGGTTTTAGCCATAGCTACAGGCAACCTCAATTTGATTATCACTGTGTATGGTATTTTAGATATTAAAAAAAAGTTTCTGTATTTAGTTTAACTGATCACATCTGAAACAGCGTTACATGAGAACAGCCATTTATCTCAAATATAACATATTCTGTTCTCAGTCTTCCAGAATTACATTCAGCTCTGTGCATCAATTTCAACCACCGCAACCTTTTGCAGTTTGCTTTCAAGCTCCAAAATGACCACTATGTCCTTTCTGTTGACATTCTTACCTCTAGCAGCACCTCTTTATTTCTGTCTGCCATCTCAGAGGTTTCTTTCTTCCCCAGAAGATAGTTCTGTAACAAAAGGAAGTTTAATATTTCTATAGGCATTCTGAAATGAAGCCAAATGGCATTTCTTGTTTACTTTTCTGTAGCAGTAAGAAAAACTCACAGCTAATAACTAAGAACAATGCACGAACTGAACAAAACCTTGTAGACTAACTGAAACTGTCAGACTGCTAAATAATACATTTAACTAACTTATAATCACCTTTACCAGAAATATCCATCAGTCCGTACTTTTACCCAAAGGCCTCATAACAACATTGTCCTGACTTTCCACGGATCAAACAGCTCTCTATTACAATGCATCCAGAAATAAAAATACTATGAACTTGCAAACACCACAATTAAAATATAAAAAACCCCCAGAGGTCTGTTACATACTGTCATTATTTCTGTTTTCAAAGAAGCACACATAGAAGCAATGTACTTCTTTCCACCTTGTTTTGAGTTTTGCTGAATAGAAATATTTATTTTCACAAAGAATTACTAAATAAAATACTCGTCGACTTTTTAAAAGGAACTTAATTATGCACAGGCATCATATCTTATTTAATAAGTTTTGTACTCTTATTTAGTTTGGAAGAGACTGGGAGAATGAAAAACCTCTTCCTAACCCCTAGCTCTAATACTGTTATGTAATATACTAATACCCAAATATTCACAAAGTTTAGCCAGTTTAATATTTGAAACCAAGGAGAAATATTTGGTTTATGCTGGTACCTCACTCCTGTG
This sequence comes from Cnemophilus loriae, assembly GCA_013397755.1. NCBI lineage: Eukaryota > Metazoa > Chordata > Aves > Passeriformes > Corvidae > Cnemophilus > Cnemophilus loriae. The sequence goes on from VZTF01008143.1 coordinate 782,838, forward strand.
ACAGTGCCCACTGTATGTACTGAGAGTAAACCTATAATCTACAACCTTTTAAAAAGAATGTAGAGTTTTGGTGCTTCAATACAAAGCACTTGCATAAGACCTGGTTGTCAGATCTTGCTTAAAAAGAAATAAAATCAAGTAAACTGATGTTGTCCCATAGGATGAGCATGCAAAACTGATACCCAGTTTAAATCCAATAAATTAGCATATAGATGCCATACAGATATAAAAATTATCAATAAGATCAAAAGGGAATACATTAGGTAACAGTTAAGACAGAGATCAAGTGATATTACATCCAGTTCTTTTCAATGCAAATTCTTCAAAGAGCCACCTTCTGCTTTTCTGTTTCCTTTCCTCCACTCCCTTACAATACTGAACTGCTGCCAGATATCAAGTCTGTAGCCACCATTTGAAAGAAGAGAGGTCTTTGAGGCCATTTGAGAGGAAGAGAGGCCTTTGGTTTCTTAGCCAGGGAGCAGGAAACACAGATGAATATAGGCAGGTCCCAACTTCCACAGGAAACGGTACACGCTCTCTTCTCTTCGCTTGCCACCTGACCATGGAGTAGCTATTCTCTCAGATTTTGTCTTCCCCTTCTTGCCAGCAATGTAAGAATGCACAGTGGAGAGACATTACTATTAGCAATAGCTGTCAACACCTTTCTTGCATATTTACATAATTGAGCAGCACTAAGTAGGGGTGTAAATCCCTGGAAACTGCCTGCCTTCATGTGCATGAAAACTACTCACGAACACATTAGCAAACAGATTGCTTCAGCTCATGGTTGTCTCTTAGAGAGCTGACTTTGGGCCAACAACACTGTGGATGTATGTAGTGCTTAAGCGTAAAGTTGCCTGGCATTTTAATACACAAGTACCAAAATGAAAGTATGCAAACGAATGCTACCAAAAGCTAAGAAACTGCCATCAGCCACACACATATTCAGCATGAATCTCAGGCTTACCTGTGGATTCTTGAAAAGTGCGTATTTCTCTATACGTTCCACGAACATTAGTTTGTTTTGACTATCTCTTGTCCAGTTCAGGAGATTTTCCACTAAATTTTCATGATCTTCAAAGATCCTTTCTGCGGCAATAACAAGAGAGCAAATACATTTGAATCTGTCGCATTTTGTGATAGAAACTAAGCTGTAGTCATATCTAAGAGACAAGGCATATACGCAGAGAAAACAGAGTTCAAGAACTACTACAATGGGAAAGAAGTTTATATGCTAAGAGACTAAAAGAACTTAGTCCACTTCCAGACACGCCCGGAATGATTTTATACATCCAGTCACTCAATACGGACTTCTGTATCTTCAAGTTTATAGTTCCATCAACATGTGAAGTGTTCGTATTTTTTTTCATCTGAGAAGGCCTACCATCCCACAGGAACACTGCAGACTCAAATGATAACATTGCAAATTTTATGAGCACAAATAAGAAGGCTATCATATTTATGTGTTTTCTGGTCTACACAACTCCCAGAGGAATGGACTGGGCAGCTTTTTTGGCACAAAACTTGCTTCTACATCCCCAATGACTATCTCGCTCATAAAGTATCAAAAAAGTAATGGGCAATGATCAGCGAGAAAAAAGGTTTCTGAAATGCAAAATATCCATGGCTAGTAGGGGTATTGTGAAGAAGTCTGAAAACTGACACTGCCTACTTCCTCTGATCTCTCTTGCTCAATAAATGATGTTATCAACAATGGCTTCTGAGAACTTTGGTTCTCAGTCAAAGCTCAGTCAGAATTTTGGTTCTCAGTCAAAGCTCTGAGCTTTGACTCTCAATTGAAATAGCTACCACTAGTGCACTAGTACTAGCACTTCAGATTACTGAAAATAGGCAAAAGAGAAAGGAGAAAGGAAAAAGAGGAAAATTTACTGAAATGGTAGAAAATAGCTGAAAACCCTCATTCTAAAATAAATACAAATAAATCTTTGGGAAACCACTAGACCAACTTTCTCATCCTTTTAAACACACCGAAGTAGAATCTAGCTGTTTACAATTTGTTCCTTCTTCATATAGCTCACACAGTGACTTTTCAGGAAATTAATTTTTTCAGAATCCTCTGGGACCTGCTTGACCTTTCAATTGCACCTGAAAGTGGAACATGATTTTTTCCCACAAAATCAATTCCTTCACATTCTTTCAGAAGGTATATGGCTGATCACAACCTAGACGCTATTGCTAATGAAGACTCAGATGACAGCTGACATCCCTACATCTTAGTGTGAATGCAACAAAATGTCATCTGCAGGGAGTGTCAGATGGCAACACTTTACTTAGCTCTCCCTGAGTTCTTTCTAAGAAGCCTCTGAGTTACAATTCATGACTTCCATCAAGCTCTATAACAACACAGCAATAATGTCTTCCAATAAAGTAAAAAAGTCATTACCTAACAGAAGAATAAACCAAAAAAGCTTCAGATAACTACGACACAAAAGTTTACATCGCACTGCAGCTTCATTAGTGAAACTGGATAGCTTTCAAAACATATCAACTCTCATTACAAGAACACAGTTTATTAAAATTTTAAGTTTTTGAGCCTAGTAAGATATTAGTTTTCATGTGAAAGGTAGAAGATTCAAAGAATACCCTGTCAGCCCACAACAACCATTTGGTATGCTACACTACCTAAAATAGACAAAGTTTCACCAAAAGAGAGAGGAAGCATTCATTTTCATTGTAATTTGAAATCAAGGTATTTGGCTTCAGTTCTGGGTTTTTCTTTAATCAAAGTCAACAGATAAGATGTACCTTACCCATTCCCCTTATTTTCCATTAAAATACTATATCCTTTGGCTAAATAAACAATGTGGTATGTGAAATGCAGTGCAAAGGAGCTTTAACTGCTTTTAGAGGAATACTGCTAATTGCATTAAAATATTTAACAGGAAAAAAATGTAGGTAGCTTTAAGCAAAAGGAGTTATTAGGATCTGTTCAAAATACTATTTACAAAGAGGAAGAAGCACAGAAAGTTTTTTATCCCTTACTTCTTTCTTTTGTAAAGAACGCATCAAAACCAAGAGGCTCAGTAACCAGACATTAGTAAGATTTTTATATTAGACCACAGAATTTAGCCATGTTTTAACATAAAAGAAGAAATAATTTTCAGATCATTCTGAAACAAGGTCAGTCATGAGCTTTATTACATGAATTAGCATTTATTACATTAATGAAGGGATAATGAACATTACAAAGTCAAGTATTTAAATCATTCTGAGGATATAGACTACTGCTGCATCAATGAATAAGAATTAGAAATGCTTATAATTATTACTTACCCATTTGCAATTCAGAGATGGTTTCCACCAATGACCAGTCTAAACTGTAGCCACAATGTGATTTGTCCATCAGATTGTCTAATACTTGTCTCACTGTTTGCCTCTCATCCACCATCATTGTTTTTGAGCTGTCATCAGACATATGGACTCTGATCACCAACTGTTAAGCAGAAAATTAAGGAAACAAAAAGAAGGATTAATCTACCACATTTCAAATAAAAATAAGGTTTTAAAGATTTTGTTTCTTCTTCTAAGGTTTTCTTACAGTAGCATAAAATTCAATCAAAACACTCCCTCAAAATATAAAAAGTCATAAATGATGGCTAGATATTTGTATCATGGACACTTAACAAGATACTGTTCTCCTTCAGCATAAGAAAGTAAATATAAAAGTCTTTCCAACACCATGAGAAAGTCCTTCAGCTGTGTGTTAAGAAGGAAAAAAAATCCTTCCTGCTGAAGTGTCCTGTTCTGGTAATAAAGTGTCTTTCAGACAATATCTAGGTGGAACAAACATAGATACAGAGTTCTCTACAAGCTTACGAAGAATCAGAATTTTTCAGATGTGCAATTTAAGCTTTCTGCCCGCTTCTTACGGTATTTTCTAAAAATGGTCATTATGCAAACAATATAGCAATACTAAACCTTACGTTTCTGGGGAATTCGAAGCAGCAGTGTGAAAAAATCTGCTTTTAAAACACAATGGCTTTTCATAGGCATTTTAAAGAGGTCACTGTCCAGAAACAAAAATCCAGCTGTTTTTTTAATCAAATCGAAACACTTAAGACAACAGATTCTTTTTGCCAATCATTATTACTTCCATTTTTACATCTCGTTCAGCTGGGAAAGATAAAACCTACTAGTTGTATACACTGGTTGGCTTGTTAATTCCCATCTTCCAGCCAGGACAGTTTTTCAGCTTTTGATCTACAAACAATTGATGTAAAATGCATTTTAAGCTACTGAAAAACTCCAGTCATAAAATAAAGATGCTAAACTTTAAGGGCACTCTATAGTCTTTGAGAGTACATCAAGTAATGGTCGTAGACTTTCTCCATTTGGTAATCTCTGTCTTTGGTCTGGACTACTTGTTGTCCATTCATCACTGGCAAATCCTGCTATGCATAATGGGAAAAGGCTCGTGAAGAAAACAGGCACAAATTTTAAACATGTGACTGCAGAATACACAACAGCAATCTCAGGAGGCTGCACCTTCATTTCCGTTCTGGGTAGAAGTTGGTTAAATCTTCCCAATGAGCACTAGCTGAAAAACAAACGATTCCTTAAGAAAAACATGATGTTATTCCACATCCTAGGATTTTCCTGATTAGGTCTAGTCTAGATGGGAAAGCACGTTACCACTCAAGATTAGAATGCTACAGTGTTCCTATTTTATAAAGGACAATTTAAGAGTAATAGACACAAGTGAGAAGAAGTTTGCCTGCATTTTCCAGGTAAAAAAAGAATAAGGATCTTACAAACCGGTTTAACTAACTTACCTTTTTTACTTGTGCTTCTTTAATCTTCTCTAATGCAACCCTAATCTTCTCAGCTTTCAGTTTAGCAGCCTGCTCCTCCTAGGGGGCACAACACACAATTCTAGTTAACACAAACTTCAGTGAGGTTTCAGACGGTTTAAGTTTGATGCTACCATGCTTTAAAACATCAACTGAAATGCTGATTTGCTGTCCCATAAATCTCCAACTATTTCTTAGTGATGACGAAAACTATTGCTTTTTAAGACAAAAAGTGTTCCTTTCCAATATTTAGAAATACAACTGCCATTATCTCCAAAGGAACATACTGGAGGTATATATTCTGTATAGACGTCTGGCATTTCTCTGTTCTCCTGTACTGTAAACAGCCTTATACTACCAAATATTTTAGCATATTATATATTTACAGTCACAGGTTGGGACAATACATATTCAACAAGAGTATGCAATTGAGTACACCCAATAGATTTCTGGCTCATCAACATAAAACACAAATAGCATGCCAAGAAGTATCTGAATTTAACAGCAGACAGAAAGTATGGAAACAAAACCTCTAACCAGGATTCCATACTACATGCACTAGTTTGAAAGATCTGGAACTATTAAATCCATTTGCAGTAAGAGGCTTGCACACTCCCTTTACCTTTACTAAATCCAACCTGTATTTCTCCTTGCTATAAGTATTTTAAGACACAAGGCAAATAAGCATTCTGTTGCTCTTCTAAGTAATCTATTTTTATTACAATTGGAAATGCATTAAAAATCCAGATAACTTAAATCTATTTGCTGATGCTAAAGAAAACTGTATATTGTTAAGACTTGCAATACAGAGTTTTAAATTCTGGATATTATAGATATTTCTGTTGAAATTGCATTTGAAACATGCAGCTAAAAAAGCAACCACTGTTTTGAAAATGACATATGCAGTTTTCAGACTTTCAAAATCTTAAACTGTGGATCTTCACTGTGATTAAAAACATCATAATTATTTTAAAATCTCTAGCACAAATAAGTCCATTAAAAACCACACAAATCCCTTCCAAAACATGCAGTATCCTTAAAAAGAATAATATTTTTCCCAGAGCCAAAGTACCACATCCCATCACAACATTCAGCATGCTATAAACATTTAGTTCTCTACTGCTTTCTTCTATGAATGTAATTCATAGTTTCTAGATGGTTGCTTTTCTTGTAGAAGTCAACACTCAGCTATTCTGAAATCCACAGAGTTTAAGTTTTTGACTTCTCAATAATTTGCTAATATTCATACCAGCTGTGAAAGAACATTCCCTTGTTATTTACTGCATTTTTAGTAGCTTTGGTTCTTCACATGTGTGACCATCCTGTGCACCAGAAAAAACATCAGCTGGACAGGACAGTATGCTACCTTGTGAGAAACGTAACTCTTTTCAATAAAATGAACCAGTAAGTTGACACGAGGAGAAATAATGTGAGCCTGAAACCTTATCTGGGAACTGAATTACTCAGTAACATAGCTTTTATTAGTCTACAGGGAACTATGGCTTTTTATTCACAATTGCAATGGTGTCCTATAGCTTAGAAAGGTTAAATCAGATCAGCATTCTATGAAAAACAAACCGCACCATGACACCAAGAATCATTTATTCTTCCTATTCCTTAACATTAACCGTTTCAATGTGTAGAAATAAATTATTACTAAAAAATGAGGTTTCACAGCACGAAGCCTGACAGAGCTCAAGAAGCATTTGGACAACGCTCTCAGGCACATGGGGTGATTCTTGGGGATGTCCTGTGCAGGGCCAGGAGTTGGACTCAATGATCCTTGTGGGTTCCTTCCAACTGAGCTTATTCAGTGATTCTGTGAAAGACTTGTAAGTTTCTAAAAGTGATGCTATGAACCGGTTCATCACGAAACCAGCAGAAGACTCGTTTTATCGTACATTTGAAGAAACTGTAATTCATTGTTTAAAAAAGCTGCTCATTAACCCAACCAGCACAATTTTCCAGCCCATTTCACTGTACACCTGTGCAAAGCACCAGGAGCACCCGCCCGCCACAGCGCACAGGCAGCAACACCAGGGCAAGCAACAAGCAGCTGTGGCCTCTCATATACCTGTGCCAATACAGCTAAAATATCTGGTGACCTCAAAGTTTATAATCCATCATTCCCTAAAATGCTTTTAAAAATAGATAAATACGTAGACCAAATAAGATTTTAAGGACCACCTATTTTAATGTGTACCAATTACTTTTCATTTCATATTCAATTTAATGTGGGTCCAGAGATTAGGATTCCTCATACTTTACTAGAGTTTAACAAAATCAGTTTAAATTTAAAAAAACCCAAAACAAAACAGAATTACGATTATCAAAATAAGAACTGGTTTCAACCAGTAACAAATTATAAAAACAGGTCTGAATTTACTAACTGGAAAACATAGTGAGGAAAAGAAAGCAAGAATTTGAAATTTCTGAAAGCATACAGTAGTCAAAGACTTTAAGCTATTTGGAGCAGTAATAAATTAAGCTCAGGGCACTGCTGATGTGGCAAACAATGTTTCATTGGAGAAGGAGGAGGAACTATGTATTTTGATTCCTTAATAAAATAACTAAATAACTCACCAAAACTCACAGCCATTTATTCTGTTTCTCTCTTAATGGCCCAAGATAAAAATACCCTGCCCATGAAAGCCACCCCAGAACAGCACTTAGACACAAACACAGGCTCTCTTCTCCCCCTGTACATGAAAGCACCACAGCTTCTATCCAGGAGGAAGCACGTGCAGTCCATCAGCTTGTACTAATAAGCTAACAACCCTTTTCACTGCACAGGGAGACAGGTGACAGATGGCACAAACACCCGACTGCAACTGTAAACTACTCAATGCCACCAACTACCAAGGCCAGCACATCCAGTCCAACCACATTTAACGCAGGTATTTATTTCCCCTTTGCTAGCAAATACCGGCAGCAGTGCTAGCAGCTGCTGAAGGGTTATAAAGATGCGGGTACATAGCAGGACTGCCGCACTGTCACGGCTTCACAGGCGGTACAGGCAACGTCAGTCCCTGCTGTGGCCACGCACCCGCCTCCCCCGCACAGCATTACAGCTCACAGCGCGCTCAGTGCTGCTGGGGCCGCACACACGGCTCCGTCACAGGCTGATCTGGAGAGCTGACACAGCAGAAGTTTCAGCAGAACCCACTTTCTGGTTAGATCATCTTCACAGTCACAGGCAAGCCTTGGAAACACACCAAGGAGATACATACACACACACAAACACTTCATAAAAACACAGAACATAACGGAGAGTCATTTCCACCTCTGGCAAGAAAAGGATTTTCTCTTATAATAGCAATACGCATCACTGTCAAATTGCAACAAATTCCTCACTTAACAGGACTATTCTGGGACTATTGTTACACTTGCATTTTAAAGCTTTGAGCTAAGATTACTTTTGGTTATGGAAAACGTTGCACCTGATTTAAAGAATACTTGGCAACGTATTTATGTATAGAACCTGTTAATCCAAAATATTCAAATGTATTATGAACCAAAATGGAAAATACATATCTCTTCAGTGCAATGGTCTTAAATTAATGACCTTCTTCTTTGCTTTTACATACCAGAACTATGTTTTGAATAATTTTAGCCTACAGTGAAATATCGGAAAGAATAACACAAAAAAATATAAAGCTAAGATTTCCGTAATATAATGACAAACACTGTTTCCTCCCCTAGTTGCCAATTAAATATGCAGTTACAAGATATTCCAGCTGTGTTTTAGCATTAAAGATGCAAGATGCGTGCAATGGCAGAGCTGACCTTGCTCAAGTGATTTTGTGCTTCACATTTCTAGGCTGGAGTTTTATTTTTTCTTTCATTTTACATTTTTAAGTGTTATCAACTAATCTCTTTTACAGAGATCACAAATAGAATGGAAGAAAAAGGGAGGGGGGGGCATAACTTAAGAAAGGTACTTAGAAAAGCCAGTAATTAAATGGTAAGAGGTAAGTAACAAAGTCCACATTTTACTTAAGTTATTAGCAAGGTGGATGCACAAACTACAAAATGTATAAAATAAGAAATTTCTTCTTTGTTTAATATTTGCTTTTTTTCTCTGAATTTTTTCTTTGAATGCAGATAAGAAGATAACTAAATACACAAGTAGCATTGACTTCTGAAGAACTAAACGCGGCTATCCACTGTTTATTTTCCCAGCTACAGTCTAGCCTTGGGTAGCAACGCAATCACCTGTTTTGCAAGGACTCTCCTTGCAGAGCTTGTACTGAAACTGAAGTTTCTGTTACCAGAGAACACCATATTAGCATCTTCATTTGTACCTAATTACCCAAAACTTCATGACATCTTTATTAGCCTCATGTTTAATGTATACCAGTCTGAATATTAATCACATTAATGAAGTTTTTCTGTTGATTGCTTTAATTTATTATTAAAAAGAACAGTAGAACAAGAGTGTATGTGATCAGCACTAAAACCAAAGGTGTGAATATTAAGAGCAGTTCTTCTGTATTTCTTGATAAACTCATTAGGACAAGCAGAATACTCCTACCCTAAAAATGTGCTGCAATCCTGGCACAGTCCATTTATAAACAGTGAACTTGTGTTTACAGTAGTAGTTCATGGTCATTCTCAAAACATATATTTATTGCATTTCTTCTCATAATAACTCTAAATAATGTCTATCTGGGTAAAGCAGAAAGGGAAGCAAGACATGAGTATGTGAAAGCTCACTAAATGTGCATGTGCATTCACCCTGGTGAGGGGTTCATCCTCCCTAATGTAGACTCACCACACATTTCCCCCTTCTTCCTTCCCAGTTTAGTACAGACTTTTCTATACCCCTGGAATATTCCTGACATTGTCACCATATTGCATTATGCTACTAAATATGGAAATGGCTATGAAGTGGTAGTGTTGTTTTAGGAGTTGTGTCTGAGAATTTTTCACCTGAAAATGTCTCAGATATCACAATGACACTACACTGGAGTGGTAGTGCCATATTTTTCCTTTGTTCTACTGCTTTGTTCACCATTCACAAACTTTTTGCTACTAGAAGCATAACTCAAACACAGAAGACAGCTTCTGAATGGAAATTGGAAAGCAGCAGTTACATTTTAAATGTATCTCAGAGTCACACCGGCCCTTGTCACAATTTCCCACAGAACGGATCTTCTTCCTCACAGTCTGTAAGGGCAAAGAAGGCCCCATATCACTAAAGAAGATGCTGAAAAGTACTGCATCTGGTATTGACCTCTCAGGGGCACCACTGGTTAATGCCTCCAAGCAGAGTTGTGCCCTTTTGAAGTTATGCTTCAAGGTATGGCAGAACAGAACCTTAACCAGCAGAGACGTGCCTTGTGCCATCTGCCTGAAAGGCTACTCGGACTAGCTTTGACAAAGCTGGTAGCAATGCAATAAAAAATTCAAAGGAATTTCACTGGCTCTTTATGCCTTGAAGCAACCATCTGCACTACATTTTCATCCCACCTGCCTCTGAACAGGACCTGCCTAGTGACGGCTCTAGGCCAGGCTTCTCACCAGGGCAAACAGTTATACAAGCAACAGTACGGGGATCTGCGACCAGGAGAAAAACAGCAAAGGGGAGGGGAAGAAACCCAGACAGACTAGGTGCAACAACGGGCCCTAGAAACCACAGTAAGGAAGTCTGAGAGTGGACAGATGACGACAATGTAACAGAGGAGACACTACAACTAACTGGCACGGAGATTTCGTTTGACGAAAAGCTCAACGGATATGTGGAACAGGGCAGAAAGATTTCAGAACACTGGCTGATTATTTAACAATGCAACCACAATAAATTATTATAAATAATATATAAATTATGTTTTTATTATAACGACAAAGTATATAATATTGTTACCACAATAAAAAATACGAAAGGTGACATTAAAATTACACAGGACATCACAACTTCCTCAGAAAGTGTCTGTAGGATGCTGGAGTTTTAGATTGTCCTTACACTCTTTGCAGATTAGAAATCAATTGCTCTATTTTTAAACTGCGTTAAAAAAAAAAAAAACCTCAAACAGATGCTTAATTCAAGAATGAGCACATCTGAACCAGAGTGGCCTAAGATGCATGAAGTCAACACCAGAACTGATTTAATCAAAAGTCTGATGGAATTACAGTACGCAGGAACCAAAAGCAAAGGAATCAACATTCGTAAGGGGAGTTTTTGTCTTTCAGGTCAACAAGAAAAGAAGAATGACATACCCACTGTTTGGGAAGAAAAGGTATAACATGGTTCCTTTACCTCCAGGTGCTGACATACTAGCTGAATCATTACATCATTAAATCACTATCATCTGTCTTCCTGAATGCAGTTTCAGCTTCACATGCATCAGAACAGTAGAAGAAATGCTCACTTCAAAATCCATCATGTTACATTTCTATTTTCATGGCCAAAACTGAGATGTATTTGAGCCCTGAATACTCTCTCAAAATTATTTGAATGTGCTCTACTTTCACAGTACTAAGCTTAATTTTCAATACTCAGTACAGGGAAACAGGGAAGCTCGCAGATTTGACAATAAAGCTACACTGCTTTATTTTCAATATTCAATAACTTACTTTACAGATATGCTTTCACTTCTTTCTGTTTTCAAACAAAGGTTTGAATGCTGTGTATGAACAGTAACACCCGGAATTATATCTAAAAATGAAGAGCTCACCAAAATGAATACATCATTTTCTGTGCAGACATCTGCCCTATGCTGTGACAGGAACTGCGTGTGTGCATGGTTGTGATGCAGAAGGAATCTAGTCCATGGCTAGAATTTTTACAATTAGTTACATCACCAGAGGACAAAAATGGTTCTAGTCTCGATATAAGACATAGACATACCAGAGAAGGGGAAGAAACAGAAACAGTTAAAGACAGTAAGAAATAGTTGACACAGCAGGGACACCAGCACAGACCTGCACTATGATCCTACAGTCAACTGATCTAAAACCTTGCTAGAAGGAGATGTCCCATTTCTTGGGACTGCTTCACTCATACAGAGGCTTATCCAATGCTACAGCAAGCTGAAGACATCTAAGCAGCAAAGTGGACTTCCATTTCATCATTTTGCTAAAGGTATTTCTGCTTGCAGGAGGTCAGAAGAGAACCAGTAAATTCCAAGCCAGGCCTGTGTGCTCAGGAGTCAGAAGGAGAAGGCACAGCTGTACTGAAACAGTCACAAGCTGACCAACATTATCCTCAGAAGATCAGAAGGCTCACAAAAAGCACCAGAATCAAAGAGTTATGAAGCCTAATTAGCCAAAACAAAGATTTATAAATACAAACATTTAACTTTGGAGTGTATTAGAATGCCTGATATGAGCTACTCCATGGTCATATGACACAAAGGGATCATTTAATGCACTTTTTAAAATTAAGTTCCTGTATGGTAACTAACACTCATCCCACATAGAAATAACCAGGAGGGAGGATCTGAAGACACATGGAGATGAAAGAAAATTGTTGTTTCTGTTTGTGCCACAGCTGTTGTTAATCTATTTGCAATCAAGCCAATTGCTGTTTTCGTGGCTCTTTACTTTGCTGGGCAGTGCTGGGGGCCAAGAGCTATTGGGGGCGGGTCGAGGCAGAGGTATGGACTTAAAATTTAAGCAAAACAATCACAAAAGCAGAAGATTACTTGCTTTTGGCTATTTGTACTCCCCTGGAAGACAGCCTGAAAATTTGTTGTCAAGATACATGCTGAGAATTTTGAGAAGAATATTAAGGCATTTAAGAAAAAGCAGTAAACTAGTTCTAAACTCTTATTGCTAAATACAGACTACTTCTGCCCAGTGAACATTATCCTTATTGTTTTAAGGTCACCAAGTTGCATTTTGTTACTTCAGGCTTGCCTGAGGTCTCTCCACTAGAATGTCTGTGAATTAAAAAATAACCCACAGAAATGGTTTTGCAGTATGTATCAGCATCAGAGAGATCTGACACCTCAGCTACCGAATATTCAAAGTCCTGAGCTACATGAAGCTGTTTGTCCTTCATCCCAGCCTGTATTTTCATCAAAGAGATTTATAGCTTGCTCCATCCCTTGTACTCTAGTTTCAACAGGAAATACATATAGAAGATATAATTCTTAGCAAATTGAATGACAATTTGTGATCTCTTAGTACATTACTGACCTCTTTCCTGTAAAGAAAATAAATTTATAATCAAGATTTGTACATACCAAGCTCATTAGACCACTGTCTTACTAGGATGTTCTCCCCACATTACATTCAGTCAACATTCAAAATGCTATAAAAAAATATCCCATTACTTACTAGTTTGTCTTTGATAGAGCAAGAGAACTTATTTTAAGGCTACTAACGCCTTTTGAAACTACTGAACACTCCCACATTTTTCACAGTTAGGATCTTTTTTTTTCAAACTAGTGAATAGCAATAGGAATGGAAGAACTTCTAGCTCAGTACATTTCCTTTTCAACTAAGGCATTTTACCCACTAATATGGCTCTTAAGTATTTGTCAAGAACTTGAACACTTTGATAAACCTGCAGAAACAAACAATACAATTCAGCCTTTAAAAGCACCTTGGATAATCAGGAAAATCATGTAAGTAAATGCAGAAGTTCCTGGAAAGGGCAGGGGTGGAGAAGCATAGCACACACCAAAAGCATTCTTTCTACATAGAAATAGTCACATACAGTAGAAAGAAGCATCATCACCTTGGTCAGCAAATGAGAAGGCTTTCCTGCAATGTTTCTCAGAAGAAGGGAGGTTTCCCTGTCCAAATAGGAGTGCTTGTGCAGAAAGAAAGAGAAAGAACATAAGTCAAAGGAAGTCAGTATAGTAATTTTATGATGTCTTGATTACAGAAGATAAAGCAGAGTTTAAAAGAAAAAACTGCTACATCATCACTTTTTTTCCCTCTCATAAAAACATAAACATTCCCAAATACTATGAGCCTGACACACTGATGTAAAGGCAATTGTGCTAATAGAAGACAGTATCTTAATCTTCTCCTGTACAAAATGTCAAACAACAGAATTAAGAAAACTTTTGCTTACCTGCCACTGGTTTCTTTTCTGCAAGAGAAAACTTATTTGTAAAGACATTTAGGACTATAAAAGTAAGAAAATACCCACTTACAATGTTTTTCAAAATCCTGTCCAGTCTTCTAAAACTAAACATTCTACTCCCACTACACAAACACAGAGCCACTATAAACTGGTCATCTGGGAGACATCCTGGTTCTATGCTTTCTACACAGGTTGCTGCTTCATTCTTAAAGAAGAAAGATATTACCATAACAATAAACCAACCTGACTTAAAATTCATGTCCTTTTTTTCAAAGGACTTAAGTCTCTCTTCTCTTATATAGTCCAAATTATAATATTACAAATCCCTGTGCTTCTCTTGGGAAGATAAATTAGCAGAAAATTTATTTTCATGTTTGCAAAAAGGGAAGCAAAATCAGTAGAGGGGAAGCAACCAGTAGAGAAAGACAGAAATCAGTTAATAACAGATCCCAGAGTGATAATCTTCTCCAGAACCTGCTACAGGCAAAAAAAACCATCATCATGCAGTGATTTGCAGAACCACACAGTTGAGTCTGTTAAGGAAATTAGACCAGTACTGTGGCACATAACGAGCATGTAAACAACTTAAAAGAGCACGAAGTACATCTCCTGTGTACCACCACAGTACTGCAAGTTCTGTCCCATATGGCTGCAATTGTCTCAGCCGTATTTGTTTCAACGCTATACAGAACAAGGCATGACAACTATACATGCCTACTATACTTTTGTTTAGTAATTAGCAATACAGAATCCCACCTCTTCTTCAGTGCCACAATAAGGTATAGTCTGAAAAAAAAGAAGAGCCCCTGTCTACAACTTCAGGCAAGGCAGTATCAAACAGTTTGGTGAATACAATTCCTGCGGGGAGAGTTGACTTGATGTGACTGCCACATGCTGGGATGAGCAATTAAGTATCCCAAGGAGACTTGAAAAATTACACCTCAGGAAAGACTGTGCAGCATTTGAAGTTCAACCCAGGCTCCAGCCAAAGCTGCTCCCAGGTATTTAGCCACTAATACAGACACAGGTTATGTTACAGAGTAAACGAAGATTTTTCTGCTTGAGTATTAATTACTGTCTGTATTTACATCATATGTTTTAGAAGTACAGCAGTGCTGCCTAGCTCAAGCCACACTGCTGAGGGTTTGTAAAACCTGGTACAATTATTTACAGCCATACTGAATTTTATCCTCTCTTACACAGAGGCCCTAGCTTCCCACAGAGGCAGCTTAGGATGGTCTCATTACAACATATTGCTACACAACTTGCAGAATAAAATGGCTGGCTCAATCCAAACCCCAAAACTATACATAAAAATCCAGTGACAAGTTCAAGGAAATTCTTTTAAGAGTTTATTCACAGAGTTCTTGTCAATCATCATGGACTCTGATTAATATGGATCACTTTCTTGGCAAATAGAGCACTGCAGTAGAACACTACAATGTACACTTGCAGCCTCTTCCTTAAGAGTTTGGTCACCTTCTGTCTTAGCCTATTAGTCAACAATACTGTCAGGATAAAGAGAGGATACTGAATCTCTCCTTAAAGGAAATACTATTTGCTGGAGAATATTTCTCCTACAGGGATGGTCAAGGTAGGCCAATTAACGTTCTTCCTATCTTGGTCATCTCGGCTGCTGCTATCTTGCATTTAACTACATTTTCTCCACTAAGGAACTTCTATCCAAAAATGAGAATGCCACATCCTTCTTATAACGTAATAGCCACTTGACACTTTGATAATGATATTTTATGGGGATAGGGGTTGGCCAGTAAAATGTGGAACATCAGTGTGATGACAACTACCTATGCAAATTGGAGCTGCAGAGCTAATATGCCTAGAAACAGGACGGCAACAGCTCTTTTCCAGACATCTTTCGTACATAGCTCCTTCCTACTCTACAACAGATTTTGCAGTACTGCAATACCCAAAAGTCAGAATGAGCAGAAGTAGCAAAGCAACAGGAAAGCCCAAGTTCTAGAAATTATAGCTCAGCTAAACAGTAACTATAGGCACATAAATTTTTAAAAATATCTGGCATGCACAAAACAGTAGACAATGAATTAAATTTCATTTTAGAACAATGTGTTACTTTCACAATCCAGTTTTAAAGCATTTAGACTATTTCAAAGAAAGACTTCAGCTCAAACACCAAGCTTTGAGGTAAACAGATGTTGCTCCTAGAATATTCCATTGTTCAGAGGAAGATAAATATTTTATTATTTTTTCTAGATAGTACAATCACAGTGGACTACACAGAGGATCTAAACAGCCCACTCTTTCTCTCTACTTCTGGACTTGAAATACGTATCAAAGCTCTGACAATATAAATGCCTGATCTTGCCAAACAAATTAACCTATTTTTCTGCCTCAAGTACCTCACTAGACTAAAAAGAACAGCAATGAAATCCAGGAAAACCAAAAGATTAATTACTCCTAGGAAGACATTTCTAGTCTTCCACCATGAAAAGCATCTGTTCTTCCACCTGCTCCCATCACAACAATGAGAACTCAAGCTCTGGCAACAAAGTCATCTCTCCCCCAGCGCCTCACCTTAGATTCATTTAGGATATAAAACCAATTCCAATCACGTAAACAAGTATGTGTCCCTCCCACTCCTGCAATACCATGCTTTTTTCTATCCTGCTGCAGTAAGCTGACTGCTTCCCCAGTACAAGGCCATCATTTCTCATAAGGGCAGTTTTTTAGCCTAAAACTACCTATAATTCTTTACTTCTACTAGATGTTGGGGTTTTTTAAGTTGTATTTTTTATGTGTAGTATAGCTTTCTTAAAACCCAGCCATTAGTAACAGCCATACCTTGTTGTAAGTTTTTGTATAAAATTATTACTGCAAATGCAGTAAAAATGAAAGAGCTTGTTAAAGTTATCTCCATTATATGTATAAAAAACCATTCACTTAACAGACACTAGCAGATGTTAAAATTTTCTACTAAAAGGGGATATATCTGTCACTAAAAGAATTTTAAAATCAACACTTATACTTTGATATTTTAAATGATTATTAGGGAGCCAGACTCCATTCAGGATTCCCAGTTAATCCAGCATCACTGCTACTCAGGCAGAACTCAAAATACCATAGGCCAGCGAGCATCCAGGAAGGAAAATGTGACAGGGCTTTAAGAGGACTCTTAAGAGGCAATATGACACGTTTCCTTTTGTCACATGGAACCTGTCAATATAAACTGTGCTACAAGACTTTGCACCAGGAAGCTGGGACAGGCAGTAACACTGTAGCCCCAAACTCACTACGTTTGTTTCATTATATAATTTTCCAAAAGTACTCTTCTTTCCCTAAAAGAAGTGAAGATGAGGTCTACCATCAGGTACCAAATATGTTTACAACTTTTCTGTGCCAAAATCACTTCTTCTGGAGACAACTTTAACACAATACATAGGAAGCTATTCACTTGTGGTTTAGTCCTTCCTCATAATATGGAACAGACTTCAAACTAAGTTGCAGGAACTCAACCTAGTTAAAAGACAGTGAAAAATAATGAAAGAAAACTTATCAAAACTAGGAAAACCATTTTATACAAGAAGTAGAAGCAGACAACGATGACTGTTTTGAACTGTGTCATATTTTAACTCCTAGCAGCAATTATTCCAAGTCACACTGAAAACCATGGACGTTTAATAATAAAAAAATCCTCAAAATACTAAAATAGATATAGAAAGTTAATTTTCCAATCAACATAAAATTAAATATATACCTTTATCAAGGGATGCCAAAACAGCCATGCACAAAAATACTTTGTGCAAAAACAATTTTACTTAAAAAAAATCAGATATGATGATCAAAATATCTGAGGTAACAAAAACAAATAAATAAGCCTACTAATGTCTCCGTAACAAACTTTAGCTGCTGTGGTTAATCAACAACATAGGAAACTAGATTTGAGTAAAATTAGCACTAATACTTCAGAGTTCTAGATGCTGTTAGGACAAAAAAATTAAGTGTTCATGTGCAGTTCATTCAGCAAAGACAGCTAGCCTTGATGTTTATAAGAACACAGACTATAGTCTTGTTCTTAAATATGTTTTGGACTTCAAAGATTTCCTATATCCTTTCTTTGAAGACAGAAATGTAACATTCACTACCTTCAGATCTAAATACCAGACGTTCATGGACCAGCTGTTGAAAATTGCCTTTCAGTGTTTTCAGAAAACTCAACACAGTACTTAAATACACAGCAGCTGCTTATGCCAGATAGTTTTTTCAATACTGAAATATTTTTATACCCATCACCAATCCTATACCTACAAAGCAAGTTTGCTAAACACGATAGAACAGACAGGCTACCAGGAAAATGAAAATACCTTTCAGATTTTCAGAACATAATTTGTTGCACTAAACTAAACTACTAGTAATGCTCTACATGGCCAAACCCAAGATTTTCTCACCTATTATCCTTGTCAGTTCCATTATGTAATATTCACTGCGTTGTTTCAATTCTTGAGGTTATGAGGTGTTGAGCTGAAAGTCAGTCTCAAAAAAACCCCAAAACTGAAATGATTTCTAAACTATCCCTGAGCTACCGAGTATATTAGATTTATTTTTTACAGACAATAATTGATGGCTGGATTTTAAGAAAAGCTTTTAAGAAGAGGTGAAAAACTGAGCTGTCTAGCTAGGGTCTGAAGCATGAAGGCCATGTAGCCCATCTTGCCATGGTAGAAGCCCACTGGTTCACAAGTAAGATGTTGTATTACATGGCCTCCTTTCTTCAATTCTACTTGCATATTTTTGCAAAATCTGATCTATTTTCTTTTTTCGTTTGATTATCACTTAGTACAGAAAAGTGGGATTAACTTAGAAAGATTTAATGTCATTGCTAAGAGACTGAGTTGTACCTAATTTCTCTGATTTTAAGGTAAGGGCTGAGAGTACAGGCATACAGAGTTTAAAACCACATTTGATACCTTTCAGACTGTATTGTTCTTTACACTAACAGTTTACAAATAATGATCAAAAACTGGGGTGGGAATTGTAAGATAAAGATGACCTGGTGATCCTCTGAAGTATTTAATCTTACTGTTCTAATGCCTTAAACACTTTAAATAGAAAACTTCCTTTCTTGTTAAACACTATCTGTACATTCAAAGACATCATTCACTCAAGGTATGTACAGTAGAATAACTTACCTTAGTACATCAAAAAAAAAGGCAATAAGAGCACACTGAGGACTCGTGCATGTAATTATCTTGCCATGTTTCTTGCAAAACTCTAGTAGTTTAATGATAAATACAAGTTTAATTAAACCAGCTGGTGGCACTCTTGTGCCACTATTCTGAATTTAATATCACAGTTGAGAAACACTACAAAAACCTTTTTTAAAGGCATTCTTTGTCCCTAAGAAACAAACTCAAAATCAGGGAAACTCAGTATACAGTGTTCAATAGAGAGCTATACGTTTGCAAAACTTTGTTGCAAAGATTACTATAGCTTCCATTTCAACTACATCCCTACATTGAATTCTTTAGAGTCCAGCTTCAAGAATCAGAATCCACTATTTTCAAAAGAGAACTCAAGAATTAAAGATTAAAAATTATTTTTCTAATTTTGACCCAAAGATAGGGAAAGAGAACTGAGATTTTTTTCTCCAATCTCTGAGATTATGTATTCATATGGACACAATATGATAAACGTCTAACTAAAAATATCAATTTTCAACTTTCCTTTGCAAAGGAGATTGTTTAGCCCAGCAAAGAAGAGGCTCAGGGGACACTTCATTACTCTCTACAATCACCTAAAAAGAGGTGTAGACAGGTGGGTGACAGTCTCTTCTTGCAAGTGACAAGAGATAGGACAAGATAAAAGGCCTCAAGTTGCACCAGCGGAGGTTTAGATTAGATATTAGAAAAAAATTGTTGCAAAAGGGGTTACAGTTTATTCTTATTAAAACCTCAGAAAAGGAAAATAGGCACTGAGAAACTGAAGCAGCAGCACTGGGTAACAGAGCTGCCTGACCCTTCACACAGCATGTGTTTTCACAGAATCAGAGTGGGTAAGACTGGAAGGGAGCACAGCTGCTCATCTGGTTCAACCTCCCTTGCTCAAGCAGGGTCATCCTGGAGCTGCTTATAAAAATTTTGTCGAATGATACTACTAAGAGAAATTTTCCATGATTGGTTCCTGTTACAGGATGATTACTAGTCATCTACACTAGACGAAGTATTCCCAAGAAAGGAAAGGAAGGTGTATGTCATTTAAAATACAGATGTTTTTAAAGACCTCTGCACATCTGACCATGAAATAATTATTGGCAGGAGCATCATCTAAGTTGTGCTTACCCATGAGAAAATAGCTAAATTTGTCTAAGACTAAGCCTTCAGAATTAAAATTGTAGTCTGCAAGTCTCAGTGAAGCCTGGAGCATCACAATTAAAAAAACCTCAAGGCTGCAACTTCTCACAAAGCACTGGCCAGTCCTTCAGCTGGATGGCACACTACTACTCTTGAATCAAAGACTGGCCAAGATTAAGAATGCCTGGGTCCATGGTGGGAGAGTACAGCAGCCTTCTTTAAGCTGCAGTGCCTGGCTGCACCAAAACATGTTGGAACCAGACAAGGGAAGGGAGAACCTGGTGCAATTACTCCGAGCTCAAGAGTAGCCAACCCTCCTTCCTAGGACTCCTGTGACTCCATTTCACTGCAGGTAACTGGAATAAAAAAATATTTTAAATCTTAACTTACAGCAAGTAAGTATTTATCAAATACTAGGGATGTTTATAACTTCATACTAGTCCTGACAGACTAACCCTGTTGAAATTCACTGTAATATAAGTAACACGCCTGACATCTCAGATGAACCAACTGCTGCTCTGTGTGCATGAGGTGCACTCTGTGCTAGTCCATCACCTCCTAGGTCAGGCTGGGACGCTCCCCTGCTGAACACAAGTTACTTAAGACAGAGCAGGACACGAACAATCGCAAAAGCCGGTGAACATTCAGTTCAAGCTTCATTTCACTATTGCTTTTTAGAAATTTAAGACTAAACTGTTGGAAGAAAGAGGCAGTCCTGTCATTCTCCCAACCATGTGCTCTCACATCTCTTGTGTGGACAGCAATAATTTTGACCATGTGCTCCAATGGATCAACGAACAACTAATTCACAAGGATTATTTTCCAGGGAAAGCTGCTCCAAATCACTAGGCAGCTGCATACACAACAGCTCCAACACAAGATGGGGCAAGGCTGCCCAATTCCATCAGTAGCATGGATCTAAACTTCATACACTAAACATGAAATCCCAAGTACAGTTTGTCTGCAAGGAGGAAGTTTCAAGAAAGCCCCAAGAAAAAATAAGATGGAGTATAATTTCACAGAAAATGGTTGTCTGATCAGTCCAAAAAGAAGATGCGCTAAGTGGAAGATCTAAACAAGAAAGGGAAAAAAACTCTGCAAACTATGACTAATTGATTCCTTACTGCATTACTTACAGAATATCAGAGACTTCATCCTGTGGAAGGGCTCTACCTGTAGCACAGAAAACAAGACATCAAAGCAGCTAAGAAACCCAAGGAATAAGAGTACATATAGCTTTAACTGGTTTTGTTTGAATCTACTGCCTTATACTCTAAGAAGTAACTATTAAGAAAAAGCCTATTCCTTATAGGGCTGTTGACTTCTAAACTATAAATTCCCCCCCAAAAACGGCTGTAGACATCAAGCCATCCAAAGATCAACCACTGTAAGAGAATGGGTATGCACAGCTGGGGAGTTAAAAGTCACAAATCTACCCTATTTGTTAAAAGCAGGTAAGCCACATGAATGAAATAAAACCTGCATTCATAAAGCAAGGCACTGAGGTGGCTGGTCTAACATATTGAATAACTTTTACAAAAATAAGACTAGTAAGTGTCCGACACAGGAAACTAACTAAAGCTGTACATTTGGTTAACTAAAAACGAAGGCTTTTCTTTGTATTTGCACACAACTTTTATTATAGTATAACAAACTAAACACTAAATACTATATTATAGTATAACAAACTAAACTAAAGCAGCATGCTCAAAACTGACACAGTAAAAGGCCAGTTCTCAACTGTTTCTCCAGAACAAGAATACTTATTTTTGGGGGGTTCAAACTCCTTTATAAACCTAGCAAACCCTAGTTTTCATGCTATAGTTTAGGAATATATGTAACTGAGGAAAACAACAAGTTCTTTTCTCCTCTTAAGAGTTTAATGTTCCACAACTGGTGGCTGTGTGCTTAATTTTTGTCGTCTGTCCCAAATTTCTTTTTTGGCAACCTGAAACAAGGACAAACAAGTAATCTGTTTCTAACTTCCTACAGATTTAGTATTTCACATCCCTAATCTAATCAAATCAAATCAAATGGTGCAGAAAAAGTAAAGAAATTTATCTTTGTTTTAAGCAGACTGGTGTTATCTACGAAGAAATTGGCTGTTTTAAAAGCTCCATTAATTAATCATCACTAGTAGAGTGCTATCTTTACTGGAAACTGCAACCAATGTATACAACTCTCCTGCAGCACACTTTCAGCAAAGTTTGGTAACATCATAACACAAGACTTCTGATTTCTCAACTCTGATCTAGTGGGTAGTTCCAAGAGCGTTCTGCGTAGATTTATCTGGTCATTCATCTATGGTGTTTTTTCTCTTCAAATAAATCTGCTAAGAGAAAGAACCTCTGAACAACCATTTTTTTGGCTTGTCTGTATTAATTATCCATTTTTTTCCTCGAGAAATCCTTTCATAAACACAAGTATTTTTCTGAAGTGCTGTGGAACAGGCATAAAAGCAAAGAGATTCCTTTTAAAGTGTGCTTATTTACCCAGCACTCGGGATAACAGAGTGAATCATGCAGTTGCTTGTCCATAGAAGACTCGAACCTCACAGAACAACCCCAAAGAACAGTGTATTTAGGTAGAGACAACGCCTTTGGTGTTCACACTTACAGTAACAAAGTACACCCTAACTGCAATTTTTGAGTGCATACCAGCCTTGCCAGCCAGTGGTGTCAAACAAGACATATATTGTACTGTCCATTTTCCTGTTCCTTCCAGGGAGGGAACTTTTAAGCTTATTCTTTAGTGTGAGGCAAAGCCGACAGAGGAGAAACTATTCTTCCACGTTTTATAGTTTCTGTGACACTTCAATCACCTACGTGGAAAAATTACAGGATAAATTTTAAATCCATAGCTATAAAACAAGTCAGATACACTGAATGGAGAATCAAGATTTACCAGTGCAAGGATAATGTTTAAATTCTTGTTTCCCTTTCATGTATTTTAAATCTATATACCCCAATTTCTGAAATGTACCATTCCATGCATGTGCAGTAAACAAAACTTTTAGAATGCCTCCTTTGGATCTCAACTGAAAATTCTTTAAAAAAAATTAGAATTATCCCTTCCCATCATTTGCTTTGCAGATTCCATCAGTATAATGTGAAAAAAAGTTTATGTGCTAGTTTTGCAGGCATTGGGAAGAGTGTATTAGCAATCCTTGAGTTCTAGTGCATCATATGACGATTATGCGCAGCCAAGCACATTTGATTATGTATTTGAAATATATAAATATTGTTTATATTTTATAAAATCATATGTTTATCTCAGAGAATGCTTTGAAAGCTTCCAAAAATCTGGCAAATGAGGAGTCATTTTACATGCATTTCAAGAACATTTGAAAACTGGATGGCTTACACTTCTTATGCCAACAAAACTGGAAGCCAAAGTAATGTTTCAGGATGACAGATATGCACAATTTTCCTTTACACTTGACTTATTAAAGAACACTTTGTGACTAATAATTGGAAAAAAAGAAAGAGGAAGAAACGGTCTAATTGTGTTTCAAATTAAGTCTTTCCATTGACTATTTTCAGCTTAGGAAAAGGGGAACTGGAAATGCTCCAGAACAGACTTTGTGTACTAAACTAAGGACATAACACAACTGGCAGAAAATGATTTTTTTTTTTTTTTTAAAGTCTGTAGAAGAAACACAAACCAAACCTCTGCCATGCCTTGTTTGTTGCTTATCTGTGACTACTCTCACAAACTGGAGTCTAACATCCTGCACATCTGCTAACCACACAACACATGGCCATAAGGAAAACTGCTCAAACTTTAAGCTCCCAAAATACAAAAGCCAATAATGCTGTATTCCTGCAAGAGCTAAACCAGACCACAACTCTTCTTTAAATCACCTACAAATAACAGATGAGATTCAGCAGTCCAACTCTCTTTTAAGACACCGTTGCCTAACAGAGACCATATATATCATCAGTTTATTTCTCTGCATACATTGACAGTTAACTGTGTTCTCATACAATGCAACATTTAGCAACCCCACATAAAACATGACCCTCAATAATTTTAAACAGGTACCAAAGCTTCTCTGTTATACCACTGCACAGGCAAATGAAATGCTAGCATGGCCATGTAAGAACTATGGCAAAATTGCTATGACACACAAGCTTTATTATCCCTTATGTCCATTTCAAGTTTTCCATTTTATCCCACAGGATCTTTTAGCCAGTATGGATTTAGTTATGTGTGCAGAGCTTACATGACAATTGCTACTAACTGTCATGCCTCCAAAGCTCCCTTGTTTACCCTGAAAGAAATATTAATGTTAACTCTACACTGTCTTTTCTGTCAAGTGAAGCAAAAACTATGTAGCTTTATTGCACTGGCACTCTCTTCTCATGATTTTTACCCCTCATGCATCAAGTGTAAATCTACAATGACTTTAAGTAAAGGCTAAAAACCAAAATGCAATTAAATCAAGTAGTGTTACCGACTGCTAAATTTTGCATTATCTTTGTATGTGCAGAATCTCTCAGCTGTGCAAACTGGGTTACAGACATAAAGGACTCCGTCATATCGGGAGGGTAGGGGGTGATGCTGAACCATGCCAGACCAGATGGCAGACTTCAAACTTATCCGCAACCTCTTCACCGAGTGTGTGCAGGACAATAACAATGGCTGCCCATGAATGGAGCCTTTCACCCACCAGACACAAACAGCTACATAAGCATCATCAACACAGTTCTCTATTCTCTCTCTCCCGGTTTCTTCTGCTTCTACTCTAGCATAGCTCACTGAAAACAGAGAACTTCTTGCTGGCAGAGGGACCAAAGGAAGAAGAAAAAGATAATGTAGGTGAAGGAAACAAGTTAGTCTTAGAATCCTCATTTCCCCTACCTTTAACTCATGCTATTACTTCACTAATTTGGTCTACATACAAGTAAAGTAAACCCCCCACAGAAACAACATTCTAAAGTGTATGCCACTCATTACACAGCTAAAAGCATAGAAAATGAAATGCAACCTACCAATCTAAGAAAGAAAACTGTTCAAGCAAGGATCTGTGAAGTCATTTTGTCAAAGACAAATTTCAATTTAGCAAAAAATTATGGGGGTTAGGGTGGGGTGGCAACAACTTTTCTTTTTATTCAACTATACTTAAGGGGAGACTGAAGACAAAATATAAGTGCAGTCAGAAAACACTTAGTACCACCAAGACAAGGTCTCAAGACTACAAAGCGATGGTCTTTGAAAACATCGACATTCACGATGTCTGAAGAGATCGTACTAAGAAAGGAAAGGAAGAAAATTAAACCATGATGACATCTAATAAACCCACAATTTTAGACAACCAAAGGAACTCCAGTCAACTCTCCTGAAACTGGCATAAAGACAAATTCAGAATAAGCACAAAGATGACCCTGGCCATTACGACCACTGAGAGTTATCATCTGTAATCATTGCTGATATATCTTCAACCCCAGAAATTTCCTACAGCACAGGCTGCTAGGAGGAAGTGGAAGACAAGACACTAAGGTGCCTGTCCAGATGCTCGGGCAAGAAGTTCTGAATAATAAATTACCACCAACAAGTGAGTTCCTGCTCTCCCTTCCAGCCTCCAGTCCTTGGCTACAATCCCTCTAATGTGCATCAGTCCTCTGAGCCTCTGCAGTTCACCCAAATAACACAGAATGAGATGCAGAATAGAAGTAGCAAGTTTTGGTGTACTAAGTACCAGTTAAGTGCCAAAGCTGGGACAAGGGAGGAGATGAGAGTGAAAGGAAGAACTGTGAGGAAGGAAGGATGAGAGGAAAGGGAAGTCATATCCTCCCGTTTCTGGTGGTTGTGGAACTGCAGCCTTTTTCCATAACACTGGTCCCTATTACCAGCCAGAGAGGACACTAGACTACACATACCTTCAGTGGGCCAGTGCACAGCTGTTCTTTTACAGAACTTTCCTGCACTTCTAGGTCAGAGAGCTCTTAAATACAGAGCAGAATTACTTTTTAAGATAGAATACTGAAATTTATAACTGCAAAGCCTAATTTCCTTTTTCAGACAAGCATTTCCTCCCATCAAAACTGTCTTCAATTTTACTTAGGAAGAGCATAACATGAAGTTGCAGCAGAAAGCATGACTTTTTAAAGTACCTGTACTGCCTGGAGAAGACAGAAAGTATCGGTCAAAAGGGCAGAGCTGCCAAGACACTGACCTCTTTCAGAAGAGCCACAACAACAAAGAAAAATTTTAAAGGTCAGCTCACCTACAGGCAGTCTCAAGGAACACAGGCAAAAGAAAAGAGCTAACTTGAAGCACTACTTTAGAATAACAAATCTCAAAACAGATCTGCGGTGACCATGAATAAATGGCCTCTCCCACTTTCTGCATAAAAACTGTTGGGTTTTTTCCCTATATGGACATTAGGACTTCTTCAAAGGCTATTTCCTCAGCAGGATGTTTTCTATCAGAAACAGCACCATTGCGTCAACTGTGTGGGTGGGAGGGTACAATTCAGCCCTACTAGTAAAAGGTGTTTTGGTTCACAACCTAGCCATGAGGATTAATAAACCCTTAAGCTAGTTTTCAGGCGCCAAATGAATGAAATAGGAAATAAACTGCTTTGTTGATACCCAACAATTCTTCCAAAGAACCCATTTAAAAGCTAAATGCAAGAATGTAAAAAACACCACCACAGAATCTGTCACAAACTCAAAAAACCAGTGATTTCCCTTTCTCTGTTCACCAGTGTTAAAAAATGAAACTTACTCCTCAGTAAGAAGTCCCATGCCATAATTTTAACACTGAATAGTTGAGTACCAATTCTGTAAAAATGGGGACAATTTCTCAGAGTTGAACACCTTCCTCAGGCTACTGAAATTAAAAAGAATAGATAGAGCCAAAGCAAACAGCATGGTTAATGAGTGCAGAGGTTTCTGTTCTCACGAGGAGAGCAGAATCTGGATCTCAAATTACTGACACTTTCTGGTTACCTCCTTCAAAGGAATCAATCATTCTTGTCAACTTATCTGGGCAGAGAAATAATAGCCATATTCTTATATGAGAAGCAATCACTGGGTTTGTACAAAGGCAGCCCTCACACATCTTTGAGAAAAGCTTTTGGGCATGATTTTGAACCTTGTAGTCAGTGGCCAAGAGCTCAGAAAGCAACTGAAACAGCAACTGCAACACTTGCAGCAATACAGATTAGCTTCCTGTGAAGACAAAGCAACTTCTTGACCTCTGTCCCTTCATTCACCAACATCACATTAATTAAGGGCAGCAGGTGGTTTTTTGATTACTCATAACACAAACGATTGAAAAAACCTGGGAGACAAGAAGGGCAAATTTACTGATGCATCAAGCATATAACTCCTAAAGTAAAAGAGAATCTAGAGGGAGACCTGCAAGATCAACTGCAGAAAACACCTTGCATTAAAAATCAAAAAATGCAACATTCATGCTTTTCTTATGCTATGCAAGCTAGAGCAACTAATTCACAAAAGTCATCTTTTTAGCCTGAAAAGAGAACAAAATGCAAGGCTGCTTAACTTTCTACATCTTAAAGACGCGGATATAATCATGAATAACAGCTGGAGATGCAAAAAAAAAAACAACTCAAAAAAAACCCAAAAAAACCAACCCAAAAATAAGCCTTTTCATACCATAAAAAGAAAATTATTCTCAAACAAACAACAATATAATCAATGTCTGTCATAGGCTGGGCTTGAACATTTAGGCCTACAGCAATAATGCAAAGGTTTGCATTTTAACTTTCCAAAGAGCAAAGGGCACATTTCTATCTCTCTGTTTTGCTTCACTCAATATGAAATCTCCAATAAAAGCATACTGAACACAAACTTTTTATACAAAAAGAAAGCTGACCTAAACTGTCACTCATTCATTTTTCACCATTTCAAATAAATATTTAAATCAAAGTGTGACCTCAATGAGTTGATCATAAAACTGACAAGCCTGCATCATTCACTTTACATCAGACGAACATTTGTTGCAGATGTGTAGAACCATGCTTTCAGCACAGCTCATTCAGATTAGTTTTAATTATTGATTAGAATAAACTCAGCTTGTTCCAGTTTTGTCTCATGTAAGAGAACATGCATATTAGTACAACTGACATTTTAACAGGTCAGATTTCCGTTTCAGAGAATACTTCTACAAGAGAGCTTCTAAGTTTAGGTTCTCAAAATTCATTGGAACATTTTCCCCATTTTCTCTCACAAATCACCAGCACCTGCAATGTTCACTGAACCGGCTGTTCTCACTGAAGTTTCCTCTCTGATTAATCAATGTCAAAGCATCAAAATCCCAAATGAGTATCTGCTAATGTATTGCAGCCAGTTATTTTTCTGTGTTGTGTACTGCTTCAAAGAGTTCCTCCTGTCATACATTAATATAGAATGAATATAAATAATATAAATTCTTAATAAAGAATATGAAGTAGCAGCAAATTACTGGTATAGTACAGGTCCAGATAGACACTCATAAATTGCTCCATGTGTTTCAGGTATTAACTGTACTGTAACAGGAATGGAGTTTCGCCAGTTGTGCTTTTTTTTTCCCACAGCTGTGCACTCCTCAGATCTAAATTAAAAGCAATATGTGATATTTACTTCGAAGAAAAATATTAACTATAAAAACATTAAAATGCATGATTGGCTTAAGAGGAGGAAGAGATGGGGAAGGCTCTTAAAAAAACCAAAACACATTCTTTATAAGAAGTTTCCTTGCAGACAGAACCAAAAACAGAGAAAGAGATAGCTACAACATGCGCAGTTCCTGTAAAAGCAATTCTTCAATCAACCCCACTGCACTGCAGATGTTCAGCTACGAGTGTCAGCATGGGGAATGAGGTGTAAGTTTGAAGAGAAAAACCCAAACCAAACAAAAATCTCGAATTAGTAACACCCTACCTCAGTGATTGGTTGCCCTTGTGATGTCAAGTCCAGTTCCTGAGGTCTGGTCACCTTATCGATATCTAAGGAGTCCATGCTGGAAGCTGCAGAGGTCACGCTGGAACGGGAGGAGTTACTGATGGAGCGCACCTCCGCATCGCTCACCGTGCCAGCAGATGCTGTCCTCCTGTGCTGGGCAGTAACCACTGGCTTGGTGTCTTCTGCAACAGACTGCTGGGCTGCCTCATCCATGCTCAGAGAGGCCTTCTCTAACTGTGCAGTGATGTCATCCAGAGACACGTTGGCATGTGATGGTTTAGTCACCTTAGCAGAGGAGGAGGAGGAGAACCCTTTCACGCTGCTATGCTTAGTGGAAGGTCGACTAGCAGGTGGTTTCTGAGTTTTGGATTCCGTGGCAAGGCGTTTCACTGCAGCATTGTTTGCTGAATGAGAGCCGATGCTGCTGAGCTCCTGCTCTATGGAACAGAGATCAGCCATGAGGGCATCCAGATCCACAGTCTCCCCCTGATTTAGGGCTTCTGCAACAAACAAGAGCAGTCAGTACGTGCAGAGTTATATAATTTGCAACTCCTCACTTTGTGTTATTAAATCTAATGGTTAAGAGAGTAAAGGAAGCAGTATTTTCTTTTCCCATCTGTATTGCAAAGTATCTGCGCACTGCTAAACAGAAATTAATTTACACTACTACTCTTGACCAGTGCAACTTTCACACTATTTAGGTTAAACTCATTTGTCAGCAAAAGAAGTCTATGAATGTTCAGATTACATCTGAAAAGTTTAAACTGCTTTCCTGTAAAAGGAATGTAAAAATACATTTGCATAATATCATGCCTCACTTTCCAAAAAAGTGCAGATGTTTTGCTAAGCATTTTCTGCTAAATGAAAGCAATTGCTTTAAAAAAACAAAAACAAAACAAAAATACTATATACATACTCAAACCTTTAAATTAAGGTTTCCTTCTGTTTATCCTGAAAGCGTTCTGTAGTTAGATGCCTGCATCCTGTTCTGTAAAACAAGATGCTCTTTCTTCCTGGTTAACAGATACACATTAATTCATTCTTTCATGAGACCAGAACAAGTTTTTTTATACAAATACTATGTTACAGGCTCCCAGATACTATGTATTGTAAAAGATACCGCTTTAGGTGACTCAAATACTCAGAAAAAAAAGGACACCAGAAAGCAATGCCTTCAGCAAATATGTTCTCACCTCAGCTATAAGTGTGTTCAAATGTTCTTATATTTTACAGTATTTTAATTTATAGTTGGAATAGGTTTTTTTCCTAAATTAGTATTTATCTTAAATGTGGTAAGTAATTCAACAAACCATTCAAATTGTACATGGAGAAGCGATATGAGAAGTTGGCAAGATTGGTTTCCTGGCGGAGAGGTGACCTCTTCACTGGTGCCACAGGCTTGTCTGCATCCAAACTCTGAAAAAGATCAAAAGAACGGCAAATTAAAATTTGGCAAGGAATTGGACAAGCAAATCTTTAAGACGAATGAGAATTAATTTTCTCTAAGAGAATTTTTTCAAAAGTTACTGGTATATATAAAACCACCCGTTTTTCAGGCTTTAGACTGAAAACATACATCATCATACCACAGAGATTTAACTTCAGATATGCAGTGAAGAGAAGCTGTTAAACACATTCTGCTTTTTTCAGAATCAAAAGGAGAGAAGCATTTTCCAAATGCTTTTTTGAGTGGTGTTACACACTAGCTCATTTTGAAACAGACAGCTGACTTACCTGTAACTATTTCTCTGCAGCAAACTGCACAATATTCAAACTGGGATAAGAGTCTAAGATATGGTCTGAGATATCCACCATCAGCTTATGAGCATAATAATGGCATAAGTGCATACAAACATTCAATGAAGAATCCTATTTTATTAACAGGGATTTATATTTGCTAAATTCAGAATTTTTTTTCAATAGTCTTTCCTGTGAATAACATTAAGTTATGAAAACCAACCCAGCCAGTTTATGTAGGACACATTTTTCTAGAAAAACTAGCATAGGTTAAAAAAAGAAACTCTTTCTAACCAGTACATTGAGTTGTTTTGTTATGATGGCTAATATGGGTATAATACTATAATAAATAGCAAGATTTTTGTAAGTAGCAAGCAGTAGGGCACCGTGATCCAGCTGCTGACCCAAGAGCTACAGTACGTGACAGGGTCAGCAGCTGCTGCCCCTGGAGTGCAATGTGTTACATGGGGAATCCAGCTCTTGCTGTCACTGAAGCTAAACAGGCCCGCAAAACATCTGAAATTAGGCAATGCTTGTACTGATAAAGAGCTCCTGAAGATATGCTTGCCTGAAGGAAAAGCGTCTTCCTAGTTCCAACAGAATTTGAAGTTCCTCACCTAAACTTTTTATGTTCATTTTCTACATCTTTACTCACGCATTCGTTAAAAAAGTCAAATGCACTATTCTTCCCCTAATATTTATTCTTCCTGAGCTCCCTCCTCTCCTCAGCTTGGCCTGGACTTGTTAACAAAAAAAAAAAAAATCTATAACCCTAGAGACATCAGTGAAACTGGAGACAGAAGAGGCAAGTTAGGCCCCATTCCTTCAAACTGAACCCACAGACTACTACAAAAGATCTCCTGTGAAGCAAATATATTCTGGTTAAAAGCACCTCAAACGTGTTTTACTGGCTTTAATGAAGTTATTTCACATCATTGGACACACATGTGATACGCTCTCACTATTAGCTGAGCACATTCTCCATAACACATTAGATTGCTAAGCCAGCAGTTTGAAGAACTGTTAAAAACTGCAACAGCACTAAAAGCTTAATTCTAAATAATTGTGAGAAGCAAGGTAAATTTTTTTTCATTTAACCTGCACCATACAGCAGGATAACTTAAGCAGAATAAATGTTAAGACACCCTTCATCAATGCCAAACATTGCTCACGCATGCTGCAGATTTTGTGACTTCATTTTATAATGCTTTTGTTAGACCAAGCGTTAAAGAGGGAAAGTGAATTCAAGTTATTCCCATGGGCATTTTAACAACTTCAGATTTTTCAAAAGGAACTTACATCTGGGTCTTACTTTATATCTCCTCAAAATAAACATTTAGGAAATCTAAAAAGAAGTTAAAGACCAAGGATCTCAGGGACAAAAACCTTTCCTCCTAGTGCTCTTGAAGTCCAGCTGATAAATAACAACAAATGCTGAAACTACAGGAGAATGCACTTTGGATCTCATTAACTCTAATCACCTCCCTTTACTGGGACTTCATTGGAAAAGCCCCATCAAGACTTGATGGTTGTCCAAATAAATGAACTGAAACACAATCAACTCCGTTAATTTGTTTATACAGAACAATATGAGGTCATTCAAAGTTTTGGGGGAAACGTCATTTCTCAGTAGTTGCAAAAGATAGAAGGGCAACTGTCAGGCTATGTTGCAGACTGTCTTGAACAGCAATACGAAGGTAAGAAACAAATAATGTGGGTCCTACCATTAAACACCTCTTAGTAGGTTTTAAGAAATTTGCATGGACCAAAAACAAACGGAGACATCATCCTGAAGTCTGCATGTCAGTAGTGTAGCTATAGGCCCCCAAGTACACTTGCATTTCTAGGCTGCTCATACATTTAAAAAATGGGGCAGAGAACAAAGGGTCTAAGACCCATTGAATTGTTATGATGGCTAATATGATAGCTACAATAAATACCAGGATTTTTGTAAGTAGCAAGCAGTAGGGCACCGTGATCCAGCTGCTGACCCAAGAGCTACAGTACGTGACAGGGTCAGCAGCTGCTGCCCCTGGAGTGCAATGTGTTACATAGAGAATCTTGCTGTCACTGAAGCTCAATAGGTCTGCAGAACATCGGAAATTAAGCAATGCTTAATGGGTCTAAGACCCATTGTGCTCCTCTGTGAACATCGTCATTCAAGGCAATTTACAAAGCCCATGCCTTCAAAATGGTTCACACCATTAAAACTCTTCGAAGTAAGTTAAAACCTAGCAAGAATTAGTATATATAGATTCATGTTACACTCTTCCATTCATCTCAGAGGGCAGGATTCTTTATTGGCCTGCGTGTATGAGCTCAGGGGGAAAAAAAAAAAAAAAAATCATTTTCCCCTATAGTGCTACATACATTTAGAACTTGCCGGCAGAGACAGTAACAGAGATGAGCCTGAATTTGAAATCCTATTACATGATTAGCTCAATTTTCCTTCAGTCTTCAGGTAAGATGAAGATGAGAAAAACTGCCTCTTCTCTAGCTTAATGAACCTTCAGTTATCATACCTTTGCTTAATTCTACATGACAAAGAGGGAGAAGATTAAATACGTTATTCAGGAAGGCCAGTTCACACAGCTGAAACACCTCCTGCAGGCAGTCACAGAGAAATGGCCCATCACCCCAGGAGTGCAGCACACCATGCAAAATGCAGTATCTGCTTGTGAAGCAGAGGAAAAGCACTAGCAGGAATGAAGGACCAAAAGATGTCCTATCAGCTGCTTCTGTGATGCAGGAAGAGTACTCTGGAACAATGATGAGTCCTTGATGGTGTATCAGGGTATTTTATTATGTCATCAGTGGCAACATTCACAATTTTTTCTTATTGCTGTTCAGGTGCAACGAAGAAATGCTGTCACAGCTGGACAATGTCAAACCACATGTTTTGAGACACAGCCTATCTCCTGTCAGCTGACATCCATGTTGCTCTACACACGTAAGGACAAAATACCAACTCCATAATTCTCGGAAGGAACTATACCCTTTGGGATAGGTCAAACTAGCAGGTTGTGCAAAACGAATGTAACAACTTCAGGATGGGGAACACAAGCCAATTTATAAACCTTTACAGATTACTGAACTGGTCACAGGCTACAGTCTGCCTTGCTGCAAGTGGCAGTGCTAAGCAGTTGGCATCCAACTGAAAAGAAACAATATTAACAAAAAATTATTCTGTGAGGTGATTGAAACCTCCCTCACCTGTGTGAGTTTGTCCAGTTCACCCAGCCAGGCCCCAAACATCTTGTCGAGATCCTGATCTTCCTTATCACTATCTTCTTCTGCACCATGGTCAAGCTCTTCATCTGACAATTGCTCCATCTGTTAAAAAAAAAAAAAAAGTTTGATACTCAAACTTTCTTATCAGTGTCTAAGAAAACTGGTGTCAGCTACTATGTTTCTGATAGTGTTCCTAAATCAAGGCAAATGTCCATCCATAAACTTCATAAAAACTCCTGTTTACTAGTAAAGACTTAGTATGGAAGTTGCAATGGATAATTGCAAAACCATTTTTGCAGTTCACTTTTGTCAGAATGATGCAGAAAATTATTAAGAACAGAGTTCACAATATCTAATATTCCATCAGAAAATCATGCTAGCCTTGCATGTGCCTTCATTGCCAACTATTGTTGGCAAAATCTATTGACATTACATTAGAAAAATCCAATTCTTGTCCAAGGAATTCAGCTGACCGCAGTTAAGCAACACCATTCAACCACAGGAAGTGCAGTCTCATTGCACTCCAAATAGATCACTCTACAAATCTGTAAACAGAAATGCTTAAACAGGCCATAGAGAATGTCAGCAATACATCCCCTGAGACAGTTCAAATCTTGGACACTGACCAGATCACTTCAGTGATACTGCACAATTTTTACTCAACAAAGGAACTTCTCTCTGGAAGCAAAAAGTCACCATAACATCTCTCAGATCCTCCTTCATTCAACAAATTTGTGACCAAGATAAAGACAATGATCCCCAAAGTTTATCTGTTATTACCTCAAAGAAAAATAACCTTTTCTTTAAATCTCTTTTCCAAACATGTCCTCCAGCCTATTTTATGGAGCTAAGACACACATGCCTTTCTTTGTACACCCATATTGGGAAAGACAGGATCTGGTTCAGAAAGAGAATTTACATACTTGGGGGGGCAACAATCTAGGTAGTAATTTGGAAGTAACCACGCAGTACAGAACAGAAAATTCCAGAGGTGTGCTACAGAATGGCCAGAGACACATGGGAACAGATTCCCAGCAAGAGCTACACAAAAAATCAATGGTGAGTTGTACAGCTTGATTTAATCAAGTCATGGGCTACATAGTTACTTGCTTTCTGAAAGCACCAGTTTACATTTTGTAGATTCAAAAATGAACTAAGTGCTACTCTTCAGGAAAAGACAAATCTTGATCTGAAAGACATCAGTGTCCAACATCGCACAGTCAAACTGGTAACGGATATTATGAAAAATGATTAAGGCGATCTCAGAGAAAAAACTGAGCAATTTTATATGACAGTTTTCATGCAAAAAAACCCTTCCAAGATTTAAAAATAGTCTTTTCTTATATTTACATATTGCTTTTATTTCATTTTACCTTGATAAAATAGGCCAGAGGAGACTTCAGAGGTGATCTGTAATTCTGAGGTCAGCAGAAGCCAATGCCTCCCATGGATGCAAGATACTGCCATCCAGTTGCTCTAGGCAAAGCTGCTTCAGTCTACTACCCGAACTTCTACTTTTGTGGGAAAGCACAATGCATGTGACTACCTTAAAAGAGGCAGTAATATTAAAGCTAACCCGTCATGGCACACTGCACTGCACAAACACTGAACAGATTAAATTCACCATCTGAATTTCCTCTCTTCCAACACTTGCTTTGAGTCCTGCACTCTAAGGAATGAAAGGAAGCACTTCCTAAAATCTAAGGGTGACGATGGAATTTTAAAAAAACCCAGTATGCTTATGTAATATTGCTCCATCTTCCACCAAGACTGCAGCAGTTTTTATATTCTGTAAGCCAGGCATGCCTTCCCTTGCAAGATTCTTCTCCATGATGCCTCCTGCAAGTCCTCCCACATACAAAACCGGAGACAGCATGGTAGCAGCAACTCATACTCTGTCTGAACTTCTGCAAAGCAAGCCTAAGCTGTATTCCACTTTTATCCCCCTTCAAAGCTTTGCCTTACTACTTCTTAGGCTCTTACATGGACCAGAAATACTGTAAACTCAAGACAAAACACATTATACTTAAGGTGACATGGTCAAACTTCTGTAAAAGTGCTCACATTTGACAACATAGCATTTCTCAATGTCTAGATATATTTGAAGAAAAGAATTCTTATTTGAAAGCTAAAGGAAGCTATTCAAAGGGTGCCTTACGAAATACGACTACGAACTGGCAAATCAAATAAATGGAAACTGTGATATAAACCACTCAGAGCACAGTATTTACAAATACTTTACACTGCTAGCCTTTCCCTCTTTGAGCTGTTTTTGACACTCACTCTAGTTAGATGGACTTGTTTTGCAGTGCATTTATTACCTGGCACTGTTCATAACTCACTCTTTCACTAAGAGAGAAGCTTGCCCTTTTTACTAATATTTCTGAGGATCTAGGCCATGGAAAGCATTCTCAATTCCCCATAAGCTGTCGCTTTAGCTATTTTAACTTGGCATTAGAGACACTGCTTTGGTTCCAATTACTCTGAAGACAGAATCAGCAGCCTAAAGAAAACTTTTGTAAGTGAAGTACTGTTGTGTCAGTACATTTGGCACTAAACCCTGTAGTATTTGCCAGCTCCTTGTAGTCCCCACCCAAGCTTCCTAACGTCAGCTGCACTTCCTATGAGCCTGTCAACATTTACTTGCAAAAGGCACACAGAGGTTAGTGTCTCACTTCAGAAACAGCTAATATCAAGTTGCAAGTTCTGTAAAAGGATATCTGTCTTAGTACAAATTTCACAACTGGAAGATATCCCAAAGGACATTAATTAAAGAATTAATTCCATAAATTAAGGCAAAGACAAAACGCTCAGAAAGCAGTATATGAACTTCTTGGCATTAAAACTCAAAATATTAACCACTTCAAAAAAGAGTGCACATTCCAATTAAAAACTTTAAATTTTCCTTTTTACAGCCATTTTCTTTCTCACTGTTGTTAATCACAGCAAACATGTACTGTACTTTAGCACATTATGATCCAAGTGGGAGTTATCACACCTTTGTAAGGATACAACATCTTTATTTATAACAAGAAAGAAAACCAGCATAAGGGGTGAGGGGTTGTGTGTGTTTTGTTTAGTTGAGTTTGGGTTTTTTTGTTAAAGGAGTCATTTAGAATTGAATTAGATGTAAAAAATAGAAAAAGGATAGTGGTTCTGATGTGATGCCATAAAGTAAGCCACTTACATTCCTAAAACATTTGCAGGGGAGGAGATCTAAAATAGCTTTTATTTCTGCCTAGCTTGTACCAGATGACATACCAAAGTAACTTCAGGATTCAAGTTATTTTTCAACACTTCACCTTCTATTCTGTTCAAGTGTATGTCGGAGTGGAACATAAAGGAAATGAGCAGCATCATTCTGGGATACCTAGATAAAATATGGTATCAACACGGTATAGTCTTTCATATGGAAGTGAGGCGTCCTGCTTTAAAGCGTGGTCCATATATCATTTCATTATTCACTATAGACTGTGACAGTCTATTCTATCTGTCTGAAATGCTATTTAAACAGGCAGACTCATGATCACTCTAAGTCAGCTATCTAATTCCCAGAACAGTTCATTAGATTTCACCTTTAAATGCATGGAGCACTGTATTCTAATACCAGTTTATGAACAATAATTAAGGCTTTCATTAGAAGTTACCAGTTGTAACATTTAATCATAACCTACTATTTTAAATTACACTGTAAAGAAACAAAACTCACCAATACTTTAGGAGAAAAAACCACAAATATTTACTCTTTCAAGATGATTTTTATATTCTTAGTATGCCAGGACAAGCATGAGATATTAAAACACATGAGGAAAGATGGAAAACCCAAGAACAATGCTTCAGATATACCATTCCAACATTTTCAAGAAAAGACACCACAACAGAATTCTGAAACTAAGAAATAGTTGTCATTTGAAAGCAACAGGTTTGGGACAGAGTTATCAAAAGTGTATCTTTAGTGTCTTTCGCTGAGACCCTGGCATGAGGGAAGTGTCTTGCACCAACACCCTATCCTGCACACTTGCATGTTGAGACAGTAGATCCTACCTTAAATCAACCAAGGTAATTGAGACAAATGAACTTGATATTATATTAACAGTATCTCCTTATAAAGAAAACACTCTGTACTGAAAAAGAGCAGTTGTAAAATAATTAAGTTGCAGGTTTTGTTTATACCACAGTTCACTGATGATGCAAAGACTGTAAGAGAAAGAAAAATAGAATTCTGAGTCCAACTGGAAACACCGATGTGCATTAAGGGTCAGCAACAAGAATGTGTTTATTCACTACAATTTCGGAAGCAGAATTTTAAGAACTAGATAATATAGAATTTTGAACTAGAAATGCTTAAGTATGTTCAAACCAACTGACAGCATAAAACCCCAAAATGAAAACATACCATCTTTCAGGCAACTGATGTTTTCACCTCCAACCTTTCTTATTATTTAAATACAAGCTTGTACAAGGTCCTGCTTGTTCCTGAAAAAACCATTTTCCTTCTAAAAACAACTATTGAATTTGTTACAAAGCTATTTTAGGGATGCAGTAGACAAGACACAAATGTTTAAAACACCATCTCAAGAAATCACTGGTTTTCAGCATTTTAAAATCTAGCCTCAAGATACCCTGATGTGGGAAACATACTCTCTCTAGACTCATCTGGACATCCAAGTTCCTTCATTTGTGATCATTCCTGTGTTATTATGCCAATATCCATTTCTGTTAAAAAGTTGAATGTGATAGAACACTACAGTAATACACAGTATGACCACATAAGCAGAGAGTGCACACATAAATACCAGAGTAAGATTCTAGCAGGTTTTCATCTCTACTATTCATTCACCTGACTGCTTAAAGAAATAAAGCTACTTGAACAGAAAAAAACAATTAAAATGCTTTCTCAAAACTGACAGGTAAAGCTCACATTCCGTTCCATGTTTCTGGACATCTCCATAATTAAAGTCATTGTAAATAACAATAGGTACTTTGAGCACATACATCATTTGTATCACATTAATACTCTGTCCATGTGACAGAGACCAATCAGATCTGGCACACTTTTAAATCAGAGATTCTTATGCTATAACTGACACTAACACTCCTCCTTTGAACTTATACTGCAGCACACTAAGCCAATGACAGTGCAATCATGTGCTTTAGTATTTCTGTGTTTCTTCTTAATAAGCATAAAGTATTCTGAAAATAATTACTCCTGAAAAAGATATTTGGAGGGGGATTAGAAAGTTATAGGAAGCTCTTTGTGCGTTATCCAATGCTCTATAACCCAGTTTATGTTAAAAGTAATCTAGATGAAAACCTCAACAAAAGAGCATTTGTTTTCTTTAAGCTTCAAATAGCATAGTAATAGCTGAATGCATCCCAAGGCTTCTGCAGCACAGACATTCCAATGTCTCTCAAATTCAAAAACTGAGATACAAATCTGTCAGCCAAAAAATTTAAATTCAGAACATTCCAAATGAAAAAATCTTATGTCAAGTGAAAGTCTGTTTCAATATGCTATTTTTAGCCAACTTTGAGTTTCACTTTTCTTTCTTTTAAACCATGCTTCAGGCAATAGTTTTCCAGACTTGGCAGTAACTAAACAAGGTGAAAACACAGTGAATGTCTGATAAAAGACAAATCTTCAGACACTTCATTAAAAGCAAAGAGACCTTTCATAACCAATGCTCTGAAATACTGTGGGTGACCTCTTGAAATCCTGGACGAGTTCCACAAAAAAACAGTCACACGTCAATCGAATGCAGATACAATTAAGGTGTATAAAGCATTCATTATTACTGTGACAGCCTTGGATTTAAGTCTACTATCTACTTCCTGCCTTTCTTCCCTTACTCCCCAGCTGGTGAAGGGTGTTTTCTTTACATCAACACATTATCTGCCACAATTCAATTGATCTGTCCTGTCCAACTCTACTACATTCCAACTATTAAGGAAGGAAGGGACTCAGCATTGCTCTGGAAAATTGTTTTTATTTAGTTCCACACTTATTTTTTAAAGCAAACTAATTAGTAGCAATTTGGAAATAGCATTGGCAAAAAAAATAAACAAATGTTTACACACATGGGTTCTTTAAGCTGTTCTTCAGAATTAAAATAGGTCGTGGTACTCTAGCAATAACTACTGTTCTTCAAACAGAAGAAGTCAAGAGCAGAATATGCAATGTACAAAGACTTATTCAGAGCAACTGGGAGAAGACAGACAATTCCAGAATACACTGAAAGAGTTTAAAAGCAATGTACAGTTTGAGCATATTTCTTTTTCAAGTCTTTTATGTTGTATCAGGCAGTTGCTCTAGACTGCACAACTCCAGAAAGTATGAAAACCAGGCATCCTCATTTTATGGTCTTATTTTCAGGTTTAACTGGGAGATGCAAAACTGGACAGCCCACAATATTCCCTCCTTTGCCCACTGATCTGTGCAACATGCAAGAATGCACCTTTGAAACCACAGAAAAGAAACCTGCTGTCTGAAAATGCATGTTTTGAACTGCACACTGGCTACAGTTTTAATAAAAGATCAACTAAGGCTGCTGAAAGTAACAGTTATTCAAACATACACAATGTGACTTCTAATGCTCCTCCTAAAATTAAGCACATGCCTGTACAAGAACTTGCCTTTGCCTCTAGCTGTTTGTATTTCAAGCCCGGTCAAACAACAACCTTTTCACTAAGCTCATAAAAATATTTTTCTTTACATTATTTATAAGTTTGTTATATAAATATTTATAGCACACAAGTGAATACATAACTTACATTTTAACAACTGCTAATGAAACAATTGTTTGAAAAAGCAACTGGAAGAAGTAGAAAAAAAAAAAATCTTCATCAGATACCAGATCGTAACATCAAAGCAAATTGTCTCACCGCTTCTGGAATCCCCCAAAATACATCAATGCTGTATACAGCAAATACAGGTTTTCTGAAACTTGATGCTGTTCATGAGAGCCCTCTTACCACTTTTAGATTCTAACAGACTGTTCAACAACTACCCCCAGAGACTCTAACCAGGAAAGTCAAACATATCGCAGTTGCTCCATGCTCTTCCATAGATTTAACACCGAATCTTTAGAACAAAGCAGACACAGATATGACAATTCAGTATTCTTCACAGACGACATAAATATGAAAGAATCAAGCTCTTTTTGGCAAGCAGCACGAAGAATTAGAAAAACATAATTTTCCATATTCACTTCCTTTGCAACTCCCTTTGTATTTAAGTAGAATTTGTATACTCTCTCTCTAACTTTAGTTGACACTAGCACACAAAATTTCCTGAAATAAACACACTGAAGATACCAGAATGTTTACTTCATCGTCTTGGTTTCTAACAGTAGGAAATCATTCTGATGTGCCACAGCAAAACCACCCACAAAATACCCACCCATCCACCCCTTCTTTGCCTGAAAGCTTTGAGAGGTAAAATGAAAAGTGGATCAAGCAGAATACCCTGTATTCCATAGGGCTGGTTTCTGGTTTTAAGCTGTCTTTTTATTACTTTATATTGACTCTACCTTTCCATAATTGCTGCCTGAAATTTTAAATTAGTCTCTGAAGTGTGCCTCCTCATACACTGAAATACATTTATAAGATCTTGTTTCCTGTATGATAAGGGAAGCACCACAATTACAGAAATGTCACTAAAAGAATCTAACTGCATTTGAAATTTATGCTGTTGGTAAGGCACACAGTAAAACCTTTATGCCCTCCAATATATTTCAGTGCCTGACTCACATCTAGCCAAACAGATGCTGCCGTGAAAAGAAGGGGCTTTATCAATCATTGTATCCCATTTCCTGAACCAAGATTCCAGCCAGAGTACCCAAGTGGACATTAAATTAATTCCCATAAAAAGAGCATCTTAGTGTTTTAAATGTGTTTTAAAGCACACATTCCTGAAAAAGTAAGGAAATGACCTTCCCTAGCAAAAAGGAAAAAAAGACAGTGTAAGTTATGCCACTGAGGAAGCAAACATGAAATTTCTATTCAGTAGAAGAATCATGGAAGATGGGGCTGACAGCTGGATTTTGTTAAAGGAGGACTTTAAACTGAAGTATTTAAACTCATGGGATTAGGTCAGCATTCCTAAGAAATGCTGTTCAGATCTTAAGCTACGGAGACCTTGTCTAAGCAGCTCAGCAACTGAGTCGCATAAACAACTACTGTAAAGTCTGCTGCCACCGCACTCGGTAGCTTCATGAATGAAGCTTTTCT
This sequence comes from Cnemophilus loriae, assembly GCA_013397755.1. Classification (NCBI taxonomy): domain Eukaryota; kingdom Metazoa; phylum Chordata; class Aves; order Passeriformes; family Corvidae; genus Cnemophilus; species Cnemophilus loriae. The sequence continues at coordinate 825,127 of VZTF01008143.1, forward strand.
TGCATATGAAAACTAAAGACAGAGTGTTTTGCTACTGGAATGGGGGGAAGGTGGGGCGGGAGGGAGGAAATAATTAAGACAGCAGACTCCATACTGCCACTTAAAATCATAACTTTCAAATTTTCTTCCCAAAAAATTATGTCTTTTCCCAAATATTTAAACTACTGAGATTTGTAATTCAGTGAAGGATAATCCTAAACATGTGTCTGAGAGCAGCTATTATACACACAGACTATATGCTGTGCACTATGTTTCACTCTATGTTTTGCTTACAAACATGTTTGGAAATTATGTCACTTAGTATTCAATTATTCGTGTCTCCTACCCAAGCCTGATGCTGGTAAAGCGTGGTAAAGATACGGCAGATTTACATGAAAAGAAAAAGGAACAGTATAGGCTGAGTAAAATAATCTTAAAGTTTACAAAAAACATTTTTAAAAGTAACATTTCTTAGACCGGATTGATACAAAGCCATCTTAAAGTAACACGGGTACTTGTTTTACGTGCAACTTTCTTTCTTTTTTGAAATACAACAAAAATGAATGAGCTTTTTTCAACATCAGGACTTCTTAGCAAGGGTCACACTGACTGAAAGATACTGTATACTATTCTCACTTCCATGCTGAGAGACACAAGTTCAGAGGGACAGGAATGAGATACTTCATGGCAGTCATCAGTCTGGGGACAGATGCCCTCTTCTCACTGCTGAACTGAGAACCTCAAGGGTCTGGCAGCTTCCAAGCAGTTAAGAATGGTACTCTGCAGGACAGCTCATGGGCTTTACCACACAGCACCCTCCCACAGAATGCTCTGCAGCAAAAGGCAGGATTATTTCGTTTGATAGCCGCTACTCTCTGACTGCCATCCCGGCAGCCAGAGAGGCTCTCCTCCATCACACTGGATTTGGAACATGCTGTTCACTGAGAAGTCACAGGTGAACACATCTACTTCTCAAGATAGACAGGGGAGTAACTTTCAAAATCATTTCCATGGCCTACATTCAAGTTTCCCATGAAAAGCAAAGCTGGGAGCAGGCTCTGTGACATGCCAAAGGTAGCAGATCATTTGTGCTTGCCCCTCCAGAAACAAATTCACCTGGAAGCATACACTGGGCTATGCATACCCAAGAGTTCCAGTCACATAGGAAAGGAAGGGCTGCAGCACACTCTTCCTCCTTCTTCCTTCCTGTCCTCTCCTTGGATAAATACACCATTTGTTCAGATGAAGCAGCTGAGCACCAAAATGTTACAGTACTTCCAGTAGCAAATCCTTCCATTTGCCCTATTCTCAGAAACATGCTAATGGCAAAGGGGCAGCCTACCTCCTACCTGCATTGCTCTGCATGATCAACGTATTCATCAAATACACGCCACCCCCAACTATTATCAGCTGAGTAAATCCACACACACTTATTTTTAGCAATGCATTTGTGAAATTCAGTCAATTTCTTATAGTTTTCAGCGTTTAAGTGCTGCAGAATACTAAAAAAACCAAAACAAACCACAACGCATTTTGTATGGAGGTTTTCTTTGCATTTAGAAAACACTGACAGAACTGGCTCAGAAGCAATAAAATTGTGAAGTTATCTTTCTCTCTATTCCAGGGTAAACTTTCTACAGTACTTTTCAAAGGAGTTTTTGGAAAAATGTCTCGAGAAGCTTTCCTGATGTCTTATTTTTTTCAAGCTTCCACTCCTCCAGTTTAAAACAACAATTTATACATTAAAGCTTGCGCCAGGCTAACACCTCATTGCTGTTGTGAAAAGGAAGAAATCTCTTTCCTCTTCATCCATTAGCATGTTGTTCCAGAACATCACTGAACCTGCTCAACCTTCTAAACCATCAGAAAACCCACTCAACACTCCAAACACCAAAGCAGTCTTTCTGCTGAGGTAGCAAGCCGCAATACATTGCCCTGTGACTGGACAAATAGCTAACACATTCTTTTGGGTTCATACCAGGCAGCTGGGAGAAGGGACTGGGAAAGAAACAAGTGGGACTTCCCCTTTCTGGAAGCAGCAAGTTCGCCTGTAACAGGCTCACCTGTAACCTGCAACTCCTCTTCCAGCTCAGAGTGTACTGTAACATTCAAGCATTTTGTTTACGTTCCTAAGCTCACAATAAACAGAAAAGGCTATCTTTGCCATTAGTACAGAGAAATTTTCAAATGCTACCCGCTGTAGAGCACATGCAATCACATGGGTATGATACTGAAAAACCAGTATAATTTTGCTGAATTTGCATTTATGTTAAAATTGGATCAGTTTTACCAAAAGAGTAAAACGACAAGTCTTAATAAACTACTCTCTCTGCAAACATATTTAAAGCCTGTACTTTTTATTAAAAGCACTTGATGTTTCAGTACTTTTCAGGTATCAAGTTAATCCCTAGAGAAGACTACATTTAAACAGAAGTTGGAACAAGAAAAAAAAATCACAAAGCACTACCATCCATAAATACATTTATAATTCTGAATTCAGAAAACTTCCAGTTTAAACACTGTAGCACTGAGGCCCAAGATATGAAAACATAGCATGCCCATGCCATTAGCTTTCAAATTAGTGGCTAAACACAAAAACGGCATCTTACCTTTTCCACTTTTAAAATTATTTCATGCTTACAAGCATGGGTCAGACATTTCTGCAAACTACAAATTTATTCCACAAGCACAGAACCTTGCACGTATCTGTGGAACTGTCTCAGAACCAACCCAAAAGCAACATATCTGCTTGAAAATATGTCTGTATAGACATATGTAATTTTAAAAAATATATTACTTATATAATAAAAGTCTTGTCAGTGTAATCTAATCACTAGAGTAGTCTCTAGGCATTTATAATATTTAAATGTTTGTGCATAAGCAAAGGCACAGCTCTGCTAAAAAGCGTTACAGAACTGATGACGTAAAGGTACAATTGAATAGCTGTTGCAACACAAATTCCATTAAATAGTACAACTGGAAGGGGCTTACAGTTTAACAAGCCTGTATTTGTAGCACTGTTTTCCCAAGTTATCAGGAACAAACAAGACATCCTTCCCTTGGAGGTAAATATTCGTCTGCCACAGGAAAAGGTATGAAGTGGCATGAAGCTGCACCAGGGGCAGTTCAGATTGAACATCAGGAAAAGGTTCTTCACTGCGAGGGTAGCTGGGCACTGGAACAGGCTCCCCAGGGGCATGGTCACAGCACAAGCCTGCCAGAGTTCAAGAAGCATCTGGATGATGCTCTTAAGTCATGTCACACGGCTTTGGTTTGGGTAGTCCTATGAGGAACAGGGAGCTGGACTCAATGATCCTTACTGGATCCTTACTTGGTCCCTTCCAACTTAAGATAAACTGTGAGTCTATGAATACCTCCTTCGGGTGCAGCTACAACTGTGCAGTTTACTATTAAGTGCATGAAGTTAGTCACTTCAATTTCTTGTAGTCTGGACCATATACATTAACTAGCTGATAGAGGCTGCTTCTCCTGGCAGCATAAAAATATTCTGCAGCCTTCATACAAAAATGATTATGTCATAATACTCGAGTTCACATTTGTTTTAATGTTTGTATGTGGCTTCATTCAGACGAGTATTCACAACCAGCTGGCACCACCAGCACCCAGCTGAGCACCTCCAACTGCAGTAAGCAAGGAGGAATGGGGCGACCAGCTTCAGGCAGAAGCAACAGAGCACCCTTCCTCCTACAGTTCTTCACAGCCCTCCAGACTACACCATGCGCTTTTGAAAGCCTCATATGCCAGTGAAACTGCATCTGGTTTGGGGGTTTGCACCTTTTTTGAGGGGGAGCAGAGAGGCAGGGGGGAGAGCATGAAGGGTTAATACTATACCATAATATTTTCAAAAAAAGCTAAGTTCAAATGCTTTCTTAAGAATACTGGGATCACTCATAGTTCCAGGCAAGGAATAGTAAGGGCTCACAAAATTCTGTGTAATGACCAAAAAGTAAAACTGCCAAACTAAGCCTAGAGTAACTCAGGCAAAGTAAAAATTTTTTAATCTTTTCACCACATTGCCAGAGGCAAGACTGCAAAATTCCTTTGGAATGACACTTTTAAAATATCTTCTGCTACATCTTTACTTGGTGTAAAAAGTACTCACAAGAACCCTGCTACTCTGCTGTACATCCCTAATACCTTAATTCTAAGTTTTTTAATAGAACTCTAATTGCAGCTACACCCAATTTTTGTTTTTCAATGTCTGCAATTATTTGTCTCTTACAGAAAGATGAAGAGGGACCCTTATACTGTGTTTTCTGGAAAAGGGAGAATGACTACTTTTCATTATCCTTCTCCAGCAGAGACATATCTCTCTAGGACACCCTTGAGGTTTTCCTAACGCAAATGGAAATTTTTGGTTTCAAGAGGTGTACAGAGCTCAGTAATCAAGCAAAGCTACCTGCCAGCTATACTCTTGGCTATGGCTAGAGTTCCTCATGATATTCTGCACAAACAGCTTGTTGCTGTTGAAATCATCTGGCTCAAAAGAGCATCACAAAACATATATACTATATTTAGTATTATTTTGTTATATAGTTGAGCATCCAACACAAATTTCAGAAAATTTCAAGTAAGCAACAGTTTGTCAAGAAACAAATGTTCCTGCTTTTCTTGCCATCACATCTTAATATCAGATGCCATCAAGGCTGAATCTTTCCTGAACTCAATGGGAAAATGAAAAGTTTGCAGAAAGTCTAAATAGATGACTTCTTAACTAGCCAGATATTTTAATTCCTTCCTCTTTCCCCAACAGAAATGTAATGATATTACCAAGATATTGTTTAAACAACATAAAACAAACAAAACATAATACCTTTTACAGACACTGATATTTCAAGACTGTTTAAAAAACTCAAAACTTTTGCAGATGTGTTATATTATTATCACACATTATTTCCGTTTTTTCTATAGAACATAAAAATTCACGTCTTCGTATGAAAACAATTAGATACAATTTCAAGCATTAAAATTTAGTTAGAAAACCAGGGCTAAAAATGAGCTTAATACCATATTGCATACTGAGTTTGCATCATGCTCCAAGAGCCATGCCCCTTCCTAAGGCAAATACAACCTCAGTTTACAGCATTGATGCAGCCAGGCTCAGTTCCTTTCCAAAATACTTAAGCCTGTGTCCACAAGGCTGATGGCAGTGCTGTCATTTCCTTCAGTGTAATTCGGAAAGCAGCAGGAAACGTGGCTCACAACAAATGCAGGAATACCGGACATATACAAACAAAACAGAACCTACTGTCCACTCTGAGCCTATTTTTGAAGTCTGACCAAATCTGCAACTTAACCGTAGTGAACACCTCCCAGGATTAAGGGTATTCCGGTCATGAATTCTCACAGCTGAAGATTTTTCTGCTATATAAAACCAGGACAAACTCTTCTTCTAGACATACATTCTTTTGGCAGGACTATGGGAGGAGGTTATATCTAGCTCACAGAAAATTAGGTCACCCATTTCATAAGCAAATATAAACTGCATGTTGAAGTCTGTAAGCATTTCATAGATACTCTCCCTCAACAGAAATTTGGAAGAGATTTATCACAAATTCTGCATAGAGCTAGAATAATTATAAATGCAGGAGGAAGGAAGTTCATATTTACAATCTTAGTCAAACAAAAAAACATTATATCATCTTAGCAGCTGTGTAAGAATTTGGCAAGCCTCTGAGTAAAGTTTTTTTCAGAACATCCCAAAAGAACAACTATTTTTGTTTCCTGGAACATATCTTCTTTGGTAGAAAGACCTCTCTAAGGACTGAGCCAGATGAATAAACTACAGAATACAACACTGAAAGTGGAATGTGTACCACAATGGCTATTTTTACTGCTAAAGCAGCTGAGTTGACCACACTGTATAAGGAATGTAATTTGTGACACTAGAAATGCTAATTATTTGGACCACATTCACGTCTTCATAAAGACAAGGGCTGGCAAGAAAGAACTAATCTGGCATTAATTTGCTGTAGCCAAAATGAGGCACAAAGCAGCAAGAGTAGGTATTTAAAATGTGGGTGACAGTAATCAGTTTAAAAGCCACATAACAATGAATCTCTTAATTCAGTACCACCTCAATATTTAAAATGAAAATAATTTCCTAGTTGTGTTTGTCTACTGCACAATGAAAAAATTTATGCAGATGCAGAAGTTTGTAGCACATTCCATTAGCCTACAGTCTCATTTCCTTGGATTGCTAGTGTGAAGTGGCTGGAAGATTTTTACAGTTGCATTTTTTGTAGAAAAGATTTTTACGCTTGAATCTTAGATCTCTATCTCACGCTAAATCAAATCAAAGCAGCAGCACCATGAAAGGATTTACAATGAAGCTTTAAAAAAAGAATGATTCCATGGCTTTTATAACTATTCTATCTTCCTTCAAATCTTTAAATGGCCATTCAGGTCTAGGTCTTGCTGGCATCTTCTTCCTATTACCTTTCCAAAGGATTTATGAAGTTTTGCTGATAAGAGCTACAGCCTAGCATACTCTGAAGGGCCAGCTTGTAACAAATCAGGACAGGTTTAAAACCCAGAATAGAAAATCAAAAATAATTTTTGCAGAGTTATAAATTTCATTCCACAGAGAGCTTTCTGCACATCCTCCCTTCAACCAAACACATCCCTGGAGTAAAAGTAGCTTATAACTACTAAAACACAAAGCTGAATTCCTTGTGTATATTTATTTATGAGTAACTTATGCCAGGGTCCAGGTCCAGAATGTAAAGGATTGCTGCATTTGACAGTGCCACACATCTGTTTTCACCAGCAGGAGGGGAACACTGGAATGAAACTAAACTGCTTCTTCACAGGTCCTGAAATGCATATAGGTGATGGACTTCATCCATCTTCACCCTTCAGAAGAGGAGATGTTACTCCATCACAACGAGGTGTTATAGCTCTTCCCATTAAATCCCCACCTTCTGCTTCCTCCTTTTCCTCCACAAGAAGAACGTTTAAGTGCATTCATATAGGTCAGGGTATCTCGTCTTGTTCATTTACATCACAGCAAGCAGTTCCCTTACTAACTCTAGAACGCGCAAGAGGGATGGGTAGAGAACATGGTCCAGTTGCCAGAAATGAAGCTCTTTTGTCATATATGCCACGACATTAATCTCCTCTCTCCTTCTACTCAGTAGGACAAACAGAATTAAAACTAACAAAACCTTTTGGCTCCTGACCGCAAAAACAAACAAGGATCTTTTTAAAAGCTGGAAAACTAGGGCAAGGTAGAACAGCTCTTCAACAGGTATGACACATCAGTAAAGCACACAAACAATAAAATCTAATTTTCAAAAGGGTAGTCTAACTTCAGTAAAACATGATCAGTGCCTTCTGATTCTAAGGCTAGCATCCAAGAACACTTTCATCAATGCTTTTCAGGAAGACTTCTAGTAATGTGACAGGGATCATGCCACATTAGACTTCAGATGTAAATCTTTAATAAGAAAAGATGTTTTCGTACTACAGCCTGATAAAAGACAAGTTGGTTGTTTCTAGCACAAATGAGGGAAGTTACGCTTGGGCCTTTAAAATAAAGTAATAGAGGACCATAAGACAGTTCACCCAGAAACAGACAAGATGTTTGAATTGTCATAGCACATAGGTGTATTAGGAAACAAGAGACTAAATTTTGTTATTGGTGACTCAATGGCTGAAAAGATTTGACATAAGTTAAAGCAACAGCTTTTAAACAGGTCACATGATCACAAGCCATTTTATAAAAACACAAAAACATCCACACTCTCCTGAGTTAGGTACCTAGGCTCAACAACCTGAGTGCACGTAGCCTCTATATACATTTGTGTAGAATGGAAGATCAAGAATTTAGTTGCCAAATTGACTTTGCAGGCTGGTGTGGGACAAAAATCAGACTTAAAATCAGATCAAGGACAACCCAAACAACTCATAAAGTACAAAGGAAAAGGTCTTTTTTTAAGAAAAAAAAAGCCCTATGCTTTTTGACACTACTATGCAAAATATTTCAGATGCTGTAACCAAAATAACTTTGGGGTACAAATAAAGAACAACCAAAAAAAAATTAGTTAACAATGTTATGAATAACACAGAAATCATCCAGAAGTTCAGTTCACAGACCATGCTTTATAAAAATGAGATGAAAGATACTAATAAAACAGTTTAAAAAGTGACTAATTCCAATCTCTTCATTATTGTACTGGAGATTTCTTAATGCAAAGCTCCCACATAAGTATAAATACAACATCACTCCCCTCTCATAATCAAATACTGAACGGAGCAGAGAGACCACTCATTCCCTGCATAAGAAAAAGGTTAAAACTTAACTAAACTATCTGCCGGGCACAGCAGACAACTCAAGCAACTTGTATACGCAAAGTCCAAGTTTCTATACATACATCTTCTAATTCATCTTAAGCAAGTAAGGTCTTTTTTTTGCAAGAGGAAGTGATAGTAGAAAGAAGAAGCATTAAGAAGTCAAGAAAGGTTAGCGTACTCGGGAATGGGCAATGTTACACACATACAAAAGACAGTAGATACCATTTAAATAATAATTTTACAAGTCAAAGACTGGAAGGAAGACCTCAACAGCTTTGTCTTAAAAAAGCCAAGAGACCACAAACGCCAAAAACCCCCCAACCACGAGACTCTCCACCATTTTCCAAGTAAAGAAAAGCAAATGAGATAAGTCCACTTTCTGTAGGAAAAAGAAAAATATGCCCAAAAATCAGTGGAAGAAAGTTGGGAATTATTTCGACACACTGCTGTTGTTGCAATGCTAAACACTGCTGGTCACATGGACCAAGAATGCATTCCTAGTACTCATGGCTATCACTTTTAGCTGCAAATATATTAGAAAGTTCAGAAAGTTAGAAAAGAAAAAACCCTTTTATTTACACCAATATACTTTTTGCACACTTGCTCATAAACAGCACCAGTAAAGAGGCACATAGTATTACCAACATATTCCATTACTATACTCCTCAGATACTTAAGCCTCACTAAAGTCTTTAAGACATCGTTAGATTTTAGGGTTGGTTTGGGCTTTTTTTAACTGAACTATTTATACACAATGTATAGTTTATTGTGCTGGTGAAACTGAAACAGCTTCTGTTTTCATACAGCTGGATTTGACAGCTGAAAATGCTCTTTTGCATTTAACAGAAATCTTGCAACACGCTTTGAAGGACGATACATACAAATGCAATAGATAAGGAAGCAATTACCTGGGCAATTTCCTCATAATATTGAAGGAAGTCTTAAAACAATTCTATTTTACTAAACTTAAAGAAAGCCAAAGGTATGGATCATGTTGTTTTGCTGTCCTTTTGTTGTTCAACACTATTCTAGAATCTCAACCTCACATTCTGATACTGTCTGATTACACAGCAGTGTAGCAAAAGCCTGACACAGCTGTGACCAGTGAAAGGTTAGTGCAATAACCACTCTTTGAAAGCCTGGCCATGAACACGCACATGGCAGTTCTAGCCAAGAAACTAGCCAAAACTCGCTATTTAATGGACAGTAGCTAGAACAATCAGCAGCGAATGACTCAACAATGAGGTGCTAGTAAGCTATAAGTAGCGTTTGCTCTGTCACAGCTGCCAGTGGACCTTCATGCTTATTAAGGGAACTGCCTGGCTATGGTCCCATGGCAATATCACTGAGAATGCCTACCAGGAATCCATGCCTGAGTGCCAGCACTATTTCAATTGCACTGTCTCTTTCTGTTCAGTGCGACTGCTTACGAGCTCTGGAAATGAAACAGCTCAGCCACAAGCCAGAGTGTGCTCCACAACACCATTCAAGAAGTAATACCTGTAAAAACCAAATGGGATGCATCCTAAGACCTTGTTTGCTCCTAGTCTCAACTTGTCATCTGATGTCACAACCTTCTCTCAGAAGAAAACAATTAAAAGAGCGATACATCTGTGGAATCACTCACAGCCTTTGTGCTAAGTACTGAGACCAATTCTAACAGCATGTCTTTCCAGCTCTATTATTCCTAACAGTTAAAAAACCGAATTTTAAAAAATTCAATCAAGCCACAGAAACCAAGTTCTCAGTCTCTTTTTCAATTCCTCTGCATCATCTAAGAACTATCCCAGCTGAAGGGAATATGCACAAAGCACAGGACTAGCACAGCTCATAAATACTACGCAGCCACCCACCATGTGCGTTTTGAGATGGGAAACACCAAGAAAAATATCTTGCCCAGTTCTCAGTGGACAGAATATCTCCTGTGGGACAGTTCTAGCCAACAACATCTAAGAGCATGCATATAAACATAAACCTGAGTGCAGGAAGGAACTGAGCACAGAAAAAAGTATTTTTCTACCTATCCAGTTTCAAATCAAGAAGCATTTCAGAAGCAAACATTCCAAGATCAATTTCCAAAAAGACGACAAGAGAGCTACACAGACAACTTTCAAAACTACCCGTTGTTTGCAACTCAGCTAGAGAACTGGAAGACTGTACGAAGAAAAAAAAGATGAATGTAACAAGAGAGCAGAAGAAGTGTGTTTCAAAGATGACAAGGACAGCATTTAATCCATAATATAATGCTTCCTCTGTGGCAGACCTAACTTCCTCTTTTAAAATAATGTCCTGTTCCTCAAGACACTATAAAAGCTCAGCAATATAGAGAGGGCACAAATCGATATTTTACAGAATGCAAAGTCATGGATATTATTTCAGTGCTTATTTTGATCATCTTTGAAAAGTAATAGATCAGAGTTAGTTAGAAACATACTTTCTAAATACAATCTATAAAATATATTAGCAGTACAGTGGCAATTAAAATATGAAAAACTACATAGAGTACCTATACCGTTAAATACTAGGCTACTGCATGCACATCTAATGACAGAAAGATCATCACTATTTACTACTGTTGAAATATATGCCTCAAACCATACATTCAAACTAGTTCCACGTAGCTACACAGATGACTCTTGATGCACACAGAACCAGACTGCTGCTACCCTCCCCAGTGAAATGTTACCCATCACATTATGGATGCAAGCAGAACTTCAGAAATTATGGCAGAAATATTAAGTAAACTAAGAGTGCCTTTTACTGGACCTTCAATTACCTTACAGAGTTGTGTTCTTCAGTTTAATAGATGACTCCATCACAGTATTACATCTCTTCACAATGAGTCATGTTAGGCAAAATTTTAAGTTTTCTTTTCAAAAAGTGAACTAATAATATAATATTCCAAATAGTTAACCATCTACATATTCCAAATTCTACTAAAAACCCAGAACAAATTCATACTCTACATACCACCATTTCAAACAAGGCTATTACTATATTGCAAAAAGTTTGATATTTCACTATGAGTGTCTTAGAATAAACAGACATAATAAAAGGCAATGATTTATGATACACAATATCCAGATACTAAATATTTAGTCATATTGCAAAAATAACAAAAGCCCTACTTTTGAATACATGTAAGTTCAATATTCCTGTCAATAATACTGCCTGAATCATGCTAAAATACCAACAGTTCATCGCGATCCAGCAGAAGTCATTTTAGGAATGAAGCAGCAGCTGCTGAATCTATCAGTAGGCTATGCCTTCTCAACTCTTACAGGCACATCGTAATATAGTGAAGGCATGCGCAGTTGTAAACTCAAATATTTAAATCCACACTGGAAGGCAAAAAGAATGCAGACAACATAAGGCCAGCTGCAAATTTTACACTTTCATAAGAGAACAACTGATCCTTTATCTTGCTTGTTAACTCACTCTAAAATAGAAAAAAAAAAAAAGATTTAGGCAGCTTTAACTAGAACAATATACTACACAAGACACATCAATATCTTGCAGCATTTGATCATGTTTCATTAGATCATGTGTATAGAAATGTTGTTTTCAAATGCTCACAGCCCGTCAAGAGTTGTATTAAAGAGCATGCTAGATTAATTTATGTCAGAAAGTTAATAATGAGCATAACAACAACAAAAAAAAATTCTGGTCTCCTAGTTTCAGGTGACGTACATTCTAAACAAAAGGAACACCATGTACCTTCAGGATTAGAAAAATAATGCAGGTGGAATTCAAGCTCAGAAGGGGTTATAGTAACCTATACCAAATAAAGCACTAAATAAAGTCTTAGGAAGACATTGCTTTAAAGTACATTCTCCTGTTTTACAAATATAGTCCTATTTTATTACTAGTTAATGCATCTTTTACACTAAAGTGTAAAAAGACATGAGGTTGGCCCACGGTCACATTATACAGGATAAAATTTCTGTTGCCGTCTTCAAAACTAGAAAGTATACACTTCACCAGAATTACTGGAAAACATTAATCATCAGAAGTACTAAATAATGAGGAATAATTTAAAAAGTGAAAGATAATACCATAACTTGCCTTATGTACTGCACTCATATCAGTCTTTAGGCCATAAAGCAAGCAGCAACAGGTTCAACTTAAACTCTTTCCATGACAAGGATAGCAAGACAGCACGTACATTAAATCAAAGTAATTTGCATCAAGTGAATGTTTTTTCCTACACTATGTGTATTTTAAATCTAAATGCCACACAAAGCTAACATACTTTTAAATGATCTAGAAAAATAAGACACATAAAATCACTCCCTAAGCTTTCAGGCCTCACAGTCTATCCAAGTTAACTTCCTACATGATATCTGTAAATATATTTACCACCTGATCCTTCAGGAGAATGAAGACTGACACCTCTTTGCAAAATGAGAGGAACCCAAGTCATCACAGTTCAAAAATGAAACACCACTGACATTGAAAGTGCATAGTCTGAAAACACTTTGTTTACTCTGTGCTGGACTTTCAACTTCACAGACACGCCAGTCATTCCAGAAATGTTCCATTCCGGTTGATAAAAGATAATTTAAGATTCATTATAAAGTAGTAATAACTAATCCAAAGGGCTTTTTTTTTTTTAACTTGTTAGTTTTGAGAACCTTCTGAAGTTTTTGCACACATTTGAGCTGAACAGATAGAAACCGTACCAAAACAGAAAGTTTCGTTTAAACTAATTACAATGACAGTGCTTTTGGGGGGGTTGCTTTCTCTTTTATTTTTAACTAGAACATCTCTGATTTTCACTAACTGGGATAGGAAGCACAGAAGGTTAAGCTGAATGCTGCACTATGAACTGGACAGCAGTTAACACAGAGCATTCTTCATAAGGACATTGTATGTTTCTCTTTAACAACTGTGATGTGGATATGTGGTTCCTCTTGCAAATTTCACTCATTTTCCTACTGTTTCCATTTTCTGCTCTGCAAGCTGCCAGAAAGGAAGAAACACTCACACTTTTCTATGGGACCCTCCTCCTAACATGTAATTGCTGAAAATGAGACTTTGCACTTTTGCTGTGCTTCTTAGAAGGTATCTCAGAGGTCTCTAATCCAGAACAACTGAACATTTCTCCATGAAAATAATTCTTTCCTACTACCCTGGGCAGTAATTTATTTCTGGCACTCACATCAATCTGACAAACAGCCTTTCAGTTCCACATAACTGATCACATCACTAAGTTACTTATTAATAGACACAACAGAGTAGAGGTGAAAGAAAAAGTGATCTTCTCTTACCCAGCTTCAGGCAGAACTGTTCTCCTGACCTGTGACATGCTCAGAGATGGATAAAGTTTTAGCCAGTATTATTGCTTTGCAAGGTTACTAGTGACTGAAAACTACTGACTTCCCTCCTCCACCCCTAAATAAAATGCCCCCATTTAATAGATAGAAGAACTATCAGACACAACTACTGTTGACTAAACTCCAGAGTACTAGGAATGTGCACTGATACACATAACTTCCAGAACCCTTTTCCAGGAACAGTGTGCAATCACCTATGTTCCTGTCAAAGCCACTCAGACCCACATGTTCAAGTAAAAGGTCACGCTCTTGAGTCACGCAATAAAGATCTAAGTGACAACTTCCTTGGAGAACAGAGATCTGTATGGCATTTTTATTTAAAGGCTTAGAACAACCTAATGAGATTTTTCATGATGGGGATTTTTTTTTTAAATGCACTATAAACCACATTCATGCTAAGTCTTTAGTCACCTGTGAAGAAGAATGATTACTGACACCTTGGAAGTCCAAACTTGCATTGGTGTATTAAAACAGATTCTAACAATGATTAACTCGATTTTAAGTGGTGAAACAAATTCACGGAGATCCTTCTAGCACAGAGAAGAGCAAGAAGCAAAACCTGCATGGTAAGGATAAGTAAGTGTTTAGCATGTTTGTTTGGGGATTTTGTGCGTGTTTTTCTTATATCTAGACTCCAGTGATCTTTATATACACAAAATCAACTCAAGCATGGTTTAGTGGTGGACTTGGCAGTACTAGGTTAACAGTTGGACTCGATCTTAAAGGTCTTTTCCAACCTAAACGATTCTATGATTCTATAAATAAAGACAGCTTGGAATGCTTGGCTTCTGCCATAGAATCAAAAATCCTGTGCAAGATGCCTCATCACTATATGGGCATGAACCAGGCAAGTCAGGATGAAATCAAGAACAATCATACACCAGCGAGAAACTGCTTAGGAACAGCCAACAGTGCAATACCAAAGACTGAGGCTTTAAGTCCAGACACAATCCATAAGTATTGTACCTCCCACAGAACAATTGTGAGAAATCTTCCTGGGCAGTGAACACTGTCCTTGCTTCTGCAGGAATCTAGAGTACATATTGTATTTATTTTACATAGGGTGTCTTGTTCTTGTAGACACAGAGTCTCAGAGCTAACACAAATTTAAGAACTTCAGATCTTATCTTCATGTACTCTCCAGCAACAATATGAGAAAACCTGAGGGAACACTGTCATAGTCATAATGAAATGGTTTCACATTTGTTAGAGTACTTCTCTTCTTACCTAATTCAATACTTCTTGTTCTAAATTATAAAAGAGTAACAAGCAATGAGCTCAGACAGAAGTAGAAAAAAACCCCATGGGGTTAAAATTAAGGCAATTAGTATGCAAACATGGTATTTCTACAAAGCCAATAAGCTTCCCATGCCAATTCACCTCTGGAAGATCATCATTAGGCTGCAAAAATCAGCCTCGTTCCTAAGATGTTTGAAAGAATGCTGAAAACTTACTGTTTTCAATACTGAGCTAGAACCCATCGCAGTTTTGTAAAGCAGCTTGTCTAAATAAGTATAGATAACATTAGTCATCTAGATATGAAAATGAAACTATTTACAAAATCACAGGGCAAAATATTTCCTACAATAAATTCTGAAAGCCTGGACAGATGCCTTTTCATACTCGTAAGATGTAAAGAGCAACCTGGAAAGGAGTTTTTTCTTATTTTTTAAAATGCCTTTACATCCCAGAAGCAAAAGAACCTTGAATTCTGCAAAACAATATATAATCATGATCTACGAAGATGGATACAAGGATGTAGCTTCTCTTCTTTCAGCAGCTCCCAACACACCACCTCTTCAATTTTATCATGTTGGCATGCTGTGGATTATGCTGTTAACTGGATCACAGAATTTACATGGATTTAATCTTGCCCGTCTCTGTTTTTTTTATGAGTATTTTTAATGCACAATCATTTAGTTATCTCTAAAGCTACCTAAGGATAATTCTGTCAAGAAAAGTGTAAGGGGGAAAAGAAGTTCTCTAGGCTCCACTGCTTCTCTTCTGCTCTTACTAATATCATCTCTTTAAGGGACCTACCAGGAAAAAAAAGCCCACTGAGTGGAACATACAGCTCTTGAGATTGGGTCAGCACTGTCAGAGATGCAAGCAGGGACTATTGCAGGCTTAGCAAACGCATCTGTACAGAGATTAATGACTGGAACAAGTATATAAACAACACATGGGGAACTTTACTTCTTTCAAAGATCCTGCGCACTTGTTTTGCTAATGCTATCTTCTACAGCAACTCAAAGCCTGTGGTGACATCACATCTTTTCACTACTGGTGTACCACAAGGATCAATTCAGCAACTTCACAGTTAAACCATAATACTACCACTACAAATCTACAGGACCTTTGACAGAGAGAAAAATCTGTCAAACATAGTTTCAATATACTTTCCCAGTAATTAAACCAATCAAATCAGCATTTTAGACAGAATATTTTACCATAATAATCAATGGAACTATTTAAAAGAAATCCACAGACATCAAAAAGCACTAGGTCTTTTTTCATCACTGATTGAAACAATACATTTGGGCAAAACTGTCTTAGCATAATGTCTAAATTGCAAGAAGAACAAAATTCTACATACACAAAAAACCCCACATTATCAGTTCTATTTTGTAAAGTTAGCATTTTTCATATTATTCAGTAACTCACTCAACATTTACTGTTGCACTTAGCAGGCAATTTAATTACATATATTGAAAGGATTTAACTGCAAAGGTGATATCAGGGTAAGAATTCAACCATTTGATTTATGACTATTTTATCATCAATGCTTGATACATACTCATTATTTGCACTTCTAACACTATTCAATGATACAGCCTTTAAAATACAATTTTACAAGCGGATAATGCAAATTTGCCAATTACAATTTAAGTAAAGTTCACAATTAAGTCTTTTGGACACTTCCGAAAACATTTTTCCTTTTACCATGACCAACTGGATTTCAGAAAATGAAGTATAATTTTGCACAGAGTAATCCTTGACAAGTTTACAGTACTTCCTCGAAGAAGTCGAATTTTTCACAAGTCACTGATACACAACTGTTCAGTAGCAGAAGTAGACACTACTTGCTCAACAACAGTTTTAGTTTGGGGGAGCAATTTTACCAGGAGTCTATAACCAAGTTGAAACATTAAGATTATAATGACATAGAATAAACTACCTTTTCTGCGCTACAGATGGCTGTTCTTAAGGCAGAAAAGTGGAAACATGACAACAGAATTTGCACAAGATGAAATCTACCCATGTATCAAGCAACAAGCTCTACTTGGAGCTTTTCTTCGGGGAGCAAATTGTTCCTTCCTACTGGAAGAGCCAAGAAGGCAACAATTAAAGTAACTACAAGAAGTAACTTATTGCACATCTTGACTGTAAGCACACCACAGTACCACCTTTTTTTAATTTACTTTAACCCAGTACTGAGGACAAAAAGACACCAGGAATACTACAGGTCCTACCAACTCAGCAAGCTGCTAAGTCTCTGGGAAAAGGGAAGGACAGTGAGACAGTCACAGCACTGGCAGCAGCAAAGGACCCTACGCCAGCAGTAGACAGAGGACTTCAGCTCTCACTATCGTATGAACAGAAGTTTCTGCCAGGCCCCCTAAAACTGCTCCCAAAGCTTTCTGAAGGGTCAAGTTATCAGAGAGGATGAAGGATGCCAGTGAGCTTCCCTCCAGCCCCTTTCTGTATGTGTGTTTTAGACAGCATATTTTTCCACTGCAGATCTACATTTGAGAAAAATGATCAGGTTCTATATTTAACTTCTCCAAGACTTTTTTAGATGAAAGTGCAATACTGACACAAGTAATAAAGCTTAGCAGTCACAAAACTGGAGAGTGATGTTACTTCTTGCTCCTGTTTCTTTCTAATCCTGATCTGTTAGAAATCAGCTATTCTGTTGTAATAAACAGTAGGAAACAGTAAGGTGTTTGTATATGAACACAACTTCGCGTTCTAAACACTTGACGGAGTACTGACACCCTCACACCATACATGACCATCTCAGCAGATATCAAATACAAAAATTAGAACAACATAATGTTAACATTGCAGTAAGAGATGATAATTTGAATAATTTTCACAGAAGATGAGATCTATATTCAGTTTACCACTTATGCTACACAAGACCAGTGCATTTTTACCAGCAACCTGAGTTCTTGAACACTAATACTTTCTTAAGTAAATATAACAGTTTTACTACTGTGGATAGTAATTCCCTCACCAGACTCCCTATAATATTTCTGTGTAAGAACTTTCACCTTACACACTGCTGTCTTGAAAAGACCAGAGGCAATGAGGATTTAATCACCTTTTCGATAACATTTGTTTAAATTATTCTGATGAATTTTTGAGACTAGAAATTCACTAACAGGTAAAAACTATGTTCTGTGACTATTTTTATATCATCCCTGGAATTCCTTCCTCACCCCCAGGCCTCTCTCCTGCCATGCTCCCTAAAATCCAACTAACTCATTATGACATAAGATGGCAACAAATTATTTTCCTAATATTTAACATCAGGACAGTTTCAAATTCTCATGTACGTCATCTTCCTCCATACAACACAAGTACAATGATAGCTCACAGAACAAGACATTTCAAGAGCTCTTCACTAACAGATGGATTTCAAAAAACAAGTTCAACAAACAATCTATTTAACATCTTACATGAAACACTTCCGCTAAAGCTGGACATAGCAAACAACTAAAACTCCTACTTGGAACAAAACAAAGAAGTGACTTTAATTCATTAAAATATCAGAAAATATCAGTCAATATATCTGGATCAAGTTGCATAAAAACACTCTGCAGATACGTTTCTTAGTCTTTATACGATTTTCCTATATCAATGATTATAAACAACCCTTATCGTTATTGAATTTGAGTTCCTTCCCACATGGACTGGTATTTTAATAGTTTAATTGGATAGTTATTACTAATTTCTAGTATTAACATACAAAAAATAACATGCTGTTTCCAATGAACACTTTTTAAAATGATGATAATACTTGCAGATTAACAAGAGAAACTTAAACCCCTTGCTAAACTGAAGAATAACTCTAACGGGCAATTATAGTGCAAGTTTCTTTACTGGTATTCCCTAACCTTGCAGACATTCCTGAAGGTAGAAAATATTCCATGTGTGTACTCAAAATTTGTGACTGCCAATTATCATGAATATTTTTTTGAGCTCTTAAGAGGACTTACTCAAAATGACAATTTTTGTTTTGTAATTTACATTTTCTGAAACAAAATTAGCACTCCACATAGAAATGGGTTAAACCTGACTACTCAGCAGTCTGCTGTCATTTCAATGTTTTATTAACCCTTAGCAATAAAACAGATCTGGATCACACCTTTTTATAAAGCTTGTTTATCTGACATTGCCTGATTCAGCTGTAAATCAACACATTTTCTTCTAGCAATTGCAGAGAAAAGAGTGTGAAACATGACAAAATGGCTTATTGTTGGGGCCAGAAACAGAAATTGGACATTTCTGGCTTTGGTAAGTGTTTGTAACAAGTTCTACATTTAATCAGCAGGATCCTCAGTATGAACAGATGTTAATGGGAAGTTGTGAAGTACATTATTTCAGTTCTACTTGAAAATTCCATAATAAAACTATTGTTTAACATAACAGAAAAGGCAGAGTGTGATTATTTTGCAATCTTTGCCTTCATTTGTAACACAAGTGATTTGGATTTTTCTTTTATCAAGAAGGTGATGTAAATTACGTAATGGTTGGGATCTTCAGTACTATTCTTCCTAGTTTTTACCTAACCGGCTTAGTCACTCAGATTTAACTCTGTCCCAGTTTGATAGGTTTTCACTTCCCCCTCCAGTGGCTGAAAAACATTTGAAGAAGGAAGGCAAGTATGACCAGTAAAGATGAGACTAACACAGGATAAAGATCTACAATTTAAAGCACAAAGAATTAACTATTTATAGCTAGAAAAGCCAGTTGATTCTATTGAAAACCTTAATGCTGAAGGCGTAGATAAAGGACCAAATTCAAATAAAGAAGCAACAGCTAAAAAAGATTAGTGGTTTGGGCGAAACAAGGCAATACCCATATATTCTGATAGCCAGAAGACTGAGATATCCTTTTGAAAAATAAAGCCTCTTAAAATCAACCACAGTGAACCATTACCTACGAAAGGCATCGCAGCAGTTCCACACAATACCTTAAACCAACAGGTGCTCTCTGTACCAAGGCTTACTTCACTAAGAAAGGAACAGGCTCCAACTCACAGTAAGTTGAAAACAGTTTATGTTAATACACTACTCCACCGTAAAAAAACTATTGAAATTCAAACCTGAAGGCAGTAGTCTCAAGATACTATGCAAGGAAGGCAGACTGAAGACCATATAAAATTTGTCAGTGTTCTCTTTCACATTATTTTTTATACTCTTTCAAGAGATTAACAGCTGGTACACTACATCACTTTCCTGAACTGTGGTTTACCTCTTGGTAATACTTTTCTCACTGTCACCACATGCTAAGTCAGAGAAGCAGTGGTAGAAGGATGCTTTATTGCATATTATCTGAGTATAAAAATGAAGCCATTTTAAGGAAATATCGATCTAAAAACGAAAATTGTACGAAGGCGATAAACAAATTCCTTAGTGCCACTTCCCTTTCTGTTGTATGAAAGCAAAAAGCTTCTGCAACATGGATTTCTGTACGGTAATTCCAGTATCACCCAGTGATACCAAAAATCACGTACCAACTCAGATGAAGAAAAACAGTTCTGTGTTCCACTATCCACCACATCCACCCAAGAATGATATCAATGTATTAAACATGGATATGTCTGGATCTTTATATAACTTATGTGGAAAGTATTCCCTAGATTATGACCTAGACTTTTGTTCTTCAAGATGATTTATCAAGTAATTTTCCTGTTCCTCTATTTTAACAGGAAACTTCTCAGCAGAGAAAAGCTGATTAAAGACAGTAAAATTGGAAGATTTGTTGTTTTAGACATATTGTTTCAACAAACATCTAGAATTCATCAATTAATTTTTTTGCTCTAAGGTGTTTAACAAGCTAATGTATCCATGTCTGCAGGGCACTAGGCGAAACAGACAAAAAGAGGCAATTCATTCAAAATGGAGTGGGTGTGATCGTACAATCTCACGAAACATTCATCCGTCACATGAATGGTAATGTAAAGATATTAGCTATATGAAATAGTTTACGTTTGCCAAATGGAGTGTACCTGTAATCCACCAGTAAAAAATAAAGTGTACTACACAGGCCACTCTTCGTCCCCGTCTAAACACGTACAGCCCAGTAAAAATATAAAATATATAGTAAAAATGATAAAATGCAGAGACAGGGTCCAAACACACAGGTGACTGTTTTCTGCCCCACAAGATAACAAATTCAAAAGAAAGAAAATCTTCCAAAATGAACAGGTAAGTCATTGGCTTCTTAAGACAACCAGCATTAGTGCAGGAGAAAAATAAGTATAGCCATATGAATTCTACAAGGTCATGTGACACTCGTGTATACAGACACTCCTCTTTTCCCTCCCACCATCAATGATTTTCCCCATGCAGAAAAAATAATATACCACTCTCCCAGTTTCATGAAAACCAACGCAGGCATCAAGCTGGCTTGGGAGGCTCTTTTCGCAAACCAGCCTGCCTTCAGTAAGTCGTACGGCTAAAAAGCTTAATAGATTTCAGGTTTGGGGGGTTGGTGTTCGGTTTTCAACCCATCATTCCTTCTTGCACCAGAACGACGATTTGCGCGTTTTGTTCCGCGGGTGGCAGGGCGCGCCTCGGCGATGCCTGCGCCGGGGACCCGACTGCCTGCGGCTGCCCAGGGTGGAGACTCACCCAAGCTGACATTGTCTGCATGCCACACTCTACATCCCTCGCGCATCCCCGGCTGACTTCCCAGCCTCTTCCGAGGCATGCCTCATTCGGGGAAAACCCGGGGGGCACACACATACAAGAAGCCTCCACCACTCACCAGCACAGCAGAGCCTCTCTGCAAAAAAACACCCGATGGTGTCTGGGGCGTGGAGAGGCGCAGGGCACAAGCGCGGGCCGGTAAATGCGCGCCCCTCCCGCACCCCTTCGCTCCGGTGCTCCCGCCCAGCCCCGGCGGTGCTTTGGGGGCCGAGGGGACGCGGCAGGAAACACCGCCCGCCGGCTCTGCCACCGCCGCCCCCAGAAAAGAGAGACACGAAGGCGGCTCCCCCACTCACCTCGCCCCGGCTCCGGGGGAGCCCCGGCGGGCAGCGGCGACGCCCCACAGAACAGAGGAGCGAGGCGCCGGGTTCGCTCCCGCTCGCTGCCGGCGGCGGCACCCGGGTCCGCTCCGNATACCGGTTCCTTTCGCCGCTCCCTTCCTTTCCCGTTCCTTGTTTCCGCCGAGCGCGGAACCGCCTCCGCCCGGCAGCGGAGACGCCGCTCCCCGCACGCCGCCGCCGC
>VZTF01008143.1:847343-962745 GCA_013397755.1 Cnemophilus loriae
GGGGACGGCCGGGCGCGCGAGCGGTCGTTGGGCACGCGGGGGGCCGTTGGGCGCGCGGGGGGCGGCTGGCGCGCGCGGAGCCGATCGATCCCCGCGGAGCCGATCCGCCCGTGCCGATCCCCGCGGAGCCGATCGATCCCCGCGGTGCCGATCCTCCGCTGCCGATCGATCCCTGCGGTGCCGTTGCCTGCTGAGCGGGTCCGCCCGCGCCGGGCGGTGGCCAGCGCGCTCTCGGCGAGCGCTGCCCGCGCCCTAGGCGGCTTGGCGCTGCGGTTCCGTCCGCNAGCCGATCCATCCCCGCGGAGCCGATCCGCCCGTGCCGATCCCCGCGGAGCCGATCGATCCCCGCGGAGCCGATCCATCCCCGCGGAGCCGATCCGCCCGTGCCGATCCCCGCGGAGCCGATCGATCCCCGCGGTGCCGATCCTCCGCTGCCGATCGATCCCTGCGGTGCCGTTGCCTGCTGAGCGGGTCCGCCCGCGCCGGGCGGTGGCCAGCGCGCTCTCGGCGAGCGCTGCCCGCGCCCTAGGCGGCTTGGCGCTGCGGTTCCGTCCGCAGGTAAAGGCGTTGGGGGACGTTCTCCGTTCCGATCACCGAAGGTTTCTGTTGTCAGCAAATTACCAAATCCTACCGAAATTCTCGGTCGCGTGTCCCGCCGACCCTGGGCCAGCCCCGGACCGCGCCGCCTCGGCTATGCTCTGCCCCGGCAGAGAGTTTGCCCCCGTTTCTCATCCTACCGCAGCTTCAGGGCCGAGATCACCATTTTTGAAGTTATTTACAAATTGGGATAAGCGCACTGCTTGCTACTGCAAGTAGTGCTATAGGAGAGGAGATTCGCTCGAATACAGTGCGTTGCCTAGGGGCTCCGAGCTACAGCGCAGGAGAGGCGGCGTCCGCGCTGCCTTCCGCCAGGAACGTGCTTCTCCCCTGTGCTAGAACCGCTGTCTGTTGTGACAGAGCACGGGCATGTTTTACATCAACTTTTACCTGTCAGTGTTTGACAGGGAGAAAACTTCAGTCAGTTAAAGCACATTAAATTCCATAAATGTGAACAATTATGCAAAATGATGCTTGTTGTTCTACTGCTGTAAGTACTAATTTACCAATGAAATTACAAGCTAGGTAAACAGCAACATGAAGCTCAGTTTAAAATACAAGCTAGTACATGGAGAAAATTATTTTCATGTGTACATACAATTAAGCAATTTGAAAAACAAAGTTCACCCATATAATACAAAATATTTAGCAAAAAATCTTTGCTATATAAATTCACCTTAACATGTAATCACTTCCAAATTCTAGACAACGTAATAAAATATTGCCAATTAACAACATCCCAGATAAGTTGAGATCAAAGTTATGGATGCAGAAATATAGAAATTATCGATATGGAATAAAAATACATGCATCCATCACCAAGAGACTACAGTAGTCTTCTGGAGTTGCAAATAAAATATTTTTAATCCAACTGTTCCAAATACTAGACTGCTGTGGATACATTGCTTCATAGTTTGTGAAGTTCCACAATTAAGAGGTGTCTGGGCTCACATTATTTAATAAAAGTCGTAAGCGCTTCAGTTTTCAGTGCTGTTCTGCACTTGCTGCATATCAGCAGTGAGAGAGCTGGCAGAGACTATCTGATGTTATCAGCAGGTTTAGACTTCGTCTGCAGGTTGTATTAATCCCACCACACTTTCCTACTGATCCTCCGTGACCCCGAAGGGATTAGAATGACAGCACCTCCCCCAGAAGCAGGCTTGAGATGGCCGGAGGAAGCACAGGGAGTGCACGGGCAGTGCAAGGAGCAACTTGGGCATGCCGTGGCCAGGTTCCTTACGGCAGCTCCATGGCAGCTGACCCAGCACAGAAGCACTGCCAAGTCACGTTCTGCACCACTGCAGCTCAGGAACTGCACGGCCATGAAGTGTGCAAAGCTTCATACACTCGGCTATGAAATTCTATCGAAAGGAAAAAGAGGCTGCAGCTGACTACTGCAAGCTCTGCTTTTGGCATGCGGAAATGTTATTCCCTTATATCAAACTTGCTGAGTTGCCCCTGAGCCTGAGCAGACAATAGACAACTGAGTTAATGTAGGGTAGAGATCAGAGCTAGACCATTTTAAGCTTGAGGAGCAGTTTGGATCTGTGTGCATCCGACAGAACCACTATCCAATTACATACGTAAGTTACTAGTGTAAAATCATCCCTCAGGCCAAGGAAATAGTACATACCTGCCGCAGACGTTGGTTAAGGTTTTCAAAGTAGTACAGGAAATTTAGTCATACATCTGCCAATAAAATTACCAGTTAATTAATTAAAAAAATAAGTGAAGCCTTTTGAGTAGGTTAAAAGGTTGGCTTAAATGTGTATCTGCATTGAAATAAGAAAGGATAAAATGGATCATTTTTTTAATCAGGGCAATAATTCCATGGCTGTTGACCCTTTCTTCTCACCAAAAGCTGTCTATCAACCTCAATTTTACTTATAGCTAAGCACTATTGGCAGCTGAGCTTAATCTTGAATCCTTCAAATGTTTTATTTTCTGTATTTAAATAATTCTGAATAAGAAAACATAAATAAGCAAGGGTTACATAGGCTTCTGGATCCTTAGACAGCTGGGAGAATTTCCATGAAGGACACACCAAGCAACAGCTGGAAATATGAGAGTTCAAAATTAACAAAAACCTCTTATCTTGATTGCTTTGTTGGACCTAAGAAAGCTTAATGACTTGTGCAGTAGAAATTTCACATTTTGGTGAAGACCAGCTGGGTCTGATCCAGACTCTGTCAATCAAAACTATATGTGTGTGCATATATAGGTACATTATAAATACATGCAACTATCCCATCATGGAACCTCAAGCACCTATGATGCCTGCCAGCCCTAGTGAGGAGGAGAGCAGTCTGACTGTTTTTACCTGCTTCTTTACGAATTTCTTTTGCCAGCTACAAGGTTCAAGGGAGAAAATCATTAAAAAGCCTTTCCTATTCATCAATAGGTTGCTCAGCCTATACTGTATCTATTGCTGCTCACCTAGCTATAATGGCATTTCCAGATGGGAATTATGACAAAGTATTACAGTATTTCTTAGCAACAGGTATGGCACCCATAGCCATTAACATCAATAATTCAGCTCATCCAGACTTACGTTAAAATCTCAGATCTTATCCACTGTTCATAAACAAGGATATCTTGAAGGGGTTCTGACCTTGCAGTAGCCTGTAACAGGAATGCGGACTTGGGCAGGAGCTTCTGGGTTTTCAAGCCAGCCAGCATGATACATAATCCATTGCAGAAACTCCTTATGTTCTAGGTTAAGGCCACTAAGCTTTCTCAGGGCTACTGTTCATAGGGAAGGCTGCTGCTATTTGCATGTGGGAAGAAGTTCAGAGGAGCGCCAGCACAAACACTGGAATGAAAACACCATTTTCTGAACTTATTTAATCAGTGTAAATGAGAAAAATCTTGACTAATTCTAGCTAAAGTACTCCTGAATTACAGTGGGATGACAGCTCTGAATCCAAAGCACAGAATATCTGTGGATGAAAATATAACCACTCTTTTCTTTATGCGCTTTCCCTTCATTCCACCTCTAAGAACTAGAGAAGCATTCTGTCTTTCTCAGGTGATGAGAGAATAAGCTACTTCCCTAGAGCCAGAAAGGAAACCTTGATCATAGCCAGGGTCTGAATTCTGCTCTCATCAACATCAAATCAGTCCCTTGCTTGAGAGAGGACTTCATTACAGACTTACTGTTGATACTCTTTTTATGGAAATGTCAGCATTGCAAACTAGCAAATAACCTATCTATAGCATTCATTATCATTATCACTCCTTTTAATGAAGACTCAGACCACCTCATCACACATCTCAATAAATCAGCATGGCTAACACATGCCAAAGAACCATTTCTTCTTGACCCTCAAAGCAATCAGCTTATGCTGCTGAAGCAGGAATCTTGTTTGTCCCCTGCATTGTTGTAATCTAGTGCATACAGCTGCAAATGTTGTCTTTGCTCACAAAGCTTCTTAAATCCCTTTTTTAATTCTACTAAACTCTTTGCCTTGATGACTGCCCATGACAATTGGATTCCATAGACAGAAAATGTACTGTGTGAAATCGTATTGGAAACGTGTTCTGGAAGGTTTTGCTCTGTGAATTGGGGCATAGAGGCTGCAATTAGCTGACTTCACTACACACTTGATGAAATTTCATCTTATGTGAAGCTCCCCTTGCCTCCATGATCTCTGCTACCCTCCATTACTCTTTATTCTGCACAGTTAACTTTCTGGTTCCTTTTTAAGTCCTCTGAGGCAAACTCTGGCCCTCATGAATGCATCTGAGCACCTGTGCAGTCATGCACATAAAAATAGGGAAGGAACAACACACACACAGATTAGGATCTTCCAGCATACAAGGCACCACAGGGACCCTCTGGACTCTCCTCCCAGGCTGAAGTCAGTAATTGATTTTAATGGGAGCAGGGCTGAGCTAATGCTGGCACTTTGGAAAATCCCACCCAAGGGATTCAGTGATATTGAAAGTGCTTGAGGCAGGTTAACTGCAGGCATTTCCACTAATGGGGAATGGCGCAGTTGTCTTTATTAATTTTCCTTCTCCAAAGTGCAATTAGAATGTATGTATTTTTATATCCTTAGGAACAAAATAATGTAAAATGCTTCTATTTCTAGGGACTCTTACTGAAAGGCAAATAAATGAGTGATTTTCTGCAGCACAGTTACATGCCTTAAGATCTATCACACCACCCAAGAATCTATTAATACTCTCTTGCTGCCCTTCCTTTTCCTTCAGTTGACTTAATATGATTACAAGGGAAAATAATGTTAGTGTGGGTCCCAATCACAGCAGATGCACTGGCTATTTGTAAAGCAAGGTTTTTCATCATCTTCCTGGAGACAAGAGAACCAATACTTTTCTATCTGACTGTACCTTTAAAACCAAGAGAAAGAAATTTCAGTGGTGAAGATGAATTGGAAAATGGCCATTAACATGCGGAAGAAAAGGTGACATGAACTGGAATGAGGTGCCAACAACAGGAAAGGGGATGATGTAAACAAATGCTGAAGCAGAGGACATTATCTCTGTTATGGTCAGTTTTTGGAGAGGTCACTGCAAGGTAAGTGGTCTAAAAAAGAAACCAAAGCTATGGTAACAATTTTGCAAACAACTCTACAAATAAATACAGTCTTTAGCTTTGATTTCTTTGAGTGATGTCTCTGAAAACTATGAGATTAATCACTCATGAAAATGCTGAGGTTCTGGCACATAATTCACTTAAAATACAAATAGTGATTCTTTTCCATACATTTATTCAAACAACACTAGAATTTTAAGCATAGTGGCCAACATCACCACTGCAAGAGATCCCATTGCTATAGTGTAATGGCAGAGGTTTGGTCATTAACATCACATTGAAATGACAAGAATACCAGAAGATTTGTATTCTTGAGAACCACTGCTTTACATAAAAGAATCGAGTCCACAGTATGTTTACAATACTGAGGGAGATGAGTGGCAGAGTCGGTGGGAAAAGAAACTCAGTTGTTTCTACTTGCTACTTCCACTTTGTGATTCACATTTTTCCTGGAAAGTTCTTCTCTTCTTCCAATGACCTTCTTGATATGACTTTACTGACTCCTTAGGTATAAAGGCTGTGCTTGATACCAAACTGGAAGAGCCCCAGGATAACCCAGGGACCTGCATGAGGCATTTCTCTGGGTCAGGCTGGAAAGCACTTCTCAGATCTTTGGAGTTCATGTTATCTACATTACCGTTACAGAGTAAGGCATAAAAAAAGCAACAAACAGTCATTTACCTTTCAGATTACTTTTAACCTATTTTTACTTCCTCCATGACAATATTTCTCATTTTACCCTGAAAATGCTCTTTCATCTCATTTCAGAAGTGACATCTTTTGCTTACTGAGGTAGAAAAAGGGCATTTTAATGTAAGTGTTGAAAATGTTGACTGTCCTTCTAGATCAAATACTTTATATGCAGTTAATGCTCATTACAGAATAATTACCTGCTAGATCTAACAATTCTTAAAGTGTAAATGATTTCATCAATGTGCAATAAAATAATCAGTTACCTTGCTGACTGAGAGAGAACTGAATTTTGGATCTTCAAAAAAGATCACTGTGAAAATCCAAAAGACTACATTTGGTTTCCTTTCTTTACAGAAGGAAGATCAGTCAAACTCATTTATGCACTGGCCATAATTGCAGGGGGAGCTTTGTGTGGATGTACTGCAGCAATGTGACAGCTTCTGGAGCTGCAGAGATAGATTGACACATCTCTGGTATACTCAGTACTGGCACTGGTTTAATTTTCCAGTTACTGTTAACTGTTCTTTCCCAAATCTCTTCGGCCACATCTTGTCCTCAGATCTCATTCTGGAAAGTCACCTGCTCAAATGGGCTTTTCATTTCAGGAGACAGCTGGCAGTAATTAAGTTGCAAGACCAGGTAGAAAGCACAGCTTTCTCCAGAAGTTCTGTTATTTAACTGTACCAAATGTTTACAGAGCAGAACTATTTTTTTCCTGTCATTTTTATGCATATGTGAAATATTTGACATATATCTTGTAAATCAGACATTAGGATTTACCCAAATTTCTGTCTTGACTGCTTAAGTGACATTGGCTGGACTGCTAACATTTTCTAAAAGAAGTACTTTAAACTGATGCAGTTGTTCTTTCAGTGAGTGACTGAAAATAGTTGTGGGAAGTTTCAGATTCTTTTTTTGAATAGCTGTAGATAACTGGACGGTAGATTTTTGAACAGTAAATTTCAGCATTTTTATCATTGTACTTTGAAACTTATATAATTTATTTTAAAACTCTTATTCTGAATTGAAAAGTGGAAAATAAACATTTTGGCATGTTTAATGTGGTCTGTGTGATGTTTCTGGACTTGTCAGAGAGAGCTATCAAGATTTTTTGAATAATTTTAGTGATGAGGTAGGAAAAATTAAATGGCACTTCAGAATAACTTTGAAGATTTTTATTCAAGATTTGATGAGCAAAAATCCAAGCAATCCTCATTAGTAATTCCTTCAGAGAAAATTTCCTTCTTGAATCTTAATGTGTACTTTTGAGGTAGATGACTTGCGAGCATCTGTATAGGAAAATTCAACTGCCTTAGCTATCAGTGGGATTTCTCTTAGCCTGAGACGCATGTGCAGTGTTATATACAGATCACCCATACACATAATGTATGTTTGCATGCAATTTGTTCTCTAGTACTCAGGGATTACCTTTAACTAAATGAAGAGTGGGATTAAGTGAACATATGGTGTTAAGAAAGCTGAAAATAAAATCTCCCTCCATCTTACTCCACCACACTTATATTGCTCATTAGGAGATTACGTCTAAGTCTGTGTGGACAAGCTTTCTAAGGAA
Source organism: Cnemophilus loriae (assembly GCA_013397755.1). Taxonomy (NCBI): domain Eukaryota; kingdom Metazoa; phylum Chordata; class Aves; order Passeriformes; family Corvidae; genus Cnemophilus; species Cnemophilus loriae. The sequence continues at coordinate 854,765 of VZTF01008143.1, forward strand.
GGAACTGACAGGGATAAAGTTTCACAGGTTATGAGACAAATCCTGCAAAATTACACTGTCTAAATGAAAGGTACTTTATCTTCTATTCAAATCTTGAAACTCGTTTTTCGCTTGTACTTTATCAATGTGTATGTGTAGAGAAAGAGAAGACCCAGTGGATTCTTTTGACTCATGTTATCTAAGGTAGATTTTCTGTAAGTCAGACCACAATCATAACTGGATGCTGCCTTCTTATTAAACATCATTTTATAAATGCAACTGGAAAGCTCATAAGCCTACACTAAAGTGACAGATTTTCAATCCAAAAAATCTATACATTTATTTTAAAAAGTTATTTGCGAAATTAGATTTAAACCCCATGATTTTCCTGATTATTTACCTGACAACTAAGCTTCAAACAGATACGAAAAAACTTGCAACTTCTATTGTACATGCCAATTAGTAACAAACTGGATAACGCAGTGTGAAAATAGGATCAAAGGGCAGAGCCCATGGTCCCCCAGCAGCTCTGTGTTCTTGTATTTAGCTAGTGTAGCCCAGTTCATGCTTACCAACCTCAGCAAGTTCTTCTGGTCACCTTGGAAGCACCTTACTGGCACCTCTCTTTCTTGAGCTGTATGTATGTTTGTATGCTAGGTGATTCCGCTGTCCTGCTACTTCGTCCAGGTCCTCCAGGTCCTCCCAGAGGTCCATTAATGTTAACCAGTTTCCCAGCCCAGTACACCCTCCTTACATAAGCTTCAAATCCTTGTAAAACTCATCAAAATCTAACCATCTCTCCCACTTCTACTGATTAGTTGTCCTCCTATAACTACTAGCTATCTTCTCCTTTGTGTCCTCAAATAAACTCTCTGGACCAATCTATGAAGCCACTGCATGGTACCTTACAAACCTTTTCCATATGCACTCCATTTTGACATCTGTAAAGTTAATAACACCACCAAAGCAACCAATAGGAATACAAAAGTCTCAGAGTAGCAATCTGCCAATGCTTACAGTGCACAAAACCTATGTGTGCAACTGCCTGTTTTTATTTTTGCTATTCTTGTCCTTCCTTTCCCATTTCCTCCACAGGATATTTTTCCACTTTTTTTATTGTGTCCAAACTAATTTCAGCTCTTTAGCAAAACATATGTCCCCTGTCACATATGTGTGAGTGTCTGGCATAAAAGAGCACTGAGAGCAGAGGCAGGCACCTGGGTTACCACACCCCTACTGCTGCCTGTGGTGTCAATACTGATCTAGGCAGCAGGCAGCAAATCCCACAGATCCAGGCTGCACCAGCTGTACAACAGACTGGCTGCCCTAACAGCCAGTGTGCGAGCAGTACACCTGGTGCCCTCGGACACAGCAGACAGCTGGGCTGGTTAAAGTGGCCAGCCTGGAGACCCTCAGCCACTGAGCTACCTGGCCAGAGTGACAGCTCCTGCAGGGCTGCTTCAGCAGCTCCAGACAAATAGCTCCATCCATCTTATTCCACCTGGATAAAATTTTTGCACAGGAGCCTGAGTTCTGTTACAGTACAACAATAAATGGTACAAAAGAAGCCTGGTCTTTTAGGGACGTACCCCTGCTGATTTACAAATGCATTGAAGAACATTCAAGGTGACAGGCTGTGCTCAAGTCTCACCAGAAATGGGATGTGGGCTGCAGCTGCAGGCCTGTCCCCAAGGCAGGTTGTGTTGTGGTGGCAGTGGGGGTGACAGCTCTGTAAGCTGGGCTGCATGTCTGCTGTAGCAGGCAGGCATCCTGCACTGCCTGCTCCTCTGCTAGGACTGCAGAGCAGGGGATTGAGGGGCGGTGCCAGACCCTTTGCAGCTGCAGGAGGATGTGGAAGGCTCTTAATGCACTGGATGTGGCATGGCTCTTACTGCACTGGCTGCGGCATGGCTCTTACTGCACTGGCTGCTTCCTGAGAAACTCTCCTCTACCACAGCCAAAAAACGGCGGTGAGTAGGGTCTGTGCAGCTGGCCAGGCTAGGGAAGTGAAGATTCAGACTGCAGCTGCGTCTCCTTTAAATAGTTTATGAGTGGTGCTCACTTTGGGTTTTGTTTTACAACCAACCAGAAACCAGCCCCAGCAGCACCCCATATGTTCCTTGTCTTTTGTTTGCTTGGGCATGTTTATTGTACAGGTTTACTTAGGATCTAGCTATGACTGTATCATGGGTTTGCTGTGTACATTGTCAAAGACACGAGACCGAGCCTAACACCTGTGTTTAAAACATTATGGCTGTGTCTGAAAAGTCAGAAAAATGGGCGTTCTGAGCTATTCTTACACCACTATAAACAATTTTAGCTGGCTAAATAGAAATCCTGCCACTAAATACAAATCTCAGATTGCAACCAGATTCTCAGCATGCCAATCCCACATCACTGTTGTTCTAGATTTCTCTTTCACACAGTAACCTGGCAGTGCCTTGTGTTAAGCAGCCGATAGCAGAGCTGCTGTTACCTACTCCCTGCTCATCTGACTGCTCCTATGCAGTTCCACCTTTCAGTATGTGACAGTGGACTTGCAAGAACCCCAGAGCATACTGAAGGAAGAAGCATAACTTCTCTTCCAGATGAGAATGTACCTAGAGCCTGAATTACTGCTGATCAGAAAGTTGTGTGCAGAACAGTGTATGTATTGAAGCTCAGACTTATCCCTTAGGAACAAATGTCCTCCTTTCCAAAAAGGCAATTCTCCTTCTGCCACATCCTTTGGTTTCCAAAACATCCCCAACCCTACCTGCTCCATCCCCATCTTACCCTTTCTCTCTGTAAGGTATGTCTAATCAATTTGCTGTTTCTGTTGACCCCTTTTTGGACAGCTTAATATACATCATTCCCTCCAGTGTGAACGTTCAGACTATTTGCAACTTTCTGTAAGTGCTTCCCACTCTAGGATTTCAAGATCCAAATGGCTCCCTAAGTGTTGATGTATTTGCTGCCTCCTTTGAACCTAAAGAATCCACAGATGGCAACGAGATGTATGCAAGCAACACATGCTGCTAATTCTCTCTGAAAGTCTAAGATTAAGGCTAAGTCCACTGAAAGCCTGTGCCATTTTATGAGTATCAGTCAGAGAAAGGAAATTTTGACAGCATTTATAGCTCTAACATATAAGTGAGCATGCTTGGAGGAAAGTATTTTGGTCACTGGGGCTAATGCTGAGCTAGCGTAAACTACATGGGTTAAAGCATATTTACTTGCATTTGCATTAATTGTCCCTGCAGTAGGACTGTGTTTGAACAGTTGGTAGATTCAATCTAGCACAGACCTGGCACATAGTTTCCTGCTACATCCATTCCTGTTCCTTTCTGATCAAGCGTCATATGGGATTAGCACAATAAATCTAGATTACAGCAGAGAAGCAGTGCTCTTTTTAATTTTCTAGTGTTATTTAGTTTGTGATACAGTCCAAATATAGCCGGAGCCCAGTGTTTGTATTCACCTTTACTACGTATTTAACTTTGCCTTTCCCACTGAAATGTGTCATCTGTACTAAAAAGAATACTTCTGCAGCACAAATTCCCTTCTGTCTCATCATTAATTGTCATATAAATATGAGGTCACTCAAGTAGTATTTTGAATTTATGTGGTGTTGTTGTTTGCTTCTGCAAAATTAGCCTGAAGTGAATACTTACCATAGCATGGAAGATAGGGCTGGAAGGGGGTAAGCCTAGGGTTCACTTAACTCACTTCATGCAAGTGAGTTTCTGCTAAAGCTGAAGCAGAACAGCATGAAGCTAGAAAAGGTCTCAAACCTGGCTGCTTAAAGTTGGGAATCTATGTATCAATGACTAAATGCAATGGCCTGGTTTTCCAATATGGTTGACATGCATCCACATTCCCCTTAAAATCAATAGGCATTGCATATGCTTAACACCCTGGAAAACCAGGCCACTTATATTTAGGAGTTTAAATATTTGGAGCTTAAATTTCAGCTACTAGAGTTAAAAGTCAGGGTATCTAAAGCCTATTTTTAAGTAGGATGTCTGACCTAGTGCTAGAGGTTACAGTTAACTAAGATAAATGATTCCTATGCTGACCCCCCACTGCCTTCAGAAACATTACCCTTATACTGAGATACCTTAGCTGTAGCCTAGGCCTCTAACCGAGAAACTTGGTTTGAGAACTCTTCTTGGAAACTCTTTCTACAACAATGCTCTTCATGGATATTAGCCCTAACAGTCAGCATTTTCATTCAATTTGAATGCAATTGTTATCAAAATGCTATTTGGTTCATTTGGTTTAAAAGAAAAAATCAAAAAAAGCAGAAAAAGTAGCCGTGCAGCTTCCGTCCTGGGCAGAAGTACCACTGCCCTCTGCAAAGAACTGGGTGCCTGGAGCCTCAGTGCTCTGAAGCCCTGCTGTCTGGAGTTCCAAGTGGGGGAAGGCTGAGGGTTTGGGGGAAATCATCTCTAACAGCTGCTCACAGGCAGGACTGAACCGGCATAGTCATTCAATCACATTCCCCAAGTCCTTTGCCAATAAATGCCTAGCCAAAAGCAAACACAGATAAAGGAGTTTCTCTGCCTCTAATCCACGAAATAGAAACCTTATTTACTTCTTACTGCTTGGCCTGGGAGGCTAAACAGGTGATCTGCTTTTTTGGTTAACCATTACTATGGCGATTGGCTCCTCTTGAGGGTACAGAGGGAGAGGCACTGGTCTGTATTTCCCACTTAGCACTGAAAAAGTGTCAAGGACCACTTTCCTTCAGCCATTGACATCTTTGTGCCTGCATTTGCACCAGGAAAATTCATTATACTATAGGGTGGAACTTGGCTTCGTCTTTCCATTTGTCACATGCATTAGAAGACAGTGCTCATAGCCACAGCACTACTTCGCAGTCGCCACCACGGAGTCCATTCTCTCACCGTTAAGGAAGAATATTGGGTTATTACTTCCAACGCTAATCAGAGCATCACACACAGCTCTGCTCATGGCTACCAGTTTTATGGATGCAGAAACCAACCTTTACTTGATATTTTGGCCTATGTTTAATAAGGTACTGTAGGTACCAGCAGTCCCAGGCAAGTCTCTGCAGTGCTGCGTAGCTGGCTTGGGGCCCAGCAGAAGCAGGAGCACAGCCACAGGGATGTGGAGATTGTCATTTGGTGCTAGTTTAAAGTTAAAATTGCAGTCACAGTGTTTCTGGAGTCTCAGTGGTACTCCTGCATCTGCACAACTATCTCTAGTATGAACTTCCAGCACGGAGCCCATTTGTTTTTCATGCTAGAATAGAAAAGGTCCCTTAAACATATACAAGTTATTTCGAAGAATTTATCTCATCACTAATCCTTAGTTCGAAATGTCCTGGTAAGCATGAGATCCCTACACACAACATTTTCTGTTTCCATTTATTTCTGCCCCAACCCCAAGACCTGGTGGTCACAGCCGCCTGTCCCTGATTTGTCTGGTGGAAGGAAATTGAGGAAAATCACTACAATGCATGGTCTGTTTCTGCAGGCTTTGGAAAAGGATTTAAATGGCAAGTACTGCCAAGAGATTGCAGGAGTCTGAATCCTATTTTTTTATATATCATTTGGACAGTGCCTATGGTAAGGTCCTTTATGTTCTAGAGGCCAAGACTTCCCCAGTTGTGTGAAAAAAAGCTCCCAGAAAGCAGCCGTGTGTTAGGTCATCACTGTGCTATTCAGAAGTGGGGAAGGCTGGGGTTCATGCATGCTGCAAAGCCCTAACTGCAACCCACTTAACACAGGAAAAACTCTTTCTGATTTTAATGGGTTTTGGACCAGATCTTACCCATGAGTAGTAGTGAATGTTGATGTGACCCAGATTCAACAATGAGGTCTGCTGGCTACATTTTACAGGTAAATACTGAATGCTGGTGGCGACCATGATGACGATGCAGGCTCCCTAGAGCAGCCTCTGAGCACTCTGCATGACTGAATCTGCCTCAAGCCATGACCTGCATCTTCAGAAATCTTTCTGACATTGGGTAATTTATTCTTTCAATACATCTGCAGGGAAAACTGTATGACTAAGCTATAGGAAAAGAAGTAGCAAGAGAAGCAGGAATGCATTTGTAGGTGCTGAAGAGCTGAAACTTTTGACGAGTGTGAAAAAAGCTGAGGGTGTACCTTCTCTGTCACAAAAACACAAAAAAAACAAGACCAGGCTTCTACTTACTTTTATCTACAAAGAGATTTTGTCTGAAAGCCAGAATTAAAACTCAAGAGTTCCTGGCTTAGACCAAAACCCTGCTGTGGGATAGTGTTTCATTATAGAAGTTACTTATCTACCAAAACTATTTAAAGACAGGAAGTGTTATCTGTGGTTAGGATTAATCTTCTCTGTCACATAGCCTGTCTCCAGAACAAGAGATTAATGTAGAGTATAGCTTCCTGAGAGGCAAGAAGCATCGTATGGATGTTAATTTCTGTGAGAAGAAGCAAAGCCAAGTAAATTGCGCCATGCATTGCACGTTGGAACACTGTCAGCCAAAAATATCTCAGCTCAGACTGTTCATTGTGCCAGACCTGATAGACAGAAATGGGCAAAGAAACCTCTATCACACCCCAGTGTCCAAGTCTACCTTGCCAAAAAGGGAGAATGACCAAAATATTAGACATGCAGCAGAGAGTAGGTAGCTTCCTCTTGTCCTGACAAACTTCAGTGCTCCTTCAAGAAAGAATGAGAGTGCAAGAAAAGCAGGGCACAACAGGGAGGTGGAGCAAACAGATGGAATGTCAACATGGAATGGCAACATCAAAGATGCTGGTTGAGGGGCAGAGGCAGAATGGAAGAAAATGTGGCAGCTTGAACTGGCTGCTTTGTGTCCTCCATCAGCCGTTGGCACCTTGACCACACACACACAGCAGGCACACAGACAGGGCAGAGCGAGACCCAACTGCAGAACATCCTCTCTGGGCTCTTGTCACGCTGCCAAGTTGCAGATATAGTGCACTGCCCTTTGTGCACATTCACAGAGGAGAGGAACTTGTGACAATAACCCAGGATAAGATTTTACTTGTTTAACTTGAAGGAAGGAGGTCATCACACACATTTTTTGTCTTCCCAGATGGGGCTGCCTTGTCTGCTTTGCTATTTGTATAGCCGTCTACACAGCTGAAATATTTGCATTTTTTTCCTGTGCCCTGCAGCCAGTGTAGCACTATTTGAGCTGGTAAAATGCCAGACTCTTACTCAGTTATAAGACTGAGCTGGTGATCTAGTCAGCTTTGTTATGTTATTGTCGGCCACAGCAGGAAGATAGCAGATATCACCACCAAGATCACCAAAGACAACATTCACTCTTAAGGAGAAAAAAAACAACAAAACTAGGTCATAAATTACAGCATAAATCTATTTCTAGACTAAAATAATATCTATTAATATAAAAACATGTATCCTAGAAAAAGGTCAGGGCTTGACCTGCTTGTTTTGGATGATATGATGTGCTGCTGTTGGTAATGATATGATTGGAGCCATATGTGATCTCCAGAAAATTATATGCTAATTATGCGTTAATGTGATCAGTTCATATGTGCCTAATGCCTGGCTTTCCGGTGCTGATATACAGTTTATTCCCCAGCAGACCAAATATGTGTGAGAACTTCAGGGATAAATACAGGAGGCTGTTACTTGAAGAAAAAGGAATCTGTGGCGTGACTCCTTTTTTTTTTTTTCACCTTAAAATGATGATGGGGTTGTTAATTTCAAATTAGAATTACTCCTGTTTTAGTGGAGGAGAAGATAGTTTCTGAAGTGTAAGACAATAGAACACTGTCTTGTGTGCTACAGCCTGAGTGTAACACAACAGGATCAACCTAGTGCAAACATTCCCCGTTTATCTTAGCAGGACATGTAAAGATTATTTTTAATCCTTTGAGTGCTTTGTACCTTTAAGATGGTATTTCTGAAACCGTGAAGGGCTCATTGTGACATTAAGTATTGATTACTTACAACATAGCTCACGCAATGTTTTTGTATATTTTGTATACTACTGAATTAAGACAGTTTGTATTTTCACTCTTCTTTAAAGATGTCAAGTTTCAATGATCCGATGGGCAGCTTAGAGCTCTGACACACTTCCTGTCCTCAGTTGTCCTTATATACTGCTTGGAAGGGCTGGGCAGCGGCCAACATCCCCTCCAGTCCGCAATGACAGGCTCAGACATGAGAGCCGCCTCAGAGCTGGCCATGAAACCACAGGGTACTCACACTGTGCACTGTGACTGGCTGCCCCGTTCAAATAGAACTGTTCCACGCATTCATTACATGTTGTGTTTGGAGAGCGCGCTCAGGATCTAAAGGCACTGTCTGGCAGCTCAGCTTCACTTCATCCTAATGAAAACAAGGTGTATCTTCTATACTAGAGCAGACATGACAACCGAAACCGTGCCTCAAGACACAGCTGGCCTTCTCTGTGTTACTTTTTCCCTCTGTGCTGCTTTAGTCTTTTCAGACTGCTCCTTCTGGGCAGCAGGCTGTGGGTATGTGTTTCTCTTCAAACAGCACTGTTCCCTGCCTTTGAAGCGCCCTCACGTTGTAGTTTGCTCTTTTCTTTATTCCTTCCCTTGTAAATAGAGGAGCGGGTACTTTATAGATAAGGGCTGGGAAATGGCTGAATGTGTGTGTCCATGAAACATAATCAAACAAACGAAAGCTGGGACTGGCCCTTGAAATTTCACTGCAAACATTTTCATGCATGCAAGTGGCTTAGCTGACTTCAGAGCGGCTGGTAGTTTCATAAAGGCTATCTGTGTGGAAGAGACAGCAACTTTGTTTATTGATATGGTAATGTAGCTAGCTTGAGGCTGCTACACTAAGATTGTGATAAAGGATGTCTAAGAAAGATAGCAAGTTCATAAAGTGTTTCATTTCAAAGCATGTAGAGAGTATTATTAGCAGAGCAGCTGTAGCTTTTTATATCATTTCGTAATGCATGTGATGTGGCATTTTGAAATGAAAACCCTTTTTATGGCTGTCTTTTGTCACGTACATCATGGCCAAGAGACCTCCTTTTCCAGAACATTCTCTAACCAAGTCTGCACTAAGACTCAGACACCTTTGAAGGGTAAGGACCTTTAAAGCACAAAACCATTTTCCAAGAAGAAAATTAGGTGAATTTGGCAGATTGAACTAACTCGCTCTAAGGAAGAAACAGCCTGTGTTTTTGCATCCCTGCAGCGGAAGAGCTGAGACATTCCCAGGCGTGGCCCTGGCAAAGTCCAGTGCCCACGTATTTCTGGAATGAATGCCAGCTGCCTCCACATCTTCTCACTCACATATTGAAACACTGTACAGTCAAAGCCACCAGGACTTCCAGAGAACTCTGCAAATGATCTCAGGGGAAAGTAATCTAGGACCTTTTGCTTCTAAAAAAAGAGACCCCTGAAACTGGACTCACATTACTAGAGGACAAGAGAGCCTTTTGAATGAAAAACAGAACCTGAAAATTCTTTATGCTTTTGCTCCTGGGCATTGCACCTCAGCCATTAATTCTTCCAAACACAATCAATGCAAATTTAGAACTCATCCTGATTGCTTTAAACAAAAAGATGGGCACATGGACATATTACAGCTTTACACAGCTATAATATAACTCCTAGGTCACAGAATGGGTAAAGGACTCCTGCCACTAGGTTCAGCCACAAAACCTGCCATCTTCCACCAGAGACATGGAATAGGTTCCAGATCATTTCGCGAACTTGAGAAAACCACTGAATCATTTCTTGGTTTAGTTTCCTCATCTCTGAATAAGGAAATCTTTCTGCAGAGAGGGGTTTAGCTTAGAGATCCATGGAAATCTCTTTCTACTCTGAAGGAAAATATGATGAGTATATGACAATGTTGTGACATACGCAAAAAAAGCAGCACTAAACCCAGCTTCCCTGTAACAGTCTTGTAAACAATCAGCACCTTTCAGTGGATATGCTAAAATCAATGACATCTTCACCCATACAGGTCCTTTCGAGGCTCAGCTGCCAAACACGACCTTGTGAAAACATTACATTCCTATGAAAAACAAGTCTGGACACTGATAAGCAATACTGGAAAATTATACTTGAGAAGCATTAAATTGTTAATCTCTTATTCCTTCAAAGATCTTGTCCACTTAGAAATGAAAGCCCATTGTTACCAAGGCAAGGAAGAACCTTTTCACTGGATTAACGGCTGACTACCTAATGTCTTTCGTTCATATGCCACAGCCTGTGCTGCACTGTGCCCTCTCTTCTCCCTCCCAAAATACTGCTGAAGATAAAGTGAACAACTGCTCCCTGCAAGCTTCTACTGCCCGCAGGCCATCCTCTCTGAGCCACCTGTGAAACCAGTCATTTTACCTTCTCTTATACTTCCTGCAGCAGAAGGCAGGTTCATACAGGCTCCCTCAGTCTGCCCCTGCATATCTCTCTCTCCCCCTCCAACTGCAGTAATACCTTTGCCCGCTATGTTTCTTTGGGTGGGCTACAAACCGGCACAGCCCCTGCCCAGGATGGCAGGGTAGGGGTCCAGGCATCACCCTGCATCGGTCCCTGTTCCAGCGCTTGCCTGTGTAGTTCAGGGACACCGTCTGTCCCTTCCCTCACCTCTCCTAGGCTCATTCCAATCCCCACCCACCCGCACCTTAATCTAGTATCTGGCATTTAGATTTGACTGACTTTCAAAGTATAAATGGGTCAGGTCATTTAGCATAGGCTGATAGGTTGCAATTGCAGTTCTTCGCGTGCTGAGTCACCCTGGCAGCAGATGTCATCTGCTTCTCGTTTGAGGGAGAGGCACGCAGTAAATTAAAAATGCAATATGCACTGCTAAAATCTTATACAGCTGTATTCAGCAGAGATGAGTGGGAGTACAAGACAGTAAAATTACAGGGGGTTCTACTATGAAGGCAAAAATTCAGGGGAAAAGCCTTTGTATAAGCACTTAGTTCGGTTACCCACGTGTGCTTCAGTAACTGGCTAAATATAGAACACCCAAACTATTGGAAAAGCAAAGGAAATGGAGACCCAGGAAAAATAAGCCACTGATGGTGATGCAGGAAATACTTCTGAATGAAACCATTCCGCTGCAGCCTTTGTAATGTTCTCAAAAGACCACAGTTGTAAAAAATGAGTAATTCCTGGGCTTGAGTGTAACATTGGCTTGACATTATTGACGAGGGATCACAAGGGATCTGTGTGGCTGTAGGGTAAACTGTGTTTGTTTTTATAGACGTGTATGAAAATACACATCACTAGAAAATCAAAGCAACAACCACAACATACCAAAGACTTTCCACAGGAGACAGAGAGCCTAATTCTCTGACAGCCAGTGACCCTAGCTGCTCTCAGAGCTGAGAACGTCACTCGCTGTCAAGACCTGACCCAGAAGAAAGGAAATCAGGGCTGCATTTCATTATTTTGGCACAACAGACTTCAACAGCTGCAACTAGGGTTAATGAACTGCAAGTCAACTTCCAGAGGTACAAACCACATCAGCCTTCCCTCAGAATCAGACACATTTGTTTCCTTGAAAATCTATCAAAATCATTGCAAAAACAAGGTCCTTTGTATGTGGCTCAAGCTGCTGGAGTGGAAAAGAGACCCTGAGTAAGCATAGGTCAAATGGGGTTAAGCTTGCTTTCTTCCAAGTGTTATCTGGAAAGGATTAGAATCCAGCAGCACCACTGGCCACCAAATGCGGTCAGACATCTCAGCTGAACTCTTAGTATCATCCAGCAAAAAGGTTGTTTTTTGTTCCTCTAACTCTATTTGTTCTCGCATATGTTTACAGTACTTACTAGCAGTTGATGTTGGAAAAAACCCATACTTCTAGACTTGTGCTTGTTGAAAAGAGGGAAGTTTTTACTGAAATAATTGCCTCTGTTTTTCATAGGAAAGAAATCAGTAGTTTTTTACCGGACGGAATCTTCTGTATGTGCAGCCTGTTGGCTGACTAGCTGGGTTCATGGTTACGACCCTGTTGCACTCTTCCTACACTGCAAATTCTCAAAGCAGAAGTTTTTAACCTTTAAACAGTTGTGATTGTAACTGCAAATGTCCTGTCTTCCTCCTTTCCTTTAAATCACCTTCAGCCTGGTATCTCAGTCCAGTTTACATCAACAGGATTTCAGGAGAGAGCAGCTGAGCACTGTTTTGTTTTTTACAGCCTTTAAGACAAAGGTTTTTAAAGTTTTTATAAGATTAAAGATTTGTAGGGCTAAGTAGGGGATTTGAAATGCCTAGTTCCAACGAACAAGATTTGAGGCAGTAATTTCCCAGAAGGTAGCTTGGAAATGCCCTCCATGTGACAAGGAACTCCGCCCCCGCCAAAATCTGGGAAACTCACATGGATGAGGTTTGTAGAGCTTCATTGAGCTTCACCTTACCCCAGCCCACCTCTACACTGCCCCTGCAGGACACAGCCCCTGCAGGAGTCAAGCTTGCAGGGCTTCCCATGTGCTGTTGCGAGGCAAATTTCACACAGTGGAACTGGAAAGCACTTCAGATCATACCATGAGATTTGAATGATTTTAATTTTGTGAGATTTTTTCCTACTGAGATCTATTAATTAGCACTTTTGACTAGACTGGAGGAAAAAAAATTCTTAGAAAAATAGACTCCAGGGAACTATCTCAAATTAGCCCATGGATGACTTCTGTCTTCTTTTCCAATGATATTTGCTCTTTGAAGGCTTGGGAGTCTCTTTCAAGTTTACCAAAGTGAAAGCTATTGTATTACTGAAATCAAAATCCTTGTAAGTAATTTAAGAAGGTGTGCAACAGTTTTCTTCAAATAGTAATGGATTGCATGGTCCTGCCAGTGAAATTTCTCTGGAGAGAGTGGCACCGCCTGCAAACTTGCCCTGAATTTCCACCATTTTATTCTGCCACAGGCAGGATGAGATTGGCCACAGGGCCCTCCTCCTGCCATAGGGCTGTAGTTGCTGTCACCCCCACAGCCTCGGCAGAGCACTGGAATAGAGTCCTTTGCTCCAAAGTGATCCTAAATCAAGCTTTGTACAGCAGACAGGAGGTATTCACATCCAGCATTTTGGTTTGAGGCCCATCCCGAATACAAAGATTTTTCTTTAAAATACAGTGCTTGAATTTAGTAATGAACAGCACATGTTAAAAATGACTATGCCAGTTTGCAATACCCTCCCTGTACCTGTATTACCAGGGAAGAAGTGTCCAGGAAACAAAGGCCTGAGCTATATTCAGTCCTGGTGTTAGCACTTGCATCCTCATTTTATCTGATTATTTATTTTGCAGTAGAGTACAAGCCTAATCAGAACTCCCTATCCTCACTGCTTATATAACAACTTTCTCCGCTCCCCCTCTCCTTCTGTAAGCTTTACTAAAAAAAAAAAAAAAAAGAAAATTAGCGGGTACAAATATTCTCCTAAAAATACAAATTGCCTGATCCTTGCTACCTTTTAAAGGATATGGGGCACCAGGAGACACACTTCTAGCAATCAGGGCAAGTAAATAGGAGTTTAGGGCATGTAATGCTTTGTGATGGCACTAAGTCTGTCTTTTGGCTTAGTTAAATCAACATAAAATGTGTTTGGCACGGTATTTGTTATGATTTTCTCTCCTCTTCCTAGCTATTTAGACTCGGTGCCTCTATGCATCTGACTGTTTTTAAAGAGCCAATGGGTGATTTTTCCACATTTTTTCAGCTCTCAAAGTTAGATCACTGAAGCTATTTTCCTTGGATGGGTTTCATGCCTATGGACCGTTGACTGCCTTCTTGATCTGGTCTCCTGCCAGTGTGAATATTTTTGTCAAGAGATCTCCCTTCTGTTGTGGTGTAGGCATTGCAGGTGTGTGCTGGGAGGTGTCCATTTGTCTTTTGTGAAGTAACCAGAGGTGTCAAAAAAGAGAAATTCAGGCTACTCTGAAAACAGCCTGCACTGTCGGTAGCAAATATGAGACAAATATAAGGCTAATTGTTTGCTTTCTTGTGAAAGGTCTTAAAAAGAATATAGAAATTCAGTCAGTGAGGAATCACTGGTGTCAGCAAACTGGGGAGGTTTATACAGTGTGGCTCAGTCACTCTTGATCTCTCATGTTAGAGAGCTTACAGTTTTGCAAGAGTCCTAGGAGATTGTGTGGTTCTCAACAAATCAAAATATCCAGTAAATTAGCCCTAACTACTGCTTTCAGAGACTGCTTCCTTCTCCTCCCTCTTGTCTCCCTCTGACAAAACCAACATGGTCAAATTTATGATTTGTAGTTAGAAGCCCTATTTTAAATTTAGAGCCATAGGAAGCCATTTAAACCTTTAGCACAAGAAAAACCAGCTGACAGAGTCATGGGTTTATAGGGCAGCACCAGAGCTAGCACACAAAGTATGCAGCATCTCAAACAGCTCATTCACAAAAATCTGTGTACTGCGTTCTGGAGGGAGTCAAATCCTATTTGCCTTTTGGGAGTTGTCACATTGAAGCCAATTGGATTACTCATTTGTTTGAGGCAAGCAGGATTTAACCCTCCAAGAAACAAAATGGATTTGCTAAATGAAAGGGATTAGTTTTTTCTATGTAATACTGTGATAACAAAACAAAAAACAACAAAAAGAAAACAAAAGGCATCTCTGCTCATTCTCCTTTTTTGGTGCAATATGAAGCAAGAAGTAGAACAGGACTCTTCTGTGCCCTATGCATATTAATTTTAGTTAATCAACATCTTGATTTAGTTTAAATCAGCGTGCAAGTGCCAGCGGATGCTTTTTAGTATGTAGGTCATAACAGGCTAAATTGGTTTTGGAGGGTGGAGCTCCTCTCTTGCTTTGGTGTTGGAGACAGGGTATACTGTTTGGTCTTAGGCCCAGAGTAATCTGTAGTGAATTTAAAGTTGGACATAGTTTCTGATTTGTTAGTGCTAGAGGCTGGTAAACCAACTGCAAGTATTTGCCATTCTTGGGATTTGCTGATACTGGAAAATAGGCTGCCTATGATGATGGCTTACAAGATAATAGATCAAGTCTTTGACCCTTTCTTGAAAGTGAAATAAATTTTACATTCAAGGTATTAGTCAGAGTGAGCACTGCATTTGGATTCATTCAGCACAGAAACAAAAAGTAAATAGGCAACAGGTCCTTTTGTCCTGGAAGAAATTTTATCCTCTGAATCGGCACACGTGAGAGAGGAATGGTGCTGTTCTGTAAGTGAACAGCCTCTGCATGGCTGGAGTTAAAGGAATTGCAAACCACACCGCACTACGACTCTCACCTTTTGTCATCCTTCCCAGACACCAAAGACTGAAGTCACTGAGCATTCCTAGATTTCCATGGTCTTCCCGGAAGATGCATATGCTTCCAGATGCATCCTGTATCATGGTTAGTGCATACTGGGCATCCACTCATGAGTTTTGCTGCAGTGCCAGTAGCCCCAGATTTGGTAAGCTGGGCTCTGACAGGCAGTAGGAGACAGATCCAGTCCTTCTCCTCTCTGCTTTTACAGAAGCAGGGAGTGGCAGCTCCTCTACGGCAAGCCTCGTGGGCACAGTGATACTACCCAGGCTGAAAGCAGCCACCAGATTCAGACAGTAGTCTGCCTGGTAGTCTCCACATTTATACCGTTATGTGGCTCAATGATTCCTTTTTTTTGCTAGACCTGTGTTCTATCACAAAGTTGTTTCTCTTAGCACTTACAGTCTGTCCTGAAATCTTGAAACCCCACCTGTAAACCTGGAGCAGCATCTGTATCACATGTAACGAAAATTCTTTACGGGATAGGAATAAGTCTTTACAGCAAATTGAAATTTACACTTCTTCTCAAGACAAGGGGCAGTATTCAAATGAGTGAGATGAGAGCCTGTCAGAATTATAAGGACCTCTGTTTGGAAGATCCCATACAGGTACAAAGTCCTTATCCTCTATCAATTTATGTAACAGCAGTTACGCAGAGAGAGGAACAGTCTGCAGCTTTTCAGAATGAATGTTTCTGAATCTGACCAGTATGAATCTATCACTGATTGCAATGCTATCTTTGAATTAGTTTTTATTCCTCCCCCAGTTAAGGGAGACCCAACAGAGGAGTGGCTTCACAGTGGACAGTCACTTCCATCAATGCAAAAAAGTTCTGAGTATTATGTCAGTTCATACCAAGTCCAAGATTCAACACAGGAGGAGGCAGCATATATGGTGAAGAGATTTACATGTACATTAGTTCTCTACATAAATCTGTCTCCCTCCTGAAAAACAGCTGTGAGCTCCACGGGCTCAGGATAGCCGTAAGACACAGAGGCTGGAAGATTTATTATTTCTTTTAAAACTTTTGCAATGATGCTATTCATCTGCCAAATGACAGATCCCTTGGTGGCAAAGATTTCATGTTCAACCAGACTACGATTTGAAGTAGCCTGAAAAGTTTCCAATCTGCTATGCAAATAAGAGAAGGAGAGAAAAGTTTGCTCAGTAGCAGCTGTAACCCATGAAAAGCAAAACAAAATCCACTCTGGCAAGGGGCTGCCCCTCTGAATCTAGCTACTACAGTCTGCATAGCAGATTAAGAACCTCTGTTTTCCCCTCCAGAAGGCTTCTGTTTTGCTCATGCTGGTACAAACGAGGGGCAGAAGGCATTAACTGAGAAGCGAGTGAGGTCAAAGATGGGTGTTTTCAATCAGCTGAATGATCAAACTGTGCTGCAAGCTAAATTCAGGCTGGTGTAATAGATCCTTCAAACTACCTCACTTTTCCTGTTGCTGCTCAGGCAACCAAATCCTAAGGCCTCTGTTGCTGAGGAACAGACAATGCAGGACTGCTTATACCTCTGCTGTACTAATTATTTTTCCCCAGCTGCTGCAGAAAACATCTGCCCTGTGATGATAGTCCAGGTTGTCACATCATCAGACAAGGTATCAGGAAAATGCAGCTCTCCTCCCATCTCTAAACACATAAGAGAGATATAAAGAAATTCAGCCAGGAGAAAAGCTCCTATCTTGTAATGATGAATGTTACAATGTTGGCTTATGGATTTTCCCCCATTAGTGGGAGGAGAAGAAAAAGCTTTTCCTTGCTTCAGAGGAACAAGGAAAGCACTGTGTGTGAGGAGAGGCAGCAGCTGATGGGAAGCAAGAACAGAGGCTCCATAAAACATGAGAGATGCTCTGCTCTGCTAGATGCTGTACCCAGTCCTCAGACTGTTACATGAGAAGAGAGCTTTGCCCACCCACAGCCAGCACTGAGGGCATTCCTGGACCAGGTTCTTGCCCAGCTGAGCGCTGACCCTCAGGCATTTACCCCTGTGGGGTTTCCCTTCTCTGCTCTGTTGCCCTGAGGCACAGAGGCACCAGTCGCTGTACAGGCAAAGCCTTCTTCAAGATTGGCTTCATGGACATTCTAAGCCAGATGTGGGTGATAGTGCCTAGGAACTGCATTAAAACTGCTTATTTTTTCTTCTAATCTATCAGAAGACTTTGCCAAGGTATCTTCAAATACAGCAGAAATTCCTGTTATTCTTGGACTTTCCTGGTGTCCTTAGCTCCTATAAATTACAGGGAAGGGTGAGCAACACAGAATGTGCATTATCTTCTAAAGAAGGCTTTTTATTATTACAGTGCCAAGCTAGGAGAGAGCATGAAAAGAGCAAAGCAGGCAGTGACTATTATTTGAGTTGTTGTGCTCTTCAAGGCTTGAAAAAGGTTGCTCTGAGCCATTGTCAAATAACCCTTGCTTTCTGTGTGGCTGGGTGGCTATACCCCAGTATAGGGCTGCTGGGCTGAATCCAGCCCTAAGCCTTCGAGAACTGGACTGCTGCAAAGAGTGACGCACAGCTTTTTTCTACATGGGAATTACAGGAGTAATGTTAAAAAAAATAGGTCAGAGTATTTCTATTTAAAGTACTTGTCAAGAAATAAAGAGGTGCAGTTTGTTTTTTTCTGGTTTGCATTTCAACATTTGTGAGGAGTGTGATTGTACCAGAGCCGAATTAGCAGCCTCAAGTCTAGGTCACTCTTGATGGGGTGAGGCTGCCCAGGGCCAACCCTGTGATACTGCCTGCAGCCCAGCCAATTGCAGGCTCCCGTGCCTGGGGCTCCTGCTTCCTGGGGAGTAACAGGACATGTAGGAAAATGTTCGCAATAGGTAAAAAAATGCTCTTACAGTCTTGGCTTTGTTGGGGCTAAATATCTGCCAGGCTGGTCTGGAATAAAATAGAGCACAGTATCAGATCAAATTCACTAATAGCAAAATCTTATTAACTGTGCATTTTCTCACATACAAAGGCTAGTCATGGGGTCCTCAGTAACAGTAGTCTCATTCGGCAGAGCAGATCTTATTTTATGTTCTTGAGGCCAGACACTCTGTTGATGTAGCTATATCTCCAAGCTGTAGCCACCCTGAATTACACCAGCTACAATGTTGACCCTCTGTTATTTGCACACATTACAATTCTCTGGAATTTCTCTTGCCACAGACTGCAGTAAAAAAGCATTTTCTGGTGTTGAAAGGTCAGTAAACATATCTGAGATGAAACAATCTCTTTGTGATTATGGTTATGCTTTAAGAATGATTTTGTGCTTCCACAAACATGATACATATGGTCTGTCTAGAAGTTTTGAGCAAAAATGCTTGTGTACAATGACTGCAAATGAAACAACAAATAATTTCCACTTATAAACACTACTGCTATTCCTGAGTTTAAACCTATCTGCGTGTGATTCATCCTCCTAGGATTTGCTGATGATTGCTTGCCTGTTTCCTTCACTTATACGTTATAAGACCATCCCCAGGGCAATGCCTGTTAATTTCTAATTTAGCCTGGTTTAACTAGCCCAGTTATTCAGCAACCCTTAGACAGACAGAACTAGATTTCTGAACTTGCTTTTCCTCAAGTTGGCTGCAATCAGGCTGAAGGTGAAGAGTCTATAATCACTTCAGTGCAGTATCAATTTAAAGGCCTGTGCCTGTGTCCTCCTTGGAGCTGGATGGTTTGGCAGCAAGACCAGTCCCTGGTGGCAGGGCAGAGGCTAACAGCCACTCCAGCTTGGATGGAAGAGCTCATCTCCCTAGCCTGAACTGCTCTGGTTTTTCATAAAGTTATTGTTCCAACCTCACCTGCTGTTCTTGGGAGAAAAGCTGAACCAACAGTCTAGGGAGCATAGACTTGTGTCTCCCCACGAGGGGCAGGAGCAGGACAAGCACCCTTGGCCCACCTGGCTTGGCTGATTTGTCGTGCAGCCACACAGTGTAGCACCCTCCAGACCGTTTGCTGTGAAGAGCTACGCAGCAGCCCGTGGCAGTGGCAGGCAGCCCAGGAGGAGACTGGCAGTACTCTTGAGCTGTTCTGAGCCATTAGGATACTCTGTGCCTTTGGTGTCTCCTCTTTGCCTGCCAGGAAGGTCCCTTCCATTCACGCCCTATTGTCCCAGAGACACATGCGGGAGAGGCTCAGACACAGACCCTGTGTATGCCAGATACTATCCCATCTAAACCTTCACCTGCCCAGCCAAGTAAACATGATGATGCTATTAATATCCCGTGTTCCTTCCACCCTTCATGCCCACCCTGTTTAAGCACCAGTGCCTTTTTACACAGCTCAGAGCCTGCTCCAGACCTATGGAAGCCATGCATAAAAGTGCCTGTCAGGCAGTGTGCTACGCCACAATCTCAGGCTTTGGAGCAGGGGCTGTCATTTTACTTGACTGGAGGCTGTTTCCATTACTCTGACTTTACCAGTGAGCACATTCAGTAATCACCAAAAATCTCCTGCATCATCTCCAAGAGTGCAGCAGAAGCTGACCCCTGTAAGGTGTACACACACACACACACACACACACACACACACACATTCATTAGTCTTCATGTAGAAAAGAGAGCTAAAATCAGCAGAAGACGTTACTGCTTAATATTTCCTCCCTGGATTTCCAACTTTAGGGAATGTAATGAAAAGCGACTTTGTAAAAGAGAAGAAAAATAATTAGATTCCTTCAGTTTTTGCATCTAAATTGATGCAGACACTATAAGCATTAGTCTAAGAGCTCCATAGGCATCTTCAATTTCAGACACTTCATATCTTACAAATCACAGAATCTAGTCTAGATTTTCATCAGAAGTAATAGCATTGATTTCTTACTAACCCTCAATCTAGTTGCATAACAGAATAAATTTAATATTCTCTTTCCCTGTTTTGGATTTTAGCCCTTCCATCATGCTGCAACGAGGTATGATTTATTTGTCCTTGTAAGAACCCATAATTAAAGTACACAATGATTACACAATGTCTGACATAGCTACAGACTCTGTGCACTGCAAGTGGGTTTTGAATCTAGGGAATGTGGCACAGCTGAGACTGCATATGGTTTGGTGTTACATGGGAGGAATTTGTGGGAGATACTTGGAGGCAGAAATCAGATTAAAGGAGAGAATTATCGTTTTTTGCTCGCCTAAATATGAACATAAATAAGGCTATACATAGATTTTCCGCATTAGTCAAGGAAAAGGATTACGAACACTTCCTCTAAGCAATGGCATTATTAAATGTTCATTTGACATGTGAGAAGCTTTATTCTGTGATTTAAAAAACAATGACATAGTTATTAGGCCCAACGGACCTGTATTACTTGGAATGTTACAGCACAATTGAATATGGATCATTCATTGACATATGAATAACTCTGAATTCCTTCTTTGAATAAAGAATACCAAAAAATACCAAAGAATGTAATCAATTGACTAGCAGAAATAACCCATCAATAAAACAGACATAGTATTCATCCAGGCACTGCAAACACTTTTGAATATGGAAACATTTCAGCCTCATACTTCTATGAATTTCTTACATAGGATGGGAAGAAAATGGCTGTAAAATGCCAGATATCTTGAAGGTCTTTTTATTAGGCAATGAAGTAACTTGATTTTGATTTTCATTCAGATCTGGATTTACCTCTGTCATAAGAAATGATGGAAGGCCTTTGCTGTGAGTTATTAAAAATGTAGAGGCTGAATTCAGTCCTTTCCCTGTCCAACACTTGCTGAGCCTTTGTTAGCCAGCATTGTTCACATCTGCTTTCAGGAAGCACACGGAGGAGCATGTGATCCAGCTGTTGCTATGGTATCTAGTGGGATTTTAAGAGAATAACAGAAGAAACAGTGGCAAGAAAAGAACCCCTCCAACTGACACCTGAGTTAAAGGCACATTGCCAAAAATTATGAGTTGAACATACTTAACCTTTATTTGTTACAGGTTTGGGTTTTTTTTTTTTTATGAAGAAGTTGAGCATTTAGCACTCTAGTGAGAATTAAGAGCACTTGGAGCCTCTGGGGGCTAAGGATACCAATACCAATAACAGTCATGTGATTTATTTTTACGTCTCCTTACTTTAGCAGAACGACATCTACTTTGAACTGAGCTCTTAAAACATTGAGTAAGCCCAGCTTATCATCAGTGCAAGACCAGTTTCTCGCAGAAATCAATGTGTAGATGAGGATACAAAAGCTAGCACCTTGAACCAACCTTTCCGTCTCCTGCTCATTCCTGCCAGACTACAGACAATATAAAGATATCACAACACTGTTCCCCAAATACTTTCCAAAGCAATATCTCCTACACTGATGTCCTGCTGCTGCACTACACCTACAGCCCATCAGAAAAACCAACGTACAGAATGAGGTACTGGTGTTCCATCTTCTTCTTCAGACAGAGGTTTTCCAAGAGCTGTCCAATAAGCAGTGAAATTCCAAGGGGTGTTTGGCTGAGTTCAATACTCAGCCTTTTGTGAGACAGCCAACAATTTGAGCCTGCAAAGCCTCAGGAGAGTGGGCTTTCCCTTCATTTCTGCTGATACTTCTCTTAAGTGGGTTGGTCAGAAATATTGGGATTACCATTCTGGCTTTCTTGCATGCCTGTGGCAAGCCAGGCTCAGCCTGTGATAATCAGTTTTGTAAAAATAAGGTATTACACATGGAGTGTTCTTTGATCCAGGCTCTGGAAGACATCCATGGATAACAGAATATCTATTTGAGATGACAATATATTTGGTCATAAAGTGGTTGTGAAGCAGCTGTCCTTGCTCCTAGGGAAGTTTTTTCTTTCTGACATCCCATCCTTGAAGTCTCAGAGCTATTTTCTATGCCTGGGCATTAACTTACAGTCACCCAACATGCCCCAAGGTGGAGAGACTTTGAGGCAAAAGCCCAAGGCAGATCAGAGCAATGGGCACTCAGGAAGCTTGGTCTGCCACGGTGCTCTACCCACCTGCTTGACGAGCCTCTGAACCTCCTCACTGAGTGTCTGTCCTTCCCCTCTGCCATGATGTGGATGTGGGTGACTGTAGTTGTGTCCAGAAGAGCCTACAGAACTTGCCTCTGTGTGATGCCCTGACCAGTTCTTGTGAGCCAGTGTACTGAGGGGTGCCAGCGCCTTCCCATCTGGGAAGAGCAGAAGTTTGGGGTTTCACCTAGTTGTGCATGAAGGTTCAAGTGAGGCTGATTTTTTCCTGATGCTTCCTCCATTTCTAGCACTAGCCTAATGATGATAACCTCTGAGAGCCATCACCACGGCCCCTGCGTAGCTGCAGAACTACTGTGTGTTCCTTGCAGACCGAGGACCAGACATAGTGGTAACGATAGAACAATGCACACTGTCTTGAATGAAAACAATCAAATAATCTGCTTTCCTGACTTGAACACAGATAGTTTGCTCTGCCAAAGCTA
Source organism: Cnemophilus loriae (assembly GCA_013397755.1). NCBI lineage: Eukaryota > Metazoa > Chordata > Aves > Passeriformes > Corvidae > Cnemophilus > Cnemophilus loriae. Next base: position 877,366 of record VZTF01008143.1, read on the forward strand.
GGAGAGGGTTTAAAATATAATTTCTGCTCCCTAGTTCCTTTTGATTATTATAGACTTCATGAATTAATCAGGAGAATACTTGGTGTAGTAGGTGGAGATACGAGAGGCTGTTTACGTTCAGCGGGAACACAAAATGCTTTGTAGAACTAATCTATAAAACAAAGACTTGGAAGAATTGTATGCAGTTTAATAGCTCACTTATACAACTTGATGATAAAATATGCATAATCCAATATTATATGGCTTTTTTTCCCTTGACAGGATATGAATAATTGAAGATTTTTTTTTCAGCCACAAACCTCTTGTCATGACCCAGTCAAATATTATCATCTTAGAATGTTTTACCCTGCAAACCAAACTAGGAAACACCGCACTCTGCATGAATAGTCCTGCTATGCACACACAGCACAGAAGCAGGGCTGGGATAAGGGCTGGGATAAGAAGCGACTCCGAGATATTTCTTATAATTGGCCTTTGAAAGTCCATAGGCTAATTCCACAGCAAAGGAAGGCTGTAACTCCTAGTAACACAGAAAGAGGCACTTCATGGAAACCCTCCTCAGTTCAGGAGTGCCAACAAGCTATCTTATCAAAATGCTGATAAAGAAGCAACAGAAAAGAAGTTTGGAAACTTCTGCTAAGAGGCTGTTCAGCGCACTGCTGAGCGGAGCAAGCAGCAGGCAGGAAGCTGCAGTTTGGGAGGCTGCTGCCTACACCGCGCCTGCCGCTCGCTCTGTCCCTAACCACTCAACCTCTCTCCCACTGAGCCTGGCACTAAACTCTTGTTTGCAAGCTTCTTCCTGTGGATTCCAAATCAATAATACTGATGCCTGGAATTTTCCTTGTTTTGATTAATTTTGGTCATCTAGGACAAAATCACAGCCTTTCTTCAGAAACGGAGATCTTTGAGAGGTACACCCTGCATGTGGGAATTTGTGCCTGATATCCATGTATCTTTCTTTTTTATACAGAAGCTACTCAGTCCCACTGTCTACTGGCATCACAAATTACTATTTCCAGTCCATTTTCCCCCCTTTTTCTATGTATTTTTGCATCTTTTCCTTGGCTTTCTCAACTTTCAACAAGCAGAAGTGCTTTTCAACAAAAAAATCTATTTAAGCCACAAGAATGTTCCCTGCCTTCTACTTCTATGCATCCTATGGACTTCTCCTTATCTTCCCACATCCTCTCCACCTTTGATTTGCCTTTCTGTGCTTCTACTGCTCAGCCTGTGTACTACTGTGATCTCACCTCTGCTACAGTTCTTAGTCATTTCCTCCTGCCCCTTGAAATCCCATTTCCCTTCATTCCCTAGCTGCCAGCTATTTCCCTGCATATGCAGTAGACTCCTATTGCTATTTCCACATATGCAGTGGGAGTTTACAAATATATATATATATGGATTCAATCAGCTCTTGAGTGGCTGTTCAGCTGCCGAGATCTCAGTACCTCTGTATTCCAATGCACATGTGGAATAGAAACCCATTGACATGGAGAATATGAAGGTGCAGATTGGCATGAGCAAACTAGTCACAGGTGACATTGTGCATGCCCTGTATGTTCCCAAATATATTCTTGTCTTTTTTAAACTCCAACTCATTTGGAGACCAAGGATATTACTCTTAAGAAACAAGTTGCTTGGAAAATATAATTTGTATTCTTGGTGGTTTAGTGAACATTGCTCAGTTATCTTAAAGTATTTCCTTAGTTACATTTTTATTAAGGTGCTTAGTGTCTTAAATATGAGGTAGGCTCCCAGGAATTAAAGATTACCACCACCAGTGTTTCTCTGGAGATTTCAGAACATGAAAGGGCAAATTGCTGGTGTACAGAAGGCAAACTCGTGTTGCGGCAATGTGTTCACAGCTGTTACGAAGGGAGGCAAAGCCTTGCAAAGTGAGGTCAATAAACCAGACAATAAATCAAATTTACAAAAGTCATGACCAGTGGGACTACACTAAAATGTTAGCTGGGAAATGTATGTCAGCCACAGATGAAATAACTTTTGTCTCAGAAAGGTGATCAGTTCGACCTGTTGAGAAGCAAGGAAGAAACACTGAATATTGATACTTTGGGAACTGTCTATGGACAAAGTGACAGTGGGAATCTGAGGTAAAACGAAGTGTAGTGGCAACACATACAAGATTGTGTTTAAAATTCAAATGTGACAATTCGAAATGAAGTCTTGCAAAGAGAAGTTCTTCTGGAGAATCCCACTCTCTTTTTTTTCCCCTGTGTTTCACATTTTGTAGAGCTCATAATGTGTTTTGTTTGCCAAATGTACCGTTCTGTTGCCCAGTGCAGATGCAATTTTTTTTTTTTTTGTCAAAACAGAGGGCAAGTGATAGTAAGAAATGATTCTGAGCGTGATGGCAGGGAAGTTAACTTTGTCGGATCTTTGTATGAATTTTACATATGGTTTTCAGAATTAGCTCTACTGAACATATACTTCTGTTAAGAACCTAAATTTCAGTTAGTACAATTTACATTAACTAATGGTTAAATAGCCAAATTGTAAAGTTAGTAAGTCCAATTGTTTTCTTTATAAATACTCTAAACAGGCCTGAAATCTGGTAACTGACTGGAGTGATTTACTTGAAAAGTAAGTGGGCAGCTGGCTGGTGTGTAAGAAGCAAATGTGCCTTCCCAGTAATTGCTAACCTCCCTGGAAAGCTGTAACTGTTGCTGTTTCACAGGGAGATACTCTGAATAAAAAGAATAAAGTGTTAAATGGCTTTGTTCCAAGCACACCTGGTAGTGGCTTTGTTATGACCTAACTACACTTTACATGAGGCAGTGTTTTTAAGGAGCAGCAATGACTTTTATCAGAACAATATAACTGGAAAATCAGGCAAGTTTTCTTGAAGTCTAGAATACAAGTGGCTGCCCTCAACACTAAACACAGGTTGAGAACAATTGCTGTGATTTTAATTTCTAAATCCCTGTAAGATTCTTTGTTTGAAGTTCCCTTAAGATTCACAGCTCCCAAACAGAGAACTAGTTTAAGCTTCAAATTTGAGTGATTTTTCTGCATGCTGTAGTTTTGCTTCCTGGCAGCTGTTTTAATCTGCAGGCATTAATAGTACACGTGATATGCTGTTTTATAAAGAACAATTATTGTACAGCGCTTAAGGTATAAACTCAACTGACAAAGCAGCGCTGTGGTTCCAACCCCAAAGAACCCAGGCACCTTAAAACTTACAGCCTATGGCTATGAGTAAACTGTTGGCTGGGTCTGAGTTCAGGCTTGCTTCCCACGCTGCATGCTATGGGAAGCTACAGGCATCTACAGAAACAAGACCAAACTTGAAGAAGGACAAATTAGAAAAGGAAAAGGAAGGATGTGCCAGTGAGCTCTCCAACCTGTTTCTTCCCCAGAGGGGTCTTGAAATGCACTACCATGGATAGTTCACTACTCTGCAAATACTGAAATTTCAAAGGTGTTATGTGTTGCCCTTGGTTACTGGAAACTCCTTCTAAAGCAAAGAAGTCATCCATCCTAAAAGCATTAACACTGGTAGATCCAGTCCAAATTCTTTGATCAAATAGTGATAGCCCAAAATATTACTGAGTGGCGCCAGTTCTGTCCTGTCCTTCGAGGGAATAGTGAAATACCATTATTGGAATTACACATTTGGTCCTCAGGCTGCACTAAGTCCTTAGAAAAGGCTCTCAAACTTCATATCTCCTGGAGTAGTGGGTGATAAAAAGAGAAACATGAAGGACAGGGAAGAGAGCTCTACCAAATGAGAAAAGACATACTAGACTTTGTTTCTCCTGAGAATGCTGTCTGCCAGGTTGGTATAAATGCTGGTGTCCAAACACAGATTTGCTCATTTACAGTTCAGGCTGTAGGAGAGCACTTAGCTAACAGATGTTTCTGAATGTAAAAGGACATTATTGTCTGTAGGACTTGCATGCTTCAATGGTATCTAGCCATTAAAATCAAATTATAGAATCAGGGAGAACCAAACCTAATGTAGTAACATCTGTTGGATCCAGAAGTGAGGCAAGAGCCATTTATAATCACCCTGCTTGTCCTAAGTGCTATATCATATTACGCCAAGATTCTCTGTAAAAAAAATCTGCTTCAGGCATGACAAGGAAACAATGAAAACAAAAGAGAAATGTGTTCAGCAACGTCTGCTCTCTTAGAGTCAGTATTATGTACACATGCTCACTTGTCTTCCTTGTCTCTCTGGAGTCAAAGACTAAAGCAGATTCAGCCAGAAGGTGGCCTAATTAGATTGCTTTTATATTTAAGGTGGCACTACCTGGAGTCATTAAAACTCTAAATTATAGTAGTTCTCTCATGACAGAGCACTACAATGCTTGATAAATAGGAGGAGACAGAGAGACAGAGATGAATGGCTTTAGAAATCAAGATACAAGGAATCAAGAGAACATAGAAGATTTCTGAGGCTCCATTGTAGTGGGTTTTACGAAACAACATTATGTATTAAGAATAAGAAGGTGTCTTAGACAACAGAAAATATCTAGGTGAACATTATTTCTGATTTATGCACTCAGGATGAAGTTTTAAGCTCTAAATATGCCTTCATTTTCATAACAGAGGGGGAAAAGAAGGGAAAGGTTTCTCAGGTAGATGGTATTTTTAATACAAACAACACTACTTTTATGGATATCTTACCAAAATGTCTGGGCCACATGTAATTTCTGGCTCCTCATTTTTCTGAGAAAGTTCCCATATGACAAATGAGCAGGTCAGCAACAGAGTCTTTGCCCATTATTGCTGCTCTTCAGAGGTATGGCAGTGCTAAGACATTACACAGAAGATCCCTCAGCAGGAACTGGGGATACAGCTTAGCCAACTTGAAGCACTTCTGTGCAGTCTGATTTACAAAGACCCTGGCATTTAACAGCATATGAAAATAAGGCCTTGTTTTGATGCATCTCCAGGTGCACCCACAAGTCAAGCCACTATTCAAATACATCCTTGTTAAGAGCTTTATTCACAAAGAGCTTGTGCTAACTGCAACTGTCACAAGCCTGACATCTGGCAGGTGTTCAGGTTAGCCTGCACATATCAACCAGATATAAACTCTAAAATTGAGGCAGATACAGAACAGCATCAGGAAGAAAAATAAAGGTACAGATGCAGGAATGTGGCTGAGAATGGAGCGGAAAATATCCTAGCCAAATTACTTTAAGTGGTATTTTATTATTAGAATCCCAACAGAGCTATAGACCACAGAACTGAAATTCCACACACAGGATATTATTTGCATATCTGAATTTCCAAATGATGGAAGTATGAGATCTTTTTTGAGATTCACAAGAACTGTGTGACCCTGCCACACCTTCCATGGTGTGGCAGATCCATCATCTTAGGCAGGAACAGACTTCTGTTTTTTTGCAGTGTGGGAGCAGCTGAGTTGGATGCCTATGAAAAAAATATTATATAATGCTTGGGAAGCACTTCCAACCAGAAGTTAACTTTCTTTCACAGAACACTAATGGTCATGGAGATGACACTGAAGGCCAGACTCTGCATCCTGTCTGTATCAGGACACAATGGAGAGAAGAGAACAGGCACAGAAGTGGTTTCTGAGAAAAAACTAGACATTTTTACCATGACCAGGCTTTCCATACAATGATGTGGTCATTTTGAAAATTACTTTCAAAGAAAATGGTGTGAATTAGCCCTTTGGATATTTTGGTTTTTATTCCATTTCTCTTTGTGTCTTCACTGCTAAATATTACATAGTTTGAAATAAATAATAGTCAGTTCCACTGTGTTTGCCAAAGGTATTACAAAGCATAAAAGGGTTGTCATGGAGACAGAAATTCTTAAGTGAAGCAACTGAATCCCTAAAATATTTAAGCAACACTTACTCTGCAGTACAAACATGAAGTAGAATATTTGCGACAAGAAGCTAGTTTGGAATTTCTCATGTTGGAATTGAAAAGTGAAACAAACCTAAACCCATCTTGGAAAATAAAACCAAGTGGCTGCTAGATATGTTTAAATGAGAAAAAGATGTATACAGCCACCTACGTGTCTATACAAGGACATGTAACTCATCACAGAAAAAGAAATAAGCATAGCTATATCTCTGACTTTCACCTGCTTCCTGGCTGAAGTGCTGCAACGTGTCTCTTCTGATGGGGAAAACAAGTTTCTCTGGTGGTTCAAACCATCAAGAAGAATTAACTGTATTTTCACTTCGCCTGCCATTTCTTTTTGAGTGGCTGTTTAACCTACTGAGTTGATGCAGCGAGTTGGTGATGTACAAAGGCATTGGCACCTTCTGAGAGGACACTAAAAAGGCAGCTCAGACTCCAAGAAATCCAATTCTTCCCTAGTGTTGCTTTAAGACCAAACCTTCCCAGACCTGAAATAATGCAAGGGGCAGCTGCCCGTTCAACAGATTGCCTTTTTCATCACACTTAATTAAGCTAGTTTTGACCTGGTAATTACATCTACAAGCCAAAGGGATGTGTTTAGTGGGACAAGAATTGGATAGCCAAACTCAAAGTGTATACACCAAACCATCTGTGTCCAGCATCACTGAGAGGTATTAGGAAATTAATTTTTACCAGTTTCCAGTCTTTCCCATTACTCCAAACTCTTACTGTTCCTTTCTGACAGGTTTCTTTGTCTCTTCCCTTTGTATCATCTCATATCTTCTCCTTACTTTGCACTAAGCAACAAGGGGAGAATAACAAGCAGTCAAAAGAAAGGAGTAAAATATTGGCTGAAAAGAAGAAAGAGGAAATAGAAATCTGAACAGATGTCTCAAGAAAAACTCCCATGGCCCTTCACTGGGATATCTGCCCAAGTAAGGGAGCAGGGGGAGGGCAGGAAACAGCCTAGAGAGATCTTTAAAATGTTGCAGAGCTAGTAGTTAATTCAGATCAAGTGTTCCTGGGGACAGTTTGTGGTAATGAGAAGAATGTACTGAAGGTGTAGGAGGGGCACATGGTTTTTGCAATATCACTGCTTTCCCAGGCTCTCTCAAGTCTGTCACTCTGAGAGCTGTATGTTTTAATCCTCAGGAGAACACTGAGCGGAAAATGAAAATGTTTGGTGTGAGACAATTTATGGCAGGCCAAATACCATAAATTTATCCATTTAGCCTTTTAATAAATTTCCCACTGATCAATGCAACTTCCTAAAGTTACTGATAAAGGAGCCCTGTGTTCCTTGACAACACTGAATGGTTAGAGTGCTGCAGCTCTGACAGCTTACATCCACAGAATGCATAATGTGACTCCCTCAACACCTCCCCTTCCTAACTGACGGAGAAAAGGAGAAACGGGCGGAAAGCAAAGGTTCTGCATCTGATAACTGGCCTACCCACACATAAACCATTGATGGCTGATACTTGTCACCCAATGCGTGGGAATATGGGACCCTGAACTTGTCCCCCCTGGCATCCCCACAGTAAGTGTGTGTCCTCTCTTAACCCTGTCTTCCTGCTTCCTCTGCCTCCTGCTTCCTCTCCCTTTTGCAGCAAGCTCCAACTTCCTCTCCTTGTTTTCATGGCTCTCAAAGTTTCAAATCTTGCTCCTCTATTTTCCTTTTCTTATTTCTGATGAGGGTTCCTTCAGGTCTTTCGAACATCAAGTCTTTTTTATCATCAGCATTTATACCCACTGCTAGCAACTTGCTTTTCCTTTCTTCTTTACATGCCGAATTTTATGCCAAACTCTTTTTTATGCTTATTCTGCTTGACATTCTCTCTGTGACGAAGCATTTACAATAATGATGCTCCCCCAAAATACACTGAGTGTTTCAGTAGTCATTCTGTTATACGCAGAAGGGTTTTACAGATTTGAAAATCAGTGATTATCTCACACAGCTCAGTGAACTGACTGTCTCTCTGAGGCATTGACAGCTGTATATATGCAGGTTAAATGCAAGGATCCCCTTTGTGAGCAATGCACAGCGGGCTTCGAGAGGAACAAGTGAGCAACTATATAGTGACTTCACCAGTGCATCACTGCTGTATGTCCTCTGGGCTACTCAAGTAGTCCAGAGCAATCAGGGTGCAGTCATGTTCTGGGTGCAAAGGCCTTTCTCTCCCACGCACTCCTGATGCTATTTTTGCATCCTGGGGACCAGCAGGATCACCCTGATGACCACCATCCTTTACTCCATAAGGTCAGCCTGAGCAGTCACTGTGAGGGTGATATACCTCTGCCTCTGGGACACCCAGCACACTTGGAATCAGGACCTGGATCTCACAACTTACCGGAGTATCTGAGGTCCTTGCCCAGCCTTAAAAAAGATGGAGCCTTTGGGCAGGGCCACACTTGGCCCAGCCAGCACGAAGATGACACTAATTAAACAGTTGTACCAATAATAAAAGCTGCTGATTAGTTTATCAGGTCTAGACAACATATCCAGCTCCCACCAAGCACTCTCTTCTACACATGCAAACACTGTAAATTTTGTATTACACTGATTCAGTAATGGATCACTCAGTAATCGGTCATTAACTGAAACGTTCATGTCCAAGAGCATTGTAGTATGTCATCTCTGCACATTCAGAAACCCTCAAGAGATGATTAAAAAGCCCCAAGGCCACAGAAATGTCCGGGAATCCCTTTGTTTTAAATGAAACTAAAGACCAATCATTTCCCTGAAATGCTCAGCTTGTTCCGAATGCCTGTTTAAATCAAATACAGATATGCTCTATTCTTTCTGCGGAGCTGTTTGCCTGCTCAGAGACAGAGAAAAGAAAGTTGTAATGTAAGTGCATGGACATCTCCATGTGAAACAAACCCCACACCCGAGTCTGTGATCAGCTGGGTGTCCCAGAGGATGAGGAGGTATTTTAATAATGCTGCAGCTTGTTGGAAGAGAAAGAAGGGAAATGGAGAAGGCATAGAGGTGCAGAAAAACAAGGACAGATTTTTCATTTTAAGGATGACATTTGCAAATACCATTCCCTTTGGGCAAAGTTACATTTAAGCTAGACAGCCCAAGGAATATTAAATCTGAGATGAGGTTCTATTTCTGACGTGCTTTGCTTCTGAGGAACCTGAAACACTTTCAGAGAAACATGAATTAAGTCTCACAGCAGCAGCGTGTATGAAGCAATGATTATTCCCCATTTAGTAGACGGGAATAAAAATGGGTATAGAAATGCAAAGGGGCCACGTAAGTGGTCGAAAGGTGTACAGGAAGCCTCGGAACAGCACAGAAATAGAATCCAGACCTCTTGTGTCTTAGACTTGTGTTTAACCACCATTCTTCCCTTAAATATTCAAGAAGCTGAAATCTACACAGCATCAAAAAGTCAAAGATCTGAGCCATGATTGCCTTAGGTTTTGTAAGTATATACCTAAAATAGTATACGCATAGACAGGAAGAGATAATTATCTCAGGCATTACATAGTAAGTGTAGCATAAATGGCAAATTTGTTTTTTTCCTTGGTGTGCTGCTGGAGCAGGACTCTGTGAGTTCATTCTTGTTCCCAGCTGGGAAAAGATTTCAGGGAATGGAGTTTGGAGAGGACAGTTAGTGCATGTTTGTTGACCTGGACCTTTCTAAGGTCCATCAATCAGACATTTACAAATAAATAAATAAATAAATAAAGTGTTTTGCTCTGATAAAGACGATGCTACAAGGAGGATGAAGGAGCAAAGATGAACTTTTTTATCTGTACTAAAAGCTTCTGCAAGGTTTTAAAAATATATTAAATTACAACAAAATAAATAACAAATAAGCCTGTAAAGACTGTTGCTTATTATCATGTTTGAATGGAGGTATGGCAGCAAAAATCACCTGCTTCTGAATTGTAGATGAATTATTAACAATATTATTAACAGTATTAAACAGAAAAGGCTACTCCCAAAAAAGGTTTTTAAAACGAAGAGTTGCTTGTGTTTTCACTGGTTAATGCTTAAAACCTCTCTCTGGGTTCAATTCACTGACTTAAAGCATCATACAAAGAAGGCAATTTTAACAAGTCTAACCTTACATGACTAAGGAAAAAAATCCAGTTATGTTTTCCAGTGTTTGATCACTATGCAGGTTTGTGTGACACTGGCTATTTGCTTTTGGTCTGAAACAAGGCCCTTCACAGAGGCTGGTATGTGCTCTTTACTGAGATATCTTTGGATTCCAAGACAGCTGTATATCCAGTACTGTTAATTTGGTTAGAAGGCATTAGTCTCAAAAGCAAGGAGAGACAGAAAACACTTGCCTGCCCTAAGTAGTTAGCCTTGAGTGAGGACAAGTAACCATAAAATAAGATGAAGAGAAGAAGGAGAGACCCTTGCTTTCCTTTTCAGTTTTGTTTTGTTTTCTAGCTCTGGTATTTAAGGCCTATTAGCCTGAATGCATATGTGTTCTGTGCCCTGATTTTTAGGCTCACTGTTTTTCAGTGCTATTTTGAAAATACATAATAGATTCCTTTCAATTGCTCAGCTCACTTAGTGAGCAGCCTATTGCACTCAGCAATTGAAACACTGAATTAAACAAGACACCAATACTTTGAAAGCAATGTTCCAGCTCAGAGATATGCAGAAGAAAGCTGATTTCTTCATACGGGGATAAAGACACATCTGCTTTTTGCCTCATTCTAAAGGAAAGGAGACCTTAGGCCAGGCTGGCATGGGAGTTCCAGGCTGAGCATAGCGTCTGGATGCTGGCCTTCCTCCCCACACTGGAGCAGTCCCTGACTTTGTCTATACAAAAAGATAGGGATAAACAAACATGAAGGGAAGAGAATTGGCACAAGATCAAGCTACCAGAACAGCCACATTCATTACATATCTCCCCAGAGCAGAATTGCCACCCTTCATTAAGCTGTGGTCATTATTTGTTATTATTACTGAGTTTATATTGCTTCATTGGGGTTTTCCAGTTGTACAGGAACAGAGCGTCTGGGGATTTGCTGTGGGATGGGTTAGATTCATTTTCAGATCAGAACTAAACTGTGCTATGCAGACAGACAGCTGAGGATAATTTATATTAAAGACAAAATGCACACTCAGAAAAATTCAGGTAGCAGCCAAAAAATGAAAATTCTTTTATCACTGACTTCTGAAATTTTGTTGTTTTCCAAAGCTGCATCCTGAGACTACACTGTGTGATTTGAGGGCTATACTCTAGTTGGGATTATTCTATGGGAGGCAGATTAGAAAATAGCGCCTTTTCTCTGCTCAAAATCTCGCCCATTCATACCTTCAAGCTTGGCGCTCATTACAGTCCTGTGAGCAGGTGAACCTCTAAGCTAGGATCCCTTGCAGTCTAATGGCAACACAAATTACTGGATTTACTAATGAGATGCTTCAGGAAACTGATAGCAGTAATTTGTACAGAGAAGTAATCTGCCTAGATAAAACAAACACGAAGTTGAATCTCTATACAAAACTCATTGCAAACCTGAAACAAGCTTTGTCATATGCTATCTGTTTTTCATTAGGAAAAGAACAGTACATGGCAGGTTTTCTAAATGGTTGTATTTGTCTCTGTCTTATAGATAAAATTCAGTGGCTTCAAAACGCACTATAACGAAACAAACCTGAACTGGCAATAAGGAAGAGACTAAAGAAAGACATACCAAGAATGGTCTATGTTCACAGCATTAGAGGAGATGTTCTTTGTTGCTGTGGTGCAGTGACTCAAACCACTAAGGTGTTAAAAAGCCAAAGGGACTCTTTTGCTTCATGGGTCTGTGCTTGCACCAAGAGAATGATGATATTATAGCAGAACACAGCAGTATACTCAACTTAGAGGTAACATTGATAGTGGGAAAAGTTCAAGCTGTATCTGATTCAAAACTGGTAGAAAATGGTACCTTGAAGATCTGCATTGCACTCTGACAAGCATTCATTCCTCTGGTAAAGTTACTGCTGTTGTTTGGTGCAGCATCAAAAAGACATGAGGAACAGAGATAATTTCCTGGAGGACGTTAATTTTTCACCTTAGTAGCACAATCCTATTCTTTTAAAAGACATTTGATAATTAATGTTGTAGATAAAAGCTAGTGAATAGTATTTTATTTATGCCTTGCACATTTAACAATCATTTTTATCCCACTGGTCACTCAGAAAAATCTTCCTCGACATTCCCATTGGGCAATATTGTTTCCATGCAGCTTCCAGAAGTTGCAGAATTGCTACAATACATCTGCTCCCAACGATTATCTTGACATGTCCTATTACTTGTACTGCAATCATGTCTAGTTGACCTGAACAATGTTTGTCTGGGCTGGCCAGTTCTTGACACAGAAACATCCTTGCCCAAAGGGTTATGAGAAACAGACAGGGAGTGAAGAAGACCACTGAGACTGTCAGGCCCGGCTCCTCAGACTGTTCCTCACCATGCAATGACACAGCAGTGTTTTCCGTTACCATGGCATTTTGCAAACAACTCCAGCACACTGGCTAGAAATTCAGTGGGCAAACCTCAAGGATTTTGGCAGCTTGAATAAACGTCTGCAAGGATCTGGCTGGACTTGGGGACAGGCTGTCCTTTGCAAAAGAAACCACAGAAACTGGTAGAGATGCACCCATTTTCTAAGGGCCTCTACAAAGTCTAGAGGAAAGAGTATGAGGCAAATAAGATAAACACCCATAAAAGGAGCGAGGCAGGGCAGTGGGAAAAAAACTGTCCCATGGTGTACAGTCCTGTACAGTGAAGAAAGGCAGAAGGGAATAAGAAAACAAAGAGGTGAATGGAGGAGACCAGAGAGAGAGGTGCTCCCTACGCATGAAGAAGAACAGGATTCATACTATATTGCAGATGAGAACTGCAGTACCTTGTGTGTCGTGATCACAGTCATGGACATCTCCCCAGAGAACCTCTCAGAAGGTTTCCAGGCCCATGGTTTTGGAGAAGGGCAGGTTCTCCTGAGAGATAGTACCAGATGCAAGAGAAGCAGGGACCACAGAGCTGTAAACTGAAGATACTAATTCTGTAGTGTGGGCAAAATTTAGGAATTCATTTACGAAACCACTGCGGGCAGAAAGAAGCAGAGTGAACCCTGCTAGGTCCCTAGGTCACTAAATCATAAATAGCTGCAGCTGTCTGGCTTTGCTAAGGCTCTTGTTTCTTTTCCCAAGGCTTCCTATCACAGGTTATGTGAAAGTTTAAGACTGCCTTTTGGGTTGGGATGGGTATTTTCTGTTCCGAATAAACACTACTTATAGTAAGACTTATATTGCTTCAAGAAGTGCCTCCCTTTCCAGGAAAAAAGTTCAGTACATGAGGAACACCCTGTGATCACACAGTGACAGTGAGGCCACTGGCCAGCCTCTTCTCTGGGGTGACTTGGCTGAACGTGGCGGTGTCAGATGCCTTGCATCTGTGTGCTCCCATCCTTGTGCTGTTATGTACACATCCCAGTCTCAGCTGAGGCTGCAAGCAGGAATAACAGAAAAACACCACAGCAACAGCTGTTTTGTTGGATTTTATGGAATGGAAGCCCAGCAGTACTGGAAATCTTCAAATAAATCTTTTTCCCATAAAAGAAACTTCCAGATGCATGAGCCATGAGTGTTTGTGAACAAGCAATGTTTGGCTAGTGAGCTTGCCCTTTTGATGTCTACCACTCGCCATTAGATTTATCATAAATATGTAACAACTTGCCACCATCTACCTGACTACATATTTTAGCCGGGTTTCTTCCCTGGATAGATTGTTCTTGAATTAAAAATTCCAAAACTGAGAGCAGTCCTTACTAAAAATGTAATAGGTTCAACAAGTTAGTGAACAATTGCTATAATGCTCAAAACTACATGTGATGTGTACTGTGTTAATTTTAAGAGTCAGTCAAGGAACCTCTTTTTACGTGAAGTATTTCAGAGAAAACCAGGTCACTTGTTCCACATGTGGCAGGATGCTGTGTGCAAATATTCTCCCTACATTTATGATCTCGCAGTAAAATGAACAGACTTCACCTGCGAAAGATTCATAAAGCTTTACAAGTGCTATATCTTCTCACTGTGGTGCGTTACACACTTTCTAATGGCTATAGAAAAAGGGGCATGAGGGGATTGTGATCCAAAACATGATTTGTACAACACCTAAACCACTCCAGAGGGATGACTAACCAGTTAGAAGACTCCAGCATTAGAGATGGAAACCTATGGTCAGTCTGCTGCTCTGCTGGGGTACTCTTGCCCTTTTGAGAGTTTCTCCTAATGCTGAAGTCAGGCTTGCTGCAGTGCAATCCCATCAGTTCTTGCCTTGCCTATGACAGACATGCAGGACACGCAATTTCCTTCCTCTTTGCAGCAGCCTTTTGTGTATTCAGTGACTGCTATTCTCCCCTCAGTCCCCGCTTCTGTGAGCGAACACGCACTCTTCAATCCTTTCCAGACTTCTGACTGATCTTACTGCACTTCTCTCATCTCCTTCTAGCTCGGCACAGCTTTCTGGCTACACAGTGCCCCAACCATCACTTGCTGCTCTAGCTAAAGGCACTACTGATGCAGATCCTCACAGACCTTTTTTTTCCCCACCACAGAGCTGTTATCTCACCTGTTGTTCCTCACTGTGTACTTGTGCTGCAGACTGTTCCTGCATGGCTGGTGAACCTTGCACTTTACTGGTTTTGTGTAAGACCAGTTCTACAGTTTGTTCAGTTTTTACCATTTGAATCCTACCCCCCAATATGCCTGCAGTTCCCTCCCACCCAGTGCTGTGTGCAGATTTGAAAAGCAGACTCTATTCATCATCCAAGTTGTTAATGAAAGTAATGAACAGTGCCAGGCCAGACCAGACTCCTGTGGAATTCAGAACCAAGGAGCTCAGTTTATCCTTCTATTTTGACAGCAAATTGACAGTAACTACTGAGCCTTGTTGCCAATCAGTTTGATACTTTCATCTGACCACGTTTCTCTTTCTTGTTTATGAAAGGTCTGCTGGAAGATATATGGCATTTACTGCTTCTCCCTGTCAGCATGGTAAGGATTACCTCATCAAATGATGAAATTAGATGGTTTGACACAGTTTGTTCTTCAGAGAGCCATGATTTTTCCTCTCAGTACTTATGAATAATGGCTTGACTAATTTTTCCAGTATTTTTTCCAAAACTAAAATAAGCTGACCTCTCTATAATGCTCTGATTTTTCTTCAAAAAGAGAGAAAAATAAGCATTATGTTTGCCGTCTTTCTTTCTTGATACCTTACCTTTCTTGAGAGAACCATAAATGGTTCTGAAGTTACATCAGGTAATTCTCAAAGTATTCTGAGCTATAATTCGTCAAGACCAGTTAATTTGAATATAGTTGGCTTCTTTATGCCCTTTCCAACCACTTCTCTCCGTATCCTAGGTGCAGATCATACTGCTTTGCTGTGGTGTCTGTTGTGCTGGTTACCTGCCTGCAGCTGGGTCCTGAAGCCCCTTAGTCGAAAACAGCACGTGGCTTTCTGAGTAATATTTCCCCTTTCTGTTCAGTAATGAGCCATTTCCCTGGGATTTCTTTTACTGTATATTTCTTTTGTGTACCTGCAGAATTGTTTCTTCTTAGTCTTTACATAATTTGCTCATGTTACTTCATTTTGTGCTCTTGCGGATATGTTTCAATCCTATATGTTAGTGCCATGTTATACTCATCTTCAGCAATCCTCTAGTTTCTTAATACCTGTCTTCTCTTTCTTAGCAGCCTTTCCCTTACATCTGTCCAGAGCAGGAGCTTCCCAACCAAATCTCTGAACATTTTAAAATATGCATTCTGGAGGTCTATACTCTTTATTTTGTTGTCTTCCTTCTCTTTCAATTTCCAAAAGAAGGCCATGGAAGCTGGAAGCACTTACCTCCTCTGAAAATAAGATGTTGATCATGTTTTTATTATTCTGATCGCTAGGCCAGCATTTTAACTGTACAGCAAGAAGAGCTCTTGGCCTCCTGTTTCTTCAGCACGTAGAGATATTTTCTGCCAGACGGTACTGAAGTGCGGATGCCTCTCACGCATTCTTATCTGTGCATGGTATCTCATGCAAGGTGCAGAGAGTGCTTTGTGAAAGTTTAAAAAAAATGGCAGCATCTCCAGCTGCAAAAGTATCTTGTGCTTCTAGTCCCCATCACAGAAAACAGCCTCATATCATCAGAGTTTTCACAAATGCTACAGAGACAGCTGACTATGTCACTCTCAGACACATTTCGTCTTGCTGGGAGGTATACAATTGTCTCCACGGGTTTTTAGCTATATCCATTAAAATGCTTTTGCCCAAGTATACAAATCACCAATGTCAACTGCCGACAAGGTAGCACAACTGTATCTTCCTGAAACTGTATTTCATTTAAACACATCTGCTACCTGATAGCAACAATGGCTTTGAAAATTAAGATGACAAACTCGAGGAGATTTGTGCATTTGCTCTGTGGTGAGAGGGCACATTTAGAAGGCATTAGACCTTATGATTTCAAGAGCCAAACTCTGCATATTTTTCAAGTTTTGGTCTGTTTGGACTAGAATCTGATCTCAAGCCTTTCAGTTGGTGCCTATATCTACGACGATGATATATCGTGAGATGATATATCTGAAGTCATCAAAATTCAGCCCATGTATGTCTTACTCGAACAATGAAATGCTGACGGAACAACCAAAACCGAGTAACAAATCAACAAGCTAATCTACATCCTTCCAGCATACTTCCTAAAATGTGATGTAACCACACAATAATACCACAGCCTACAGCTTGTACGTCTCACACAAAACCTGAGTACCTGCAAACATCAGGGAGGGCAGATCTAAAGTAAAAATTTGTATCTTTACATTAACTGAAGAGCACATACAGTTCTTCTTGCTATTGTGTTCTGTCCTAGAACTGAACTAGAACTAGGATTAGCTAGTTATTACAAAGTAGTGGGGGAGGAGGGTGGGAGAGAATAAAAGCTTTAGAACTTTTCTGACTAGGATGGAATATTGCAGAAAACAAAATGTCAAAATGTGGGAAGACAGTCTTCTCACAGGGTCTGCAGTCCAGGCTTACCAGTTTAACAGAATTCAAAAGGTCAAATAATGAGAGGGTATGAAATCTTGACCCAAGGCAAAAATCCCACTGATTTTTCTGGGACCAGGATTTCAGTCTGGTCGCACTGTGTCCAAATGCTGACCTTTTTTAAAAAGCAGCAATCATACAGTGTTTTAGACATTTATACATTCATATTTGGACAAACTGGAATGTTTTTGGGCAAGGAAATATACATAGGTGACTTCACTGTCAGGTCAAAATGGGCTGCTGTTCCAGTACACACACTGTAGATGAAAGCATGGACAAAGAAACACACAGGAGTGCAGGCAGGCAGTGGCCAAGGAGGGTGCTCCTTAGAGCTATGGATTTTGTTATGAAAGCCCATAACTCCCTAGATCCATGCGAGTTATGTTATTCTCAGCAAGATGCAATGAACTCAAATGCTACTCAGCAACGGAAGAGGTCTCCCTGTTGTGCAGACTGAAAGAGGCCAATGCTGTTTGCAAGAGCTGAGTGGGGTTTTCTGGAACTCCAACACACCGGCACGCGGGCCTCAGATGGTTTGCTCTCTCCCAGCTGCTTAGCCCACGATCACTGCTCTTCCTCAAAGGACAGGACCATAACAAACAGGCATTCCTAGCAAGGGGGCAACCTGGGTCGTGACTGAGCA
Source organism: Cnemophilus loriae (assembly GCA_013397755.1). Taxonomy (NCBI): domain Eukaryota; kingdom Metazoa; phylum Chordata; class Aves; order Passeriformes; family Corvidae; genus Cnemophilus; species Cnemophilus loriae. The sequence continues at coordinate 894,939 of VZTF01008143.1, forward strand.
GTTGTTCCTTCTGCTTTGAAATCTACACTGCATTCTTAAAGCCATGCTTCCCCACTTCAGCTGGCTACAGCTGAACAGTGCACTCCACCTGCCTGCAGGCTGCCTGTGCATGCCTGACTTGTGTACGGCATGTGCTCTTTGCACTTCCTGCCGGTGTTTACAGCCAGGCTGCAGAGAAAATTCAAGAGCTCCTGTGCTGGCTCTTGCTCTCCACACCTTTGTAGGCTTCTGCCTGTCCAGAATTGATGTTGGCTCTAGTGCTCTGATATTAGCTTCAGTTCAATGCATTACTTTAGGCTAATGAACAAAGGAAAACTAGTATAACCTATTCCCAGGGATGAAAGGAAGAGCCAAGAAACATCAAAGGGATGATGTCAGTTACACCTCTTTACAAAACAGTCAAGTGGAAAGACTGAAAAGGAAGGTTGCTCTTTTACTCCAATAAAGGTCAAATAAAGAGCTAAACACTCTTTCTCCTTCCCATCATTACAGTACTACTAGAGATTGGGCTTTTACAAATAGTTTCCCTGCTACAATCAAAGATATTTACTTTCTTTATACAGGTATGTCCTCACACAGTTAATCCCCTCTAGGCATTCAGAAAAAGAGAAATCTATTTCTACCAGCTTTATTAGTTCCCAGACCCAGAGCTGGATGAATTGTTTACGATAATAAGTGATTCGTTTAATTTAGTACATTTTTCCTACTTGTGACTTGACCATCACATTATCCTTACTCCTGTGTTTTTAGGACTAATCATAAATATTCACCAAACAGATTATACAAATACATTTCATTTGATGAGTTGTTTGCAGACCAATGTCTCTGAAAATACCCAAATTACTTTTTATGCCCACAAGGGTATGTGGCTGTTTGCCTAATTCACATGCCATCGTTTCTTGACAGAGGAAGTGAAACCTTTAAAATAGGAGAATAATGATGGAAGCATATCAGTTACTGAACAGATAATAATTATTAATACTAATCTGAATTTAAAATTGTTTACAAAATGTTTAGGACTCTCAAATACATTGTTAAATGAACAGTTTAAATAAACATGACCCCTGAAAACCAGGAGTGAGATGGGATTATGTGAGTAGTCATGGATCACTTTCTTCTATTTCCAAAAGCTCTGATACTTACTAATTTGTCTATTATCCTACAGCGCTGCTTTCTGCAAACCTCCAAGGATACTACATATAATGCAAAACCCACATGCAAATAGTCATGGAAATTTAAGCGATACTAACTAAGGGAAATTTGGCTGAACAGGCAAAATGTTATATAGAATAATTTGTTTTGTAAAAAAAATTTACAGAATTACTTCCAATTATGAAGGGAGGACTGTATTAATTATTGCCTTTTTATGAACCACATGGACACTTTGGAGTCTTGTGAGAATATTTCTTTTAAAAAAAGCATGTGCAAGTAGAATGTAGAATTAAGGTTAATAGAATCATGAACAATAATCTGCTGAAGCCATAGAAAAATGATAGCAGAAAAGTTCAGGTTTTTGAGGCATAAAACTAAAAGCTCAGAAATTTAATCATGAACTCTAATTTTATCATAAAACCTTAATAGAGTTGGCTACAAAAATGTACTTCAATTTTTATAAACTCTCAGACTGTCCTGAAATCAGCAAAACCAGAGGTTTTACGTTGCTTTTAATAACCTCGAAATCTTAGTGAGATATTAGAATTTGATAGTATTTTAATATCATCTGAAAGATTATCCAACAGCTGCAATAAGCAATATGTAGCAGGACCTCTTGAGGGTCAGCCTTTGTGTATAGGATGAGATGAGATGAGATTATTCTGGTTTTATTAGAGAGGAATACATGTGCATACGAAGCAGCAGCAATGTGAAGCGGAAGCTTTCCAATCCTAATAGCTGCCTATGGGCTCGGATTTCCTAGGTAGTTCTGGCACATGGTGCTTGGTTGTCAGGCAGTTTGGGATGATCTCTGGTGTGAGGTTTAGCTTGTAAGAGCAAGTTGTGCTGCCTGCTGGGAGCCCCTGAGCAGTGGCCACGCCAAGGACAGAGAGTGGCCCTTCGCATTACGAGGCCGCGCATGCGCCTGCTGCTCATGTGCTGAGGGATGCGCCCCTGGCATGTCCGAGGGACCAATACTCCTTGGGCTCAAGATACATTAGTGGAGACACCTAAACATTCAGGTGGATCCCTACTGGACCCTATGGCTTGCACCAGTAGACAGACTGGACACCTTTGAATTAAAGGATGGAAATTTTTGCTGCTTCTTGTGTGGATGTGACTTCTAAGAAACCATCATACGATTTTTTTCTCCTCCTCTTTAAACCAGCAAGGATTCCTACCCTCTGAACCCAGCAAGGTCTTTGTAAACAGCAAAGCAATTGTTTCCAATTTCCTGTTTAAAGGAACCATTTAAGGGAATGTTGGCATGCTGAAAAAATGTAGGATTTATTTTCTAAGAAAAAAATCCATTATAAAATTAATAAGCAGTTATCAGAATTCATATGCGTATCCAAATGAGTAGGCAGATGCTTGCTATTGTGATTTGAAAAGGACTTCTCTCTGCTTTCAGCACTTTTCACAGTTAAGAATCAGGAATATTGGTCCTTAGTTCCTATGCGGAAATATTTAAAACTCTTTCTAATGTATTTATGATGTTTTCCTATGCAGCCCTGCACAAATATTTCCAGTGTGCTATGACTCAGTACTTTTTTGAAGTAGCAGAAATACAATGCAAAGTCTGTTTCTCATAGTATTTTGGCAGAAAACAACTCTGTGGGTTGGTGTTGGCAACACCACAGTCTAAGAATAGGGCACTTCTCAGGCAGGAAGTTGTTGAATTTGGACATCAACTAGGTTTGCCTAGGCGTAAAGAAGCCACTGTCTTCAGGGAAAGAAGTAATTTGGAAATGCTTATCCTACAACTTAGTGTGCTAGTGTCTACCAAGATCATAATTTCCTGTGAGGACTACTCAGAGTGAAGTAATCTCCAAGAATATATTCCATTGGATGAGAGAGGTTGCTGGGCAGCCCTTTGACACTTCCTGAAAGGGGCTCTCAGTGTGCGGAGGGCTCTATTCTAGTTTCAATTGTTCATAAACATGAGTAATGCTTCCTTCCTAGTTTGTGGAAATGAGAAGAACTGTAAAAGTGCAGTGCTTCACCATCCATGCATTGTGCTGACAGTACTACTACCATCATTGTGAAATGCAGGCCAAGAGTTAAAGCTTTTAAAATGAGCTTGAACATGACAGTCTTAAAACTTAAAAAACTGAGCTGAGCCTGGGCTGTACTGATGAACCCAGAGGAGGTGGAAGGGTTTTCTCTAGCTAAGGCTTTACCCATAAATACAGGCTATCTAAACTTTTCTCCACAAATAAAGGCAACTCCTTGGAAGCCTCAGCTACATCATTCCCATACATTTGCCAAGTGACTCAAGTGTCTACACCACCACTTTGATTTCATTCTTACTTTGCCCCAGGGCTCTGGATTCCTGATTATCCATTCTATTCATGTGCCGCTTTGGGCACCAAAAATTTTGGTCAATTACTTCCCTCCAAAAGGAAATGCTGGCACAGACGACAGAGAAGCCAAGTCTAGTCAGATCATATTGGATGTGTAATTCCAAGGCTTGGACTCCTGTTCCATGGGACAGCCATTCAGCACAGCCCCAGAAAGCCTTCCTCCCTCAGCAGCCCTCTACAAACCCTCAGAGTTTGCAGGACCTCCCATGACACTCCACCTTGCCCTCAGACATGAAAACACAGTCATAGCAGACAGAAATCTTTCCACTGGTATTTAGAGACCTATGTAGTTTCTCTGGAGAAGATGTAGATGGTCAGGTCTGGAAGCTGTCTTTTTGCACAAAGATGAATTTTGAATTTGTCTGCTCAAGATTTCTAGGTCTTAAGTTCTTTGGAAGATGCTTCCTCTTATTTAAAATTGCTTGTAATATATCTGCAGTGCTTTTTCATATCTTTTGTCTTCAGCAGCACAAAGGAGAAGGAAATAAATTATCTCCCTTTGAAAGAACAAGACATGCCAAACTCCTTCCCATATAGGACAACACTGCTTTGTTGCCCTATCTATCTCCCCTGATAACGTGTAGGGTTTTCCACCGACTCTACCCAACAGGAAAAAGCACCAGGCAGCGCAGTCAACAGAAATTCTTCTCCCTCTAGCCCTAATCTCTAAATGCTTTTATCGCAGAACATTTAGCATATATAGGTACTCACCCGTGGGCTTTATTTCAGGTGTTCCTACCTAAACGCTGGCCTCTAATGAAGCAGCAGCCATATGTCAGATTACAGGTAGGTGACAGATGGAGTTAATCATGCAGCTTTGAGCCATTCTCCCTCTGCTCACTCATCTACCTCCTTTAAGACTTGTTCTAACAGTTCAAACCTGGAATAGGTACAGGCAGAAGAAATGCTTGCCACTTTGAAACTTGGATGAGATTATTAACTTGTAAAGAGCCAGGAATGTACATGCGAGAACTCCTGCCCCCTTCCCAACAAACACTAATGAACAGCTTCATCTACTAGCATTAAAAATATTCAGTCTGTCAAGGACATGTTTCTTTCCCCAGATAGAGAAGGCTTCTCTCAAGCTCTCTTTCAGGTTTCTATGTGTTTGATGGTAGTGCTTAGTCCTATGTTAGTGACACATTAGGACTGCTATCTTGAGGGCTAGAAACAAAAATTTCACATCTTTCCAAAAGAGAAAGTTCCCTTTCCACTGGGACACGTCATGTTTTAGTTCTGGCCCTGGAAGGTTCCTATGTACCAGACATAATTTGTAACATTTTAAGTTACAGAAAAACAACTGAAAAATTCCCTCTGAAGGAGTATATTACTATTTCCTTCTAAGGGTAATGGTTGCACTTGTGATATGAAGGTACCTGGACTCATAGAAAGAAGGATATAAAAACACTCAGAACATGGTGAAAATTCATCAGTATGCACAGGAAATGACAACATGGAATGGAGGTCATCAGAAAACTGATCAGACCTTGCAAGGTACAGAGCTTACCAGGGCTACTCGTAGAGGTCCCTAGCTCTGCCACTAACCTAAGGCACATCCTTGGGCATGTCTCTTCACCTTGCTGTGATTCCATTCTCCATCTGTCAAGTGAAGATAACAACATGTCACTTTATGAAGAGATTCGGTGACAAATGCAACATAACTCCTTGGGCCAACTTACTGGACACAGTAGGAGGTGAATAACATACATAATTTAGTGTCTTTCTAGTTAAAAATAGCACGTCAGTTTGTTACACTCTTTCTGTCACCCCAGTTCTGCACCTGTACAGCATCTAGTTAAAGCACTTTGCTTGTAAGCAAGATGTGAAAGAATCAACTTTCCATCTGTACCAAGGATGCATGGCACTGTTCAAAACAAATCATTACTGGGAGCAGCAATGGAAGAATCAGGATGTTTTAAGAATTGCAGTTCTAGGAAAGAAAGCATTTACTTCAGCAGCTGACAACATACAAGCATGCAGAACAAGCTAAAGAACGCCTACGTAGACTACTCCGTCAAGGTCTGTGTCATGATTCCTTATGGTAGGGAAGCAAGAGGAAGATTCTCTCAGACAACTGCTAATCTCACTATGTGGCTGCAGGACAGTACAGGGACATAAAAGTTAATTGTCTATAGTAGTTAAAAGGGAATTTTAGAGACCTACTGTCTCCCATCAGACTGGAGTCTTCAGAAATAAGTGAATGATAGTTTACTGATGCAATTATTTTTCTAGTATGCATATACATTTTTATTTACTTGAGAATGGGAGTATGTGCTGGGAACAATTATCGCACTATACAATTTCCAGTGACTGAAGGCAGGCTTCATTTATTTTAAAAAGGCCTTCTAAACTATCCACTTGTTTAATCATAACAAATCTGGAATGCCTTTCTTGACTTTAACAGCTGAACACTTGGCTGAGGATATGTGGGTCATTACTTCTTCATTCATTAATGTAAAGGCAAACCAGCAGCCTGCTTGGGATTTCTTGGTACTCCTAAAGATATCCAGAAAATCCTTCAGAAACCACACCAGATCCTGTTAGATTTCTCTAAAACTCGGGTCATAGCTCCTGTCAGTGCTTGTTTTTTTAACAGTAGGCATGAAAAGCTATGATCAAATACCTAGACTGTTGTTTTATTTACATACTATGATGAGTAAAAAGCCCAAACCCATACTCTAGATTCCGGAAACCTATTTACAAACCTTTAATTTACTTCTCTTGTATTGCAATTTCAGCCATTTTGTGATGGGATGGAAACATTCCTTTTCCCAAACATGGCCAAATGGCATTTTTAGCTCTTCCAGTGCTCTCACAGCTCTAGTTCCACTGAAATTACAGTGTTAGTCTGGATTTCCATTGCTGTGACAGTAAGCAGATCCTGTCTGTCAGTGTACAGACAGACTCAACAGATTGAAATATGAATGGAAAATGGGGTAAGAATAGAAGTCAATAATGCCTGAACTAATGTTACTGCAAAACACCCTTGGGTAATGCTCAGGACATAGAAGGAGAGATATTTAGAGAGGTGGGAGAATACTGAAAATTTAAGAGTGAGGGCATAGTGACAGACATTTTCACACATTCTTTTTTCCTAAATAAACTTTTATGTGGTTTGTCCTAAGTACAAGATCGCTTGCTGAAAGCTAAAATGTCTTCTTCCCCTGTCCTCAGCATAACTTTGGCGAAAGAAAAAGATCACACATGTGAAGTGGCAAAGCCAAGTATCTAAATGATTGGAAATGAACTGTTGAAATTAGAGGAAGAGATGCAATCCATTCCACCAGTCCAGTCCCTGTTTGTAACCGGTGCCATGGTCAGCCTCACAATGGGAGAGGCACATGAGGAGCAATAAGGCATGGAAGGGAATAAATGGGACCTCACCCAGAGAGTGCACACTGCTCCTTCAGGTTTTTGTTAGCAGTACTCTTAGAGCAGGATCTCTTCCTGCACAGCTGTTTCCATAATCTGGTTTCCACCTGAATGGTGCCCCTTTGCAACGTATGCCAGTGAAATTAATGGCAATATCTCTCTCTCTGCAACATCTTCTGCTAATTCTGTGGTGAGGGTAAAATGCACTTCTTGTGCATTTCCAGTCCATATCCCAAATATGGAAAGGATCTGACAGCCAAGATGTAAATCGTGCAAGTTGAGTTACCAGAGCCAGAAGATGTTACAAGAGCCAGCAGTGGGTTTTCATCTCTGTGACAGCAATTCAGCAAAAAGGTACTGAATTTTGTAACTTTTTTGAGCAATTCTCACTACAAGTTAAGCTGAGACTATTTCATCGGTAACTGCAGGTACACTCATATGACTAAAAAAAATGCGTCAGGACATTTATCTAGATACCACAAAAGTGGGCTAAGAAAGAGAGAATCTGATTTTTTTTATATTTTGTACTTTTTAATAAATTTAAGGAAATTCCAAAACTTCCAGTATTGCAGGCAACTAACACTGATTACGAAACAAAAGAATATTGTTTAAATTTCTGGACTGCAAATGAATACACCAGTTAAGGCCGCTCATAAATTGCATTTGTAATTTCTGATAAAACATGGCCTAAAGGCTTCAGATACTAAGGGACACGAAAGAATAGTACATGGTCTTTCATCCCTTTTTATAACTGCCCAATTTTCTTGAAAGTCTTCCTGCTAAATACCTTCCATTTTCTCTCAAATAAATCAAAGATAGTGACAGGCATTGATACAGTTAAATATTTCTACTTTGGTGAACCAAAATAAATAGTTAATAACCAGAGCTTCTCACAGCTATAAATGCCATCACCTGGCTCTCACAACCTGCTCTTGAAAGGGAAGAGGTGACATTGAGCTTGCAAAGCAAAGGAAAAGAGAGCATTTTCCTGATAAGCTGAAGAAAAAACTTTACATAAGAGGGCCCCCATGAAAACACTGACTGAGCAATGTGCTTGCTGCATGCTGCGTTTACTTAGATGTTAATTGGATTAGAGTTGCACTCATTCATAAATTGGGATATTTTTCAAAATGTGAAGGTATCCCAGATCACTATTTCCTGCACTATTGGCTCTGCATTCAGGCAACAAGCAGATGCAGAGAAATGAGTATGCACAAGCTACTGCCAAAATATGTCAGTATTCCCAGGGGCTGGGAAAACAGGTAGAAGCAACATGGCAGGCCAAGAGAGGAAGATTTCTGCTCCTAGGAGTGAAGAAAGGTGAAGGTTCTTGAGCACACAACTTCCTGAGGGGCCAGGTCTGGCCACCAAGAACTTGAAAACTGGTGTTTGCTTCTCCCATGATGACGGAACCAGTGTACATATGTACAGATTCTTGGTAAATAAAGAGCACTGCATCCTCAGGGAAGTCCATTCCTCCCTGACAGGAGCAGCCTTGCAGAGCCCCAAACATAACTGCACCTTGCAATACAGGGCTGACAGTCCCTATCTTGAAATGCAGGCTTCCAGCACCTTTAAGCATTATTGAGCTTTTCAAAGGCAACTTCCTAAGACTAAAACCATCAAACAATTTAACTTCCTGTTGAAGCATTGCCATTACAGTAGTTTCACTTGGCAGTGTATCGTGTGCTGCAGAGGGAGGAGGAGAGAAGTTCTGTGAGCGCTTGAGGGTGCAGCCTGGCCCCACAGGGAAGGAAGGCTGGTGCTGTGGGGCCCTGGGAGTCGTGGCAGTGCCTGCAGGGGGTGGGGACAAGGCTAACGGGCCCACCATTAGCACCATGCTCCTGGGGATCCTCGTGGTGCTCTGCTTCATCTCCACTGCTGATGTAACAGGTAACAAAAACCCCCCACATTTCAATCCTTTCCCCTATTTTTCCTCACTTTGATCATCAAGGAGTAGAAGGTCTGGTATAGCTCTGAATTAATTTTGCACAAATTGTTCTTGTTTGGATGAAAGGGGAGAGACAGCATGCTACTAAGTCTGCAAATAGATCAATTTGATATAACCAAGGGGCCAGTTTTTCTCCTGCCACAAGTATCCCTCCAATATGAGACCCAAGAGCTTTCTTTTAATTTGACTTCTCTCTAAATCCATTTGGAAATTGCACGCATAGGTAGAGGGGTGTTTATTTCACCTACCTACTGGGCTTTACAAGTTCTACTCACAAGTACCTTTTCTTGGGGGCAGCGGGTCTGAGCAGACCTGCTGCCAGCGCCTGTCTTGGGGCAGACTCTCCACATCCCCAAATCTACTTGTAAAGCTTTAGGTTCCCCCACAGCTTGGCTTGGTGTGATGGGCTACAGCGCTAAGCTGCAACAACATCCTCACAGGACTAGCAAATAAATGCTCAAAAGCAGAGTTGCTTACTGAGCTCAAAGATGGGAGGTTGGGACTTGCCAAGTTTCTGATTTTTGCATTGTTTAGTGGTTTACTGATACTTAACAGACATCTAGTTTCTTTCTAAAGATCTTCAGGAAAAAAAAAAATCTTTTTCTGATTTTGAAATCCTGAGTCTTAGTGAATCTTCCTGACTCTTCAGTTGTTGGCTGAGGATATTTATCTTGGTGTTGTCTTTCTGATGCAATATTCGTATGTTCAGACCTAACATACCTTTCCAACAGGTACATTAAAATGCAAAGCAAGGCAAGGGATGCTGGCTTTTGCTAGGATAATCTTGAGACAGACAATTTTTCAGACTGCTACCTGTGAAATGTTGTTATTGCGTCTTCTCCAAATATCAGTGTTTTGTATTTTCCAGGGAAGTTACAGATAGGAATAAAAATCTGTTTTCCAGTACAGAATTTTTAACGTAGAGAACATCTTAAAAAAAGTCACTTTTTCTAGTATGAGAGATGCAAATGAATCTATTTTTTTCTTATTTCTACATTATTTTTCCATAGTTCTTTTCCTCAGTGAAGGCATTGTAGTTTGCATGACACTGTGATCTACATTTCTTTAAGAAATCATAGGCTTTTTCCTCCTTGTCCTTTCCCATGTTTATAATTCTGTGTTTGCAATATCATAATTATTTCCACAGCAGGCCCCTGGATTGTCAAAGAAGACACTAATTCCAGGAGGGGATAAGTATCAGCAGTAGGTTAACAGTTCTGAACACATTTCCATGAGGTGTGAACAGCTTTTAAGCAGTGCTTTTGAATTGCAACAAAATAAATTACGGTGTGTGGTTCTCAGACACGGGTGTTACAACATGGCTTTATAGACATACATACACTTGCTTGGCATGAAGAACTTGCGTTTCTCCAACAGACTCACCGAGACTGTTCAACTGCTTAAAGAGAAGCGCATGAGGTCATTTGCTTCTCAGGGCTCTCATCCTTTCCCCATCTATTTTCTTCACTCTTCATTTTCAAGATGATTGATCCCTAGTACACGGAAAACATTAAGGCAGGTCAAAACCCTGCAGGACTTCTCGGAGCCATGAAGTGCGTTATAAGTCTCAGGTATTTTGGTTTGGAAAAATCAACAGAATTTTTCTTGTTGTTAGACTATGTCAGTGGCTGCTGCAGGTTGAGTTTAAACCATAGAAAGGGACTTAAAATACTAGTTTAGTCATTTTGCAGAAACACTAACATTTACAAAGTTTGTCCTCCTCCCCTTTTTGCTGGCTAAATAATTGCCTTGCTGTGGTCTGTCAGAGAGGCAGCTAGATCAAGTGTCTGGTATTTTGTGAAATAAGTAATATAAGGAGGTTCCCACTGCAGTGCACCACAACTGACCTCATCTTTTTACTATACACGTAACCTTCTGGCTTATGGTCTCTAGGGGTTAAAATCAACCTCTAACCTACCAAGGTTATGCTACCAGGTTATTGCTACCAGAATGCAAAAGATGGATGAAGCAAGGTTAGCCGAGACTAGGATGACATCAACTAATTCCTGTTTTAAAAAAACAGATCAAAAACTGCCAAGAAAAACCCCTGTGCTCACACTGGGTTTGATTAAACCAAGAGTGTCACCTGGGCTTTCTGGAATACTCTGCTGCCTACAGTACTTGCAGCAAAGCAGGAAAGTTAGCAGAAAGCAGTTCTGTAAGAGCCTGAAGGAGAGGATCCCCCCAGCTGCACATCAGACACAGCTGGCTGGCCTCAAACCAAAGGAAAAGAGAAGGACCCTTGTACCTAGGAAAGAAGAGTAAATGTAATTGAACAACAGACCAGCAGCAGAAAAAATGAAATAGTTTTGTTTATAATATACCCATGTGCCTTTCTGCCTGTGGCTTAAACAAATTCCTTTCAATTTTTTCAGTTAGATTTTTCCCTATCCCCCCAGGGAATTAGGTGGGCCGTTTCTTTTCTGTGCTTACAGAAATTCCAACTTATCTTAGATACCTTGCTCTGGAAAATAGCTTCTTGAAGTCAACTGGCATGAAAAAGGAAGAAGAGTACTAAATATTTTAGCAGAATATTTTTTTCCAATAGCTGGTGATGATTCATGAAGAGTTCTGGAGAAAAAAAAAAAAAAACAACACCTCAAAATAGTTATTTTCCATACTTTGTCAACTCTATTTCACTTTCTTGGAGAATAGAAAAAATAAAAAACTTCAATGAAGTTTTGTTTGCATCAGGGTTCGATGATCAGAGAGTCAGTATTTTACAGATATTATAGATGGATGGCATTTTGTTTCATGATGCACAACCACCTCACATACGACTATAAGAAATGTCCAGAACTACAAATAAGCTATAAAAAAGCTTAACAAACATTCAGAGATCTTACATACTATTGCATATAAATCCTAAGATCCTGAGAAGGCTTGCAGCCTGTGCACACTGACCGAAATGATTTTACATTTTTAAACGTCACTGCTTTTTGAAACTGTAAACAATGATTTCTCATAACTGCTATTTTCCTGGCTGGGTAAGGCCAAGATGTAGATATTTATTACTACACAACATGACTGAACACAGCTCTGAAGTGGCAATCATAACCCTATTTAGGGGAATGGAAACACCTACTAAATGTTTCAGAGTTTCACCATTTAACAAACCCAAAGTGACACTTATGAGGAAAAACTGGCTCTGTGAAGGCAAAAGCAGCCTCAGCCCATGTTTGCTCAGAATGGTCTAGATCCTATGAAGAATGTAGTCAAATCCTATTCAGATCACAAGTGAAGTGAGGGATGTTTGGCATTACTCTGTCTTCCCCATGACACTAATACACATTTTAGCATGACTAACTTCAATTCAAAAAAACCTCCAAGTCCAGAGGAGGAGGATGATAGCAGGGCTTGTCTAACATGCCAGTGGGGTAAACCTGCCTTGCCCCTGTCGGCATTGCAGCCCAACCAATTCACGTGGTGCTAATGAGTTCCTATAAATGAAAACAAAAATATCTCCTTTAATTTAGATTTGAACTAGTAGAACCACTTTGTGAAAAGGGATTTGGGTGCTTAACTTCAATCGTGTAGGAGATGTCTTCATTTAATCATCCACAAATAAGCTTTTTCCCACTGCTCAGTCAGTCTGCATCCCAGCATCAGCAGCATGGAGCTGGGTTATCAAGCCCAGCCTGCAAGACAAGGCAAACAGAGTGGACTATAAATCCAAGAGGTGAAAATAAGCTGAAGGAATTTATCATTTTAGGTGGGTGTATCAAAAGAGACTGGTTGCCAATTAGCACAGTATCATGGCAGGGACATAAATAGTCCAGAGCTGTAGTTAAATAGTGGATCTCGAGGCATGAAGCTCAGGTCTAAACTTCAGGTTAGCGTATGACAGCAAAAGAGATGGGGGTAAGTCACTGGGGTCTGCAGAAGAGTCTGAATAACATCTGAAGGGAGTCCCTCGTTCAGTGGAGTCATGAGATTTTCAGTGTTCTTTGACTTTCCTCTGGCCACAGTGAAAATATGATCAGGCTGAGCAATAAATATCCATTATTTCTCCGTAAGTACTTGTAATGAAAACATGCAAGCACTTTTCTGAAGTGTAACGCTTCTGTCTGTTCTGGGACCCTATTTTGGTTGTCAGCTCTGAGACAGAAAAGGTCTCCCCTGAAGGTGTATTCAGTACCTGTGACAATCAGGGTTGTAGTGGTGCACAAATACTACAAAGCAGTAGAATAGCACTGTTTCAAGTGAGATGTGTAGAATTCTGCTGTGCTAAAGGTGGAACAATTCTACCGCAGACTTGCAAATTGCCAAGTAGGCCAAAGATCAATTTTCTGGCCAACAAAAATATGATCAAATACCTTGTCTAAAGGGGTGGAATCCAAACCTCACCCCTCACCAGAATGCCTTATAAGCCTATGTGAGACCTTTTGTCGGAAAATGCTGATTCGATGAAACTGAATTGTTTTGCTGAAATGTCTTCATTTTGATTCACCACAGGCACCACCTTGAGTAAAGACTCACCTTCTCTGTTCTTACTTTGCCACTCTGTCCTAGGATTCAAAGATCCGTGTCTCTTTCTGCTGGAAAGCCTGGAAATGCTATCCTTCATTCAAAGTTTCACAGTGTTTGGGTTCCCTGCTCTCCTCCACCCCCCTACTAACAGTGTGGAGCAAACAGACACAAGCAGGATAGTCTACAATCTTTCTTTGCTAAAGATGAGTCAGTAGAGCATTCCCTGTCTCACATCTCCTCCTCTCATTTGAAGCAAGGGCTGGTAAATGAGACTTTCAATGAGAAAATTAACAACTTCAGCAGTTTCATGGGTTCTGCTGGTAACTGGTGAACCTGCTAGATAAACATTGTTTTTACTGCCCACACCCTACCACTAGTCTTGGCCATCTCATGCATCTCTTTGTGTTTACTTTACTCCCTGGACCACATTCATCCCAAAGGAGTATCTTACTCAAGAGGCTGGGGTACTTCATCTTCTTGAGCATGTGTGAATACACTAAGCACCATTTAGTCCTAAATATTGTTAAGCACAGTTTAAAACACTAATTTTCTGGGCATTCTGGATCTGGCATCCTTCCCACTTCATTTCTCTCACTAGCCTTTTTGAAGTCTCACCACACGGATTAAGTGGAAAGAATCTAGGTTTGCACCACATATTGAGGACAAGAGGTACAATTGTCATTCTAACAGCCACAGTGATTCTCAGGGATCTATAAAAGACTATCCAGATCTTATATGAGCTGAGCTCGCATAAAGAGTTAAGCAGTCATACAAAAGCTTTGGCAAGTCTCTAGCTTAAAAGCCAAAACTCCCTTCCTCTTACTTTGGAGTCATAATTTGAAAAGAAGGACCTCATTTGTATAGGAGGACTTTTCTTGGAAGAAGTTGTCTTTCTGCATAGTCCTTGCAGTGTTTCATTGTTTGGCAGATGATAGCACAGAGGTCTACATGTCGGAAAACATTTCCTGTTTATGTATCAGTCTGGTCAATTCAAATTCAATTATACATTCATGTGACATGCTTTTTTCAGGCCATTCAAGTGCTAAGTGCCAATGCAGTGTCAAATTAGTCAGGTCCTGAGTCCTCTGAGAGATTAAGAATCTACTACAGCTGCTAGCTAGAGAAATTACTTATTTTACATTAAAATTATAGCAGTTCATGCTTTTAGTATTCATTGCCCAAGGTCCAAACCCTTGAAAAGGTTCAGCAAATCCACCTGAAAACTCTTCAGGAGTGCTTGAATTAAAAAGCAAATGTATAATTAATATTCTCTTATCTGACTGTGGTGTCAATTCACAGTATTTTCACCTCATAATGTTCCCTGGGAAACTGCTTGGTAAGTAAAGGATAGACTTAGATGGCCTTATATATACACAAATGCACACAGATGCAGACTAGGCTTCTGAGCTCTGATGTTAAATCTTAATCATGGGCCACTGTCTCTGCTAGTGTTCAGACTCTGAATAAAAATACTCTTGATCTCATAGTCTCCCCTAGCGACTATGTAATTATTTACATACAGGTGGATTGCTGCAACAATAGCTCTTGTGAGAAACTGCTTCTGCAGATGGGTGGTTTTGTACTCTCTGGTAGGGAGTGTCAACAGGGGAGAGGAGATATGGAGAAGGGTTGCATGGGAAGATGTGTGGTTCTGAAGTCTCATACTATATTTTATAAACAAGTGCTTTTCTCACTTTCTCCCCTCCCTTCCAGAAAACAAGATTTTAGTGGCTCAGCATCCTTTGCTCATTGCAGCTAACCAAACTGCAACTCTAGTTTGCAACTACACATACAATGGGACAGGGAAGGAATTTCGAGCTTCGCTACACAAAGGAACGGACAGTTCAGTTGAAGTTTGCTTTATTTCATGGAACACAACCAAAATTAGCAGCAATTCAAATAAAGGATTCAACTGCCAGGGGGATCGTGATAAAGACAAAGTCATCTTCAATCTTTGGAACATGAATGCCAACCAAACTGACATCTACTTCTGCAAAATTGAGGTCATGTATCCACCCCCATATGTCTACAACGAGAAGAGCAACGGGACTGTCATTCATGTGAAAGGTAAGCTGAGAAATCTCTGTAGGCCAGTATCCTCCCTATACACACTCCCAACATAATGGCTGGAGGCAGTTTGTTTCCTTAAAAAAAAAAAGTTGGATTGCCTGGTAAAACTACATTTCTGCTCTGGATTTTCTGAAGAAGAGATCATAAAATGATGATTAATAAAAAATGACACATTGGAACAAGGAGTAAATAAGCAGACATCGATGGTTTTGATTTCATGTACTTAAAGTTTTCTTTGCTGTTTCTTTAAAGAGACACCCACCCAAATACAAGAGCCTCAGTCTGCAATTCCTTTGTGGATTCTGGCAACAGTGACTGGAATTCTCGCACTCTACAGTATGCTGATAACTGCATTTTTTATTAACTACTGGGTAAGAAACTTGTATTTTCCTTTGCTCTGTATGCTCTAGTAGTTAATTTCTCAGGCTATACTTGCCATGTTTACCACTAACTCACTGATATCCCTTCAGTACAGGATGACAGTGTTTCCTCATCCCAGCTATGTATACACACCCATGGTGTACCCAAAAAGAGCTGAAACACTAGATGCTCTCCAGGTGGGCAGTCAGGCCTCTGCAGTAGAGTCCTACAGCAAATAGTAATACCACAGTGTTGGCAATGCCCTGCACACCAGCAATACCAGGACACTGTCTCTACCTCTGCCAGCTGAACTTGCCAGAGAAATCTAGAACTACAAGCATTTCTGGCAAAAACCCTTTGGGACTATACTGACAGGAGCTCACCTACAATAAAACAGTCTATAGGGAGCCATCAGTTACCTCAGGACCATCTGCACTGGTGTCTTGTACCTATCCAGCAACTCCCTTGAGCAACCACTATTTCTGGCAGCTTGACTACAAGGGAATAGGAGCACCCGGATCTCAGTCGTCCCTTGTCTGTACATCAACAGTAAGAAAGCTGAAACAGCCTCATGGCTCATAATTTTTGCTTTTTAATCTCTCTGGAGAGTTGAGTGGCCCCAGTCACATCCAGTTCTCCTGGCGTGATACAGGGGCAGCAGAAGGACATTTTCCTTTACAAGTCTTAGGACTGTGATCTCCAGAGCCAATTTACACTACTTACCACATGTGAGAAAGACTTGAACATAGAGAACTCAATTCCTTGCACTCTGACTTTCCCCTCTATCTTTGTTGTTAAATAGTGATTTTCAACACAACAATTATGAGGTAGCCTGTATAAAGGGTCCAGAGTCCCCGCCAGGTTAAATGTTGCATATATACAGAAAACCACTGTCACTGCTAGCTGAAGCTTGAGATCTGCTAAGTGTTTCACAAAAAGACACTTTCTCAATCTATTTCTAATGGAAAACAATCAAAGGGGGCAGTGCCGCAGGAAAATGCAAAGGCCAGTTAAGTGGTTCTTCTTTGTGCCCTATTGTAGAGGCTGACTCTGAGGAGAGCTGAGAGGATTACATGAACAGCTGATGGTGTTACAGTGCTGTGCTGCTGTGGCTGTGCCACAGATGAGATACTGTAGCTTCAAATCCATCATTTACAATCTGAACCATTTTCTCTGCGCTATATTCATTTGCTACTTAATGGCTTCACACTTTGCTACTAACATGTCTGCCCCCAGCAAGAGTGACAAGGCTGCATTGCCATGTGTGTTGTTCGCTGCATCAGTTTCTACCTGCTGTTATTACTGCTGGTATTATTCTTCAGATAATATGTATTCTGATTGTGGATGTATTTAGAGTGTTGTTGAATGTAAATACAGCTGCCTAGAAGACATTGTGAATTGTAAAAAAAAGGTCCTAATTGTGATACTTGACAGACATGGCAAGCCTGATCAGTCCCTGAAAGCAGCTAAAGATTTGTCTGTTTTCGTACAGTGCTGCCGTCCCTGAAGGAAAACTGCTTTCCATTGCAAAAGTAGCAGTCTTTGATCCTGTAACAGCCCAACATTCATTCATTCTAGCAAAATGTCTTTCTCCCATGCAAAACTACCTCTTAGGTGAATTAGAAATCCTATATTACGGAGATGAACACACAGAGATAAAGCTTTTGTATCTAATGCTTTACATGCATTGACTGCATTACGTGGCTTAAGCAGTATGCAACTTACATTCAACACTTTGCATATATAGAACATTAATATAAAAAAGCTTAAAATATTTCTGAGTAACTGCCCCACTCTGCACATACAACATAATTCAGCCGTCAGATTTTCTAATGCAAACCTCCTCTAATTCCACAGCATCATGTTCATGTATACTGCAGCATGTGCAACTATTTTTGTGCATGGGAAGGAAATTTCAGTAAAAAGGAGATCTCAAAAGAGGGTATGATCAGTACTGAGGAAAAAGCATGGAGGCACTTTACTTACCCCTGATCAATAAAGCCTTAAGCTATGTAAAAAACACCAACCTTGTGCACAGCCTGCAGCAGTCAGAGGCTGAAATGCTGCTGTAGCCACAGATTTCCTCTGTGATTTTAGGCAAATTATTTCACCTGTCTTCTGCTACTCTTATTTCTAAAAGAGCCGATGCTTCCCTTGTCTCACAGGGGCATTATAAGCAGGAATCCAACAGTGAAAATGAGATTTTTGAGGCCCAGATAAGGAGACATAAAGATGAACATCAGCTCTGATTCTTTCACTCCTTGAAGAAAAGGTTCAGAACAACATATGCATTGTGTCTTGCTGCTGTAAGTGGTAGGAAAACCATTATACACATAGTCTGGGCTGATTTTTCTTGCTCTTATTCTGTTCAAGTTAAGCTAATTTCTCTTTTCCTTCTAATAAATGAGGACAGCCTTCACAGACTCTATCGTTTCTGCTCAGACTCTATCATTTCTGCTGAATCATTCCACAGATGAGAGAGGCAAGGTGATGGTGAGAGGCATCAGTCTGTATCCTTGGTGTGTAGCATTCCTTTACCTGAAGAACTAACACTGTAAATCTCTCACCAGATAAGCTGGAGACTTACTTTCAGGTTGAGCAAATTCCATAGATTATTTGACGAGAACATGTGTTCTAATTCTTTTGTAAATGTATTTAAACCTGAAGCTGCCTTACGAATATGCCTGCTTCCCTGAACAAGGACCTAGGGCCAGAACTGTCAGCAGTTAACATGAGAGTTTTCACAGTTGTCTTCACCATTCTCCCACAGCAAAAATCCAAAAAGAATCTGTACCATCAGGGCGACTACATGAACATGACTCCCCGGCACCCACCATACCAGAAGAACAAGGGTTACCCGTCCTATGCACCAACACGAGACTACACCGCCTATCGGTCCTGGCAGCCCTGATCGCACCAGCGCACCCACCAGGAGCCTCGTGTGCTTCCGGCAGTCACTTGCTCTGGGGCATGGAAGGACAGCCTCTCATTTTCTCATCGTGTCTGTTGCTACTGATCACGGACACCTACACCATAGCAAGTATTAGCTAAACTTTGATCTACTAAAAGAAAATCCAGACAAACAAACAAATACAAAAAGGGGAGGGGGTGGAAGGGGGGAAGTAAAAAAAGAATTTTTCTCCATGATGGCTGAAAATGAGGCCTAGCTTGTGTTGAGGGTTGTCAGTGGGTAAGATGGAAAGATGGCATCAGACCTCAGAGCTGGTCTCTTCCTAACACTTGTGGTTTTGTTCAGCTGCTGGAAGAAGCAGAACCTCTGATCTTTTCCAATAACTACTGCCTTAGATTTAACCCTTAATTTCCTTCCCTGTATGTGTAATCCCTCAGATTGTTGCTGTTAAATCTGGCAAAATGTAAAAATCTTTTTTTCTCTACAAGACCAGGACACAGTTTGAAGTTCAAAACACATGGTAAAAAGAAAGAGGAAAAAGTCAGTCAGAAGGCATCCAAGCTATTAGGCTATGGAACAAATGATCTGCCATGACAAATCAAGTGACAGAAAACTAGTAAACCTTCAACACGTGAGCCCTTAGGCTGGACACTTTGTAAATGTTCATAAGGCCATCTGCAGTCATGACCAAGCAACTCCACAGACTGAAAAAGCAAGCAACCTGAAGACAAAATCAAGACAAGCGGGAGAGGAAGAAATATCTGTCTTCATCATGAACAACTCTATTTCTGTTTTGTTTGCCTTCTGTGTAAAGGGAATGCAAAGTCATATATGAAGCATTAGAAGACAGAGAGCTCAGATTTTGAGAAGATTTTTACTTTTATTTTTGAATTTGTGTTTCTATCCAGAAGGTATTCTCCTGAGTCCTCCTGAAAATTCTTGCACATCTTCTGGCACCTAGGTTGTAGCAGAGCTCTTTCAAAAATCTGGGTCGATTTATGAGCAACTAAAGACCACTTGAATTTTTCTTCCTGTAAGTGCCCAGTTTTTGGGATGTGAGAGGATTCTTCATTCCCAGCATTGTAAATTGGACCTGCAAGTCCTCAGACATCTTCAGGATCTGCTCTGGGCACTTTGAGGAACTTTGCGTTACCTCGAAGTTACTTTTCTCTCTAAAGATGTTCTTCAGGGCTGCTCCATGCCAGAGTAGGACAAAGTCTTTAGCAAAACCTGATTCATTCTTTCAATCGAGTATGTTTACAATAACAGGACATCCTAAATTGTAATTGGGGTTGTCTTGGTGTAAAATTCCTTTTCATACTGAGGACACAATGTTTATTTTATAGAGACTACTGAATAAACAATTAAAAGAAAAAGAATCCACATTCCCACCTTGAAATAAAATTTGGATTGTACAAAATTTACTTTCCTTCAAACTGGGATAAGAAGATTCTTTCTCTCTTTGAGAAGACAGGACAAAAGTAGAGATATGGAAGCATGACAACAATCTGCTTTGACATCTTAAGCCAAGAAAACAACTTTGGCACTTCCAAATTGGAAGTTTTATTTGAGTTTGCTGACTGGGCCCAAACCTTTCACTCTGAGTCTTATATCACCATGAACCATGTTCCTGGAGGGTGCTGTGCCACCTCTGAGCAGCAGTGAGGTGCCCCCTGCCCCAGCCAGGGACAGCAGAGCCCCGACGGCAATGGTAAGCAAGGCCCAAGAGGCAGTGCTGGGCCTTCAGCATGGGAATCCAGTCATGGACCCAGCAGGCCCCGAGAGCCTTGGTCTGGTTCAGTTCAGCAAACTCAAAAGCTTATGATTGAACTGAAGAACTTCAGAACAAAGTCTTATTTATTTCTTCTCCTTTCCTCTCATCACATGCACAAACACTCCAAGGCTTGACATTTTTCCACATACAATTTTTACTGTCTTTTCCTGAAAAGCCCTCACTGCACCTTTGTACTGCAGCTGAGGCAGCAAGGAACACGTCACAGAGCAGACAGGAGGGAGCCCGGCAGGACACAGGGGCGTTGCTGCACGGTCCCAGCCTGGCCCTCCTTGCTGGCAGTGACAGGGGGGATGCTAATGCCTTGCCACCTCCCTCCTCACTTGGAGGGGAGATATGAATGATCCTGTGCTGGGGCACCAGACACTCCCAGCAGAGAGCAGCAGGCTGAGCACAGCTCTCTGTCAGGGTATGGCACTGTCTCACCAAGCTCCAGTCTGTCACTGTATGACACAATGACATGTATGATCACAAAGAGCTGTGGAAAATCACAACTTCTAGTGTAAGTATAAGGTGAGATGGCAAACATGTATCAAACCCACGAAACAGGATAAATGTTCTTTGCGTAAACTGCATATATACATATTTAGGTATAGATGCATCTACTTCATTACATCTATATTCCCTAGAGTTTTATTACACTTTTTGCAACCTCCTTTTAAAGTTATTAAATAGATACAGTAAATTAAATCTTGAATGAACGTATTAGGCCTGAGGCTAGTCAGAGGAAAGCAGTACTTTCTATAGCAAATATTGGTATAATTTGCTTTCCTTCCCCTAACACTTTTGTACTTTCCATATTTAAAACATACTGATAGCTCCCAGGACATGATACTGGAAAGTAAGTCCTGGAACATCTGTGACAAGTATTAATTAGTTTGACTGATGGAAAAGGAAGGGGGATACAGGGAAATATCCTAAACATAAAATGAAAAAATTAGTAGAATCAGGACATGAGAAGCCCCAACACTGTGTTAAAATGGACATTGGTGTTATATTAAAGCTTTCTAGAGACATGAATTACAGACTGTTTGAGACAGGATTCCAGGTAAATTCCTTTTATCCACCACTGTAAAGGACTAAATAAAGTGTTTGCAGAGAAGCAAGCCAGTTAAACCTGGAGTCTGACTCTGCATGTGTGGATTAGCATATTCGACAAACAGCAATCCTAATTTATTCCATCTGGTTTTAGGCAATGCAAAACATGCCAGAACAGCCCTGGCCCTCCCTGGCCCTGCCTTTGGGGTCTATATGCTGTTTTTGAGATGATGTAAAGAGAAACCTCCCTCTGCTGCAGCTCTGAACTTGGAAACTGTCCCTTATAGAGGGCAGAGGTAGATCAGAAGGGTTTTCTGCCTTACACACAGGTTTTAATTCAAATGCAAATATAATCCTGCCAAAGAGTGATTTAATTTTTCATCCTCCTTTCCCCCACTTTTGGGTATCAGTGTCAAATGAACATCTGATCTGCAGTCATCACATCTGAATAGCAATCAACATATGTTGCAAGGGGTCAACCAAGGGTTGTGCAGCTCCAGCCTGCTGCACGGTGATTCCTGTTCTGCACGTCTCCGGCACAGCACAATACAACAGCCTGGCTCTTCTTTGCTTCCAGGAACCAAAGCCCTAGAAGACAAATGCCGAGGAGGTAGCCTGTGTTATCTCTGCAGTGTCTTGAACCTCCCCCATTAGAGTGGTCAGGATTACTAAAGCCAAAAATCTTGGACATTCCTTCTAGTCTGAATATTCCAAATTCCAATGTCATCGTCCTGTATAACATTTTTTCCAAAATGCGTCTTATTTCTTCTGTAGCTATAAATGTGAACCCTGCATCTCTGCCAAACAATATCATATCTTCCTTCTTCGTGCATCATCTTTTCCCTCTCATTTCTATTCCAGACTCAGCAGTTCAAGAACCCACTCCATTTGTTAATCTCTAACACCGTTGTGCAGCCTTCCATACGTACCCCTGCCTGACTAGTTACTTGCTTCACAAAGACTGTCTTGTATGCCACATTCCTCCTCAGCTTGGGGTAGGGAGTTGCCATAGGAGATTGAAGCCATGTGGTGATTGGATAGATACGTTTTCTGTTCGAAGGATTTGGAGGTCTTTCATCCCTTTGATTTTTCCCATCATCTTCAGATTTTCAGTTGTGCCAAACAGCCACGTGAGGATCCCACACACCGCATGCTTCCCACAGTGCATTTAATTTCTGTACATTTCATTTCCTGTGCATAGCAGGCTCTTGGCTATTGCCAAGTTCATTATGCCTGCAGACATACTCTAACAGTAGAAGCAACTTTGGCTACTGATGGTATGTTTGACTAATAAAAACACGGTACAAAAAGCTTGAGTTTTAAGAGCACACAGGCGAAGGCTTCAGTGCTAAAGATCAAATCTTTCCACTTTCAGCAAGGCTTTTGCTGTGTGACTGGAAAATGCGTTATGCAAGATGAATCACAGGCCAAGCCATAATTTTGTTAGTCACTCATACTAACCAGAAAACAGGTTAGGGTGATGAGAACAGGATCAGCTTTGTTAAGGTCCAGTAAAGACTGGGAAAGGCTGAAAACAGCACTAGGCAGTAATTTGTAGATAAGTCAGTGTCTTTAAGTGGCTGTGAGAGGGAAACTAGCTGCTTATCTTGATGCAAATGGACTATTCTTCACAATTAGGTGCTTTTGTTAGAGCATCGCATTACAGTATGTTACTATTCCAGCCTCAAGGGCATGCAGATAGTATGACGGTGGCCAATTTGGCTGACAAAGTATTAGGAGGCTGCCAATTTCATATTAACCCATTTGCAAAGAAACAAAAAGTTGAATGATCTCAAATTCATGGTGGGGTTTTTTGTTTGTTTGTTTGTTTGTTTGTTTATTTGCTTTTTTCTTTTTCTTACTGGATCTTCAGGATCAAGACACTGGTTCTTATTTCCTGCCCCTCCTGCCTTATTTTGTTGTTGTTGTTGTTGTTGTTGTTGTTTTCATAATAAAAATTAAATGCAACTTTATTTTTAGGTCACATGTACTTACCAGGAGGTCTTCAGTTTCATTCATTTGACCATTGAAATTATGAGGAATTTTCAAATGCCACATTTTTCATAGCCATTGTATCATTATGCGGCTACATCATTCCTTTTTCTCATTGTCTTTTTATTCCTTCAAGGGAACTATTCTGGACAGGTTCAAATGTTCTCATGGGTTGGAATGAATCTAGTTTTTCAGACAGGAAAGATTACTACCTAACCAGCAAAATCAAAGATGCAAGCAAGTAATTAGTAACAGTTCTGTGGAAATTAACATAGTGGTTTCAATCTGGTAGGAGGATCAAATAGCCTTTTTATAATATCCTTTTCCTCTAAAATTAAGACGCTTACGAATGATATACTAAAGTACATTAAAAGACAAGAGATCAGGTTGCGAAATTAAGAAATCAAAGGCAGGAAATGCCAGAAGGACGCTTTCCTATCCAGCCTCCCTTCTGCCCCCGTGTGTGACCAGAGTGATTCTTTAACTACACTGCACTGTCCCCTTCTAAGCCGAGCCCACGCCGAGCAGGGCCGGCCCCGCTCCTTCGCAGCGCGGCAGGAAGGCTCCGGGTAGGGCCAGAGCAGGCACTCAGCAGGAGACAGATTCCGAGTGCAACTCAAACCCGTCACACGGAGGGCTGCAGCAGGGCACAACCAGCAATCAGGCTAGCTTAGATAATAGCTAAATTAATGCCCGACAGCCTCGTCAGTGCCCCATTAAATTAGATCACTCTGTCATGAGTCAGAATGAACTAATTTTCCTGCTATGCTTGCTGCCTGTGACAGCCCTTGGGCTACTTGTATCTTCAAACACCAGTGGCCAAGATGAGAGCTGATTTATTTTTTTTCCTCATGAAAATGATTAAGTAGGTTGCTCATATTTCTTCCTGGGCTTCTCAACCTTCCCCAGACAAATCAAAACTGGCTGCAGAAAGGAAATTGTTTCTCTGCTTGCATAGCTCATCAGCTCCTGATACTCAGGGGCAGAGGCTGCAGTCCAGGGTAGAATAACGCCTTTGGGAGCGTTATCCCCTCCTTGTAGCTCTTTCTCTCATTAAATGATTGTTGAAGTAATGCCAATGTTTTATCTTAACAACAACAAAAAAGTATGAGACTATGAAGATACAGAAATGGACAGCAGGGGAATAACCGCTTTCTCTCCTGCAGACACACACAGTTGACACTACTTTCAAGTCCAGCCCTGTAAGGGAGCAATTCACCAGTAAGGATGGGAGAAGCAAAAGGGGTTAAAGGAGAAATCACTCTGAAACCTCTCCCGTGAAACTTTGGAACAGTCCCTCAGGGAATGGAAATGAACAAAAGAGCTGCAGGATGCACTACACAACCCAGACTTTTGCCTCTCCATAGCCATATCCTAGAAATAACTCTTAAAAACTTCCTAGTCCGTCTTGCCTCGAGAAGTACTTTTTACTGCTTAGGCTGCTCTGCATCTTTGAGACATAAGCTGTATTGATGGTGAAAGCCAGGTTAGGTCCTGCACATGCACTTGGGTGCACAGTGGACTCCCTAGAAACTCTTGAGATGAAACACAAATTATGTTCAAAGGGCAATGGACAAGCAAACTGGCTGGAAAGGCAGGATGGATGACTGGCTGACTGCAGGAAAAGTGAAGTTCAGCAACTCCAGAGCTTTCCTCCAGCAACTAGAGAAATGCATTAGTTTGAACTGTGGCTCTACTGGATTTCCTCCAGTAAAAGCAGCTCTTGGAAGGGTGAAGGTTCTGTGGTTATTACAGGACATTTAAGTCAAAATAACCATACATATACAAAAAAGATTTTAAAATACCCTTATTTTTGCCTTTTCTGCTTTCTGTACTAAATGATTACTGACTTACAAATCCTACATTTAACCTTCAGTATGAGGTTTTTAAAATCAGTGTTCCTTTGTTGTCCCTTCTTTTTCTTATTTTAAGAAAAAATTATTAAGGTGTCTATATTGCAGTTCTGCAATCTGATTTCAAACCACTGAGGCAGAGGCAAAATGAGGACCGGAGTATAGGCAGAGTATATATGGACTGCAGCTCAGTCCAGTCACAGCATGGCAGTACCCACATACTGTGAAAAGACAGTACGTACAAAGTGGAGTTCACAGAGTCCACAGGTTACATGAGCAACCTGGTGAAGAAATGTCAGTTAGAAATGAGCAGCAGAAACCAGCTCTATTTTCCTACTGCTGTGGCTTTGCTTGGCGATGATGACATACAAAGATTAGGCCTAACTGCACGAACTCCAGTTGTTTATCTCCTTTTTTATCATCGCCAGTAAGTGAAGGAGATGTGTGGGTGTCACCTGCAAAAAAAAAAAAGAACTTGCATTTCTGAGAGAAAAACATCTGTAGATCCGAAAAGGCAAATGGTCTTGTTTAATTCATGCATATCCAGTTTCCTTCCTGTCACTAATCTGCAGCACTGAATTTAGTCTCCTGGATTTCCTTAGCTTTATTATGCTGAGAAAGAGTGCAAGAGAGAGGGAGACAGAGAGACTTGAGCAATATTAAGCGCCCAGAATGACTTCAATCACTGAGGTAATTTGTAAATCACTAAGATAGCCTGGCTCCCAGGGCATGGAGTTTGATTTTCCCTCCCCCTCCTCCAATCTGCTGAACTATGGAGATTTGCAACAAGAAAAGCTATCTGCTGTGCAATCAATTTACAGAATAACATTTTGTTCGGTCTGCTATTGATGGATGCTAGCAGAAACTGGAAGCCCTGGGTTCATGACACAAGTGTTAGCGTCCATGTAGAAGATATGGTTTTTCTGTCCTTGCATGTTTATGCCTGTGACAGAATGAACCTCTGCACACAGTTAAACACTTGCTGCATACATTGCACAGAAATCACCACTTTAAAAAAAGGTTTAAAGCAAAGGCATCTCCTACATTGGATACTGAGGGATACTACAGGTATGGACACGTAAACAACTGTACAAACACAGATGCAAGCTTTGGTATTTCCTCTCCATTATTATGTATATATGTAAATATAAAATTAAAAAACCCAAACCAGTGAGCATATGTCTTGGATTGCACATCAAGCACAGTATGCTCACTGCGTCTAAGGTGTCTAGATTAATAATGTTTGACTTGGCTGTGTGCTGACTTGTCTGAGTCAACTTACCAGCCACTGAGATATAAGAAGTATCAGAAAAATTATAAACTCAGACTATCTGTATTT
Organism: Cnemophilus loriae; assembly: GCA_013397755.1. NCBI lineage: Eukaryota > Metazoa > Chordata > Aves > Passeriformes > Corvidae > Cnemophilus > Cnemophilus loriae. The sequence goes on from VZTF01008143.1 coordinate 921,602, forward strand.
AGAAGTAAGACTTTCCTACACCTCCAAATTTGCTGTAATTTGCTCTAGCCCTGGACTTGAGATATGTTCATAAGACTTTTATCACTAAGTCCAGTGAGAACACTGATGACCATCCCTTTTTGACTGCAGATCAGAGTGGATTCCCTGTGGCTCTGCTACAGCTATTCTAATCATCAAGAGTGCACGTTGCACTCTTCTTGTGCCCCAGCTACAGCCCAGCAAAACCAAGGTCTTGACCAACCCTTCTTGCCCAAGAGCAAAATATGACATTCATCTTCCCCACTAAACAGACCTCTTTATAAAAATTAAACTCACTTGTTCTCGATAGCTGCCATAATGAATGCTTGGTCAATAAAGATTAACTCCTTGTTCTTGCAAACAAGTTCTTGTGTCTGTTTACTGAGGGAAGGAATCCAGTTGATGTATCATTAGTTGTGTGAGGAAGTTGCACATCTGTGCAACTTGCTGTGGGAGTGTCTTCTTCCCTCATGTAAATGCTGGGTTGCAATCTGGGTCAGCAAACTAATGTTTAGCACTTTTGACTATAGAAGAGCAGAAGAAAAATATCAAACCCAAAAATCTGTGAAATTTGAGGTGCTGATCAGTTCAGTGCTGCCTCTTGTTGAATGACATGAGCACTAGCAGCTGAGTAGCACTCTCAGATCCCTTAGGATTGAGTTCACGCTGTAAGCGCTCCAAGTTTAGCATCTCATCTGCTCATAGATTGCAAAGACACAGCAAAATTCTAAAGGACCCAAGACAGTGGGAAAATACAGAGAAACAAAGGGTTTTACTTGCTAAAGGCAAACTGTTTTTCTGCTGGCAACAGGAAACCAAGAGACAGTGCAAAGGATGTTGTGGCTGTTGGAAGGGCCACCAACATATGTAGTCACTGTGCCTACCTGGGTGACTCATCATCACTGTGACACTGGCTTGCACTCTAATGTCCCTCCTCCCCCAGCTGAAACCAGCTGGCTCATCCTGCCTGGCCTCTCCCTGTTTCATCTCTGCTAGGGTATCATCCAGAAAGCACTTGGGCTGGCACTAGGATGGGCTAGACATTGGACTTGTGACATATATAGAATATACATGTGACACACACAGGAGTGATGTGCCAGTCCTTCCTTGAGGAGATGAGAAATGGAAAAAGGAAGTGAAGGGGGAAGCCGAGGTAAGGTGCTCATGCACACATACGAAGCTCAGTAGTTGTGAGGACAGAAAGCACAACTGTGACATTCTTCACACTGCTTGTAAACTCTACCCACTGCACCCACCATGGCTGCATGTGCATCTTGTGGAGGACTCACTGCTCTACAGGAACAGGAGGGGATAATCATTTGATCACTTGTAAAGCTTTGGGATTGGGATTTTTTTGTAATGAGTTTTCCTATGATCACAGAGTTGACCATCTCTCACAGGCTTTCCATAACTCAAGTTGTCCCCTAGTGCTATGGACAGAGGATGACGACCTTTGGTTATCAGAAGACAGGGTTGGGAAACTCGTTTCCATGTAGAAAGGAATATCTGCTGCTGTAGGGGTAAAGTAGTAAAGCAGTGATAATAGAGTATGGCAAATTGAAGGCAAGAGAAAGTCAAAGATCTGTGTCAGAATTTGTCTGTGCCACCAGGCTGGACCCTTGAGAAGGTCATCTGTCCCACTGCTCTTCAGGAAAGATTGGGAATACACCACATTACACAGCAAGAAGGCAAGTGAAGGTGATGAGTCTGACTTGAGAGCAGGAGGTTCAGACTGACTCACATTTTTTATTCCTCAAGAAGATTGCCAGGATATTTACATGCATCCTCGGCATACATTCCCTCTGCAAACTGTGGAAACTGCTTCGCATGCAAAGAATAAATTAGTCTGCAATTTATTCTTGCACAGATTGTGAGCATATTCATGTATAGCAAGAATAATAACTGAAGTCTATTCCTTCATCTATTCCTGCAGATGCTCTGTAGCTCTGGGTAGCTGCTGTCCCTACAATTCAAGGATTTGCTGGCCAAGATCACCTGTGCTGAGAGGTCATCAGAAAGACTTGGCAGAAGCAGTGTAATGTAAAGATGACACAGAGAAGCAGATAGGTGAGCTTTGTTGTCAGCACTGCCTCTGAGCTTCAATTGGCACTTTCTATGTATCTTCCTTATTGTGACTGCAAGCTCTTTGGGCTATTTTTACTGTTGACTACATTTTTGTACAGTGCCTGGGACTCCAAGTCTTGGTCAAGGTCCTCATATTGTAGTACAAATGACAACGATAACTTCACAAGATGTGACATCAGATCCTCATTCCCTTCTTCAGCAAATGTCAGCACTGAGAGCCATGGAGGGGAAAAAAGTATTATAAAAGCAAACTTGCAAAGTTGCAGGGGCTGGGACAGAAATACATGAATGTTCTTATTGTCTTCCTTCCACACATTTCAGTTCCTTTCTGACATATCTCTTATTTACCATTTGGAACACATCTGGCTGTCAGAACTGTGGTCTTTCCAGAGCTTGTTTTTCACTTTATCACTTATTTATAGGGCTGCATGTGTCAACATCAAAGAGAAGCCAAGAAAATTATATCAACAGAGAGCTCTGTAAGTGATCTCCCTCACTGCACAACCCAGAAACCACAGGTGATCCATTCACACTGAATTCAAGCACAGCATTGCTCTGAAATAGCTCCACAGAGAGTGAGATTTGCTAATGCTTGACTCACAACAACTTTGCAACATCACGGTACTGGGGACGAAACAAGGAGGAAGAACAGAGTGCAGATCAAGCACATGTACACAGCCCAGAAGACAAATGAGTGTTTTTCAAAGGGCAGAAGGAAGCTTTAGACCCACCTCACACCACTTCTTCCCCTCACCCCGACTCCCATCATTAGAACATACTGAAGATGCTTTATCCCACGGGGAACGTCTGTACATGGTTGAGAAGGGGTAAACATTTACACATATATTCAGTTCTATGAGAATATAATGTTTCTCTTAGAGTTATGCCAGCTGGGTTTTCTGTTTCCCCAGCGTTGCTCGGTGTAAGGTCTCCTTGCACAAACAGTCCATGCTGCTCAGTGACTGCTGCCTGCCCTGTTCTCTGGTTGGCAAAGTGTGTCCCTTTCTAATGGAAAAAAACCATGCCCGAAGAAACTTGCTTTCTGAATGCATCAGTCACTCCTCTTGCAAACGAGATCATACGAACTCTCTTGCCTCGTCCTGGGGGACCCAGAACTCACGAGGTTTTCTGCAACAGAACATAAACACACAGACCTGTGCTCCATCTGGCAATGGTGTCCGATTTCCAACAAATCTAGCTGCTCCAGTGGAAGATATGAAGCCTTTATCATGGCCTAGCTTGCCCTGAAAGAAATGTGTTTCTATCATTAGCTAGCAATCATCTCAGGGTCTTTAACACGAGCTTTGAGAAATAATCTTTACGATTTTCATTTTATGCAATTGCGATCATTGCGATCATGCATTTAAATTACAGTAATAATCAATAATCTATTTTTTCCATACTGTACAAGCTGAAAAGTGATATTCCATGTCCTGAAGAGTTTAGAGGGTAAAGGCAAAAGAGATGAGAGCTGATTGACTGGGAAATAGAATACAAGAAAATGTAAGGAATTGTAATGTGATTGGCATGTGTGACTGTTTGCTTTTAAATTGGGTGTATAACCAGTGAAAAAGGAATGAAAAGAGAGGAATATATGTTGTTACTGCCTTTTGAGGTTAGCTGGCTTTGTTTTCAGTCAAGCACCAGTATAATGCTTGAGAAGAGGAACACAATCTACATCTCTGCTACACAATAGTGAACTGTCAGCAGTGACTATTTGGGATTTACACTGGTGCAAGACTGTGAAATTTGGAACTGGAAACGTCTTTTTTTTTTTCATAACACCACATATAACCTGCCTGCTGCAGCCAGCAATCTGCAGAGGAGTGTATCCAGCTTCTGGCTAATTGGTTGAACGGTCTCTTTCTTCCTGGACTCTGAGCCTTCATTAACTTCCTCTCTGCTCCCAGCTATCATTCCTGGAGAGTTTTGATAGGATGCTGTCAGATACATGTGAGGGAGAGATTTCTTTTCACTAAAAAGATGAGCTGATCCCATTTTCCTTTCCTGACAAACTATGGTGCTTTCTCCTGACAGTATGTGACTGGCAGAACTGGGCTCTGTATTTTATGCCTCACCCAGACCTCAACTGCAGCATTGTATTCACTCCATTCATTAACTGGAACAGTTCTCTTTACTGCGAGCTGTAAAAGCAGAGTAATAAACCTAATGGTATTATGTAGTGTAGACTCCAGCTCATGTTGTTACTCATTCTTTCAAAGCAGAGACTGCTCAGGAGAAGGACGGCTGCCTAATTAACTTCCTTCTGCATTGAGGAAGCCTTGGCAATTGGGTCATTTTAATTTAGATTTCAACACCAATGACTTTGATTTCAAAAGAACCCTCCCTTCCTTGGATCAAAACAAATTTGTCATCTACAGCCCATTGGCCTCCAGGTTCCAACTGCACTCGCAAACATTAACTGACAGGATAAGGAAATTACTTACAGTGATGCTGAATGAAAACACAAGTACTGTGCCCTCTTTGCAATGTCAGCATGTGCTGGTATTTCCTTAGCAAATATGGAATCTCACTGCTGACATCAACTGTAGGAAGAGATATCTCTACATTATAGCAGGAATTCCATCCCCCAGGGAAATAGCATGGCCATACATGAGTTGTTTTGAAGAACTAATACAAAAATACACAGAGGTTGTGTAATGGTTCTTTTGTCCTCAAATCTGAGGTCTCTGCTACTGAAGCAGAGCCTTCTTGATGTGGCTTTGCGAGTCCTCTGCACAGAGAGGACAACCGTGTGAGGAAGCATTCCTTCAAAACCTCAGAAGAAATTTAGCCATCCACTGGGCAACAGCCTGGATCATGGAAGGTGACGTCTCACTATGAAGAGTGAGACAAAGAAAGTAGCACACCAGAACAACCTTTTGATGTTACAAGGAAAAGAACAACAAACAGAAGTTCTTCAAGGGATCTGGTACTCTGAAGGAACAAATCCACAAATTGATATGAGATCTCTATTCTCCAGGGACAAGTACCTGAAAGTAGCTTAAATAAATCAGGAACTCCTGAGCCACCAGATGTACAGAGACTGTTTCAGGCACTACAAGGCTGAACTATGCATGCCCCCTAAATAATCCATTAAGTTTTTAGGACATGGGTTCTTTTAAAAGCCTTTGACTTCACCACACACCTGGAAAGAGTCAAAATGTCAGGTCATCTAATCTTTTCCTAGGTGAATAACGCAAATAATTTTGCAAAAACTTTGCAGATGGTCTTACTGGAAAAGTATTTCAGGAGACAGCTTGAAGCTTGAATCTTTCGTGTAAATGAAGAGGCTGACCATCAACTTTTCATGAATTTTACACAACAAGGAGAATGGAAAGAAAGTGGAAATGGCTCCATTATCTCAAAACCAAAATGGCAACCCTCACCTGTGTAAAATCTGTTTCCTTTTCTATTGAGATGTTTTAGGTTTTGAAGGGTTAATTCACCAGAATGGAGCAACTCCAACGCTGCAGAAAAAAACCCGTGAGATCTTTCTAGTGGTGTATATGTCTCTGCAGAGTGATGTGTCTGCAAACCGTACTGAATTATCTGATTAGAAAGTGAGAAAAAACAAAGGCAGCCTGCAGTGAGAAAATGAGACTGTGCAGAATCCATCTGCCAGCAAAGCAATTAAAAAGATGGACTTCTGAGAACAGCATTGATTGTCATTTGTGTATGACACTCAGTGGGCTCTGATTCCCACGGATGACACTCATGCATTACAGCACCTGAAGACCATGTGATGATCACTATGTAGCCCCCTACATTTTCAGTAGCTAGCACTAGTTTAATCCCTACTAAGCTATTTAACAGGTGTGAGACTGAACAGTCTCTTCACACAGAGTGGTGCAGAAAGACTTGCTTGTTTGTTTTTTATTTCCTGTAAACGTATTTCTCAGAAGATTTGTGGATATGTATCTCCCTCCTCTGGTGCACAATAAAGTAACACCCGGGTAGAAGATTTGGAAGATTTGATGTGGAAAAAAATGAAAATAGGGAAAGGGTCCTCAGTGAAGGAGCACTTCATAAAATTCATGGGAGATGATGTATTTCTTTTGTTTCTCAAGTTCATTATACTATCATCATATAATATAAAAGTAATAGCTGTCCTCTACACCTGGGCACTTTGCATTCATGAGTAGTTTGCCTTAGAAACAGTTCAGCCCTGATTTGATGCCAAATCCCCATGAATGTCAAAGAAAGTGCACACCGCCCCCTGGCAAACTGGTAACAATGGATAAGGAGAAGGCTGAGGTATTCAAAAACTTTTTTTGCCTCAGTCTCCACTGGAAACCCCTCTTCCCACATCTCTCAAGTGGATGGACTGCATGGCAGGCAGACTGGGGAAGCAAAGTGCCTCCCACTATAAGAGAAGATCGCATTTGTGACCGTCTGTGTCATCCGATGCGATGCATCCCAGAGACCCCAGGGAACTGGCTGATGTAGTTGCCAATCCATTCTCTGTGATATTTGAAAAGACATGGCAGTCAAGTGAAGTCCCAGGTGACTGAAAAAAGGGAAAAGCTGCACCCATTTTTAAGAAGTGTAGAAAGGAGGACCATGGGAGCTACTGAGCTGTCAAACTCACCTCTGTGCCTGGGAAGATCCTGGAACAGATCAACCCAGACAACCTAGTATCCTTCTATGATGGAGTGACTACATCAGGGGACAAGGGAAGAGCTACAGATGTCATCTATCTGAACTTCTGTAAGGCCTTTGACACGGTCCCCCAGCACCTTTCTCTGTAAATTGGAGAGAGATGGATTTGATGGATGAACTGATCAATGGATGAGGAATTGGTTGGCCAGTTGTATCCAGAGGGTAGTGATCAATGGCTCAATGTTCAGACGGACATCAGTGACAAGTGGTGTCCCTCGGGGTCTGTGCCGGGACCTATACTGTTACATATCCTCATCAGTTACAATAGACAGTGGAATCAGGTGCACCCTTGGCAGGTTTGCAGACACCACCAAGCTGAGCGGTCCTGTTGGCACACCTGACGGATGGGATGCCATCCAGAGGGACCTGGACAAACTTGAGAAGTGGGCCCATGGGAATCTCGTGAGCTTTAATAAGATCAAGTGCAAGGTGCTGTACCTGGGTCAGGGCAACCCCTGGTGTTAATCCAGGTTGGGGCATGAACAGGCTGAGAGCAGCCCTGCTGAGAAGGACTTGGGGGTGCTGCTGGATGAGAGACTGGACATGAGCCAGCACTGTGTGCTCCCAGCCCAGAAAGCCAATTGTGTCCTGGGCTGTATCCACAGCAGTGAAGCCAGCAGAGTGAGGGAAGGGATTCTGCCCCTCTACTTTGCTCTTATGGGACCCCACCTACAGTACTGTGTCCTTGACACAGGAAAGGCATGGACCTGGTGGAGAACATCCAGAGGAGGGCCACAAAAAATGATCAGAAGGATGAACACCTCTCCTATGAGGACAGGCTGAGAGAGCTGGGGTTGTTCAGCCTGGAGAAGAGCAGGCTGCAGGGAGACCTTATTGCAGCCTTCCAGTACTTACAGGGACCTACAAGATAGCTGGGGACAGATATTTTAGTAGGGCCTGATGCAGTAGGACAAGAGTCAATGGTTTCAAACTAAATGAAGGCAGATTTAGACTAGATATAAGGAATAAATTTTTGGCAATGAGGGTGGTGAAACAGTGGAACAGGCTGTCCAGAGAGAGAGAAGATGTCCCAGCTCTGGAAACATCCAAGGTCACGCTGGACAGGGCTCTGGGCAACCTCTTCTAGTTGAAGATCTCCCTGCTCATTGCACAAGGATTGGCCTAGAGATCTTTAGTTTCCAACCCAAACTACTCTATGATTCTGTGATCTTCTCTGAACTCAATTCTTTCATTCCTATCAGATTGATCCTGTTTCTTAGCAGGACGATACAGAGACGCATTTTCCCATTTTCCTGGTTGTTTTATTCATTCACAAAAACGGCATGACTGCAAGTTGCCAGACCACATGTTAAAATGACCTGAATTTCACTCATTTTAGTAATTTTATGTAGATCTATACTTGGCACTACAGTGAGCCCATTTATGGCCTATGAGAGAGCCTAAACAAACCGAGTTCATCTCATCTAACATCTGACATCAGTAAACAGATGATTGCTCTCTGATGATTTGAAGGGGCTCTGGAGAACTACCTTAAATGCAGACATTTGCATTGGCTAGCAGCCTGCCTTAGGCTGTTCCCAGAAAAAAACCTTCCCATCCCCTGCGCTCCACTCTACTTTCTGTTTGGTTCATCTTCTGGTTGAGCTGGGTACTCTGCCAGAAATCCTAAGCAAATAATATCATTGCCCCAGTCCAGAACATCAGCTGGAAAGGGAAAGTGATATGGGCAGGGAGTAGCAAGCTATCACCGCTGACATCCATCTGCAGTAGAGCAGGTGTTCCCTCACAGGTGGGTAGAAAACTGCTTGCTGCTTCTCCAAGTGAGACTGCTCAAGCTGGTGTAGAAAATTCAGATTAGAAGAGAAATCCTTCATCTGCAGACTTCTTTATTCTTTGACACAGTTAAGGGAATTTAAGAAGAAAAACTCTGTGGGCTTGAGGGCTTGCTAAGAGAAAAAGAATTAAAAGGCTTTACAGTGTGCAGAGCTCGACAGAAACAGACAGCTGCCAAAGAGCTACTTAGCTCAAGTGGCCTCACAAAATGTGTCTGTACTATGACTGCTCATCTAACCATGTCAGTGGTACAGCAACTCTTACATGGTCATTTGAAGGATGGGAGTACACTGCTCATCCAAGCCCAGCCACCTTCTAAGAGCTACAACACTCAAATGGGCCTGAGGTGTTGCCTGAAGTAGTAATGTGTCACAGTGGGAAAGGCACAAGCAACAGCTCTGTTTGCTCTTTCAATTTTTACCTGGCTGCATAGAAATTCAGCTTTTCCCCTCAAACAGATGGGCAGCCTTTGAGCTAGGAGACAAATAAAAAAACCCAGAGGGAAACAAATGAATAAAGAATTAAAAGGCGCATCTAATACTAAAAGAGGAAGTGAGAAAATACAGAATATGATCCTGAAATGTAAAGCATACCTACGCCTTTACTGCTTTCAGAATAAAATGGCTACAATCATAGTATTAAATAGATCACTGTGTGCCCAACACTTGGAAATTCAATTGCTTTACTAAATGTAAGTGATACAAGTGTGCCAGACAGAGTGGTTTTAAATGGCTGAAATGGTATTTAAAAATTCTGCAAACCATTTCCTTGCCTTTAAACTCGTAGCATTTGTACAGCACATCAGTGCTGACACGAAAAAAAAAAAGAAAAAAAAAAAAACCAACAACTTCATTCTTGCAGAGGCGCTTTTGAGTCATGGATATGAATAAGATAAAAAAATATGGTCGAGGTTATGTTTTACTTCTCCAGTCTCTCCAGTCAGTGGATTAAGTACGCTCCTATTTGCTGTAGGTCTACTTTTGGGTGTGCTGATGGAATAGCAGTGGGCTTCAGCAGCACCTACAATTTACAGAAAGCTGCATTCACGCTGTCATCTCCTGTTCCCGTACTGCGTAGGCAGTCAGTGACAACAGGCTGAGGTATGCGCTGCCCCAGAGCTCGCACACGCCAAGCCCCGCGTACTCCCCCTCTGGCGGCACACAGGCGCATTCCCGTGCCGGTGTGTGCGCGGGCACAGCGCCGGTGCCGCGCCGCAGCTCGGGGCNTCGCCCCGGGCCGGCATCCCCGAGCCCCCGCAGGTCCGCTCCTGCTCTGCCCACGCCGGGGCCTCTGCAGAAAGCCATGAGCTGCTGTTTTGCACCAAGAGTCTGCAAATCGCCGGTACGCACCGCGCTCCCTGCGCAGCCGAGGGCTCCTTCTGGCTCTCTTCACATTCGCATTGATTCACAGCCCTTCTGCCACAAGCACTTGGGGACAGGAGGGCAGCTAGGAAAGGGGGAAGTCCCTGGTATCTCAAGGAGCAGTGTTTCTCCACCTGCTGATCCATGTGGATCAAAATCTTCCTGCCTTTACAGGCCCGCAGGGAGCTAGCTAGCAGCACCCCACAGATTCTGGGATGTGCCTCACCTCAGCTTTGGCCCATGCATCTAACTGCTCTGCTGCAAGCAGAAGAGGCTAAGTTAGGTAGCTGGAAGGAAAGCTATGTGTCTCTTCTGGAAAATCACCTACTCTGATGGGCTGCTGCACACGAGGGGCTGCAGTCCTCTGTTCAACATGGGCACTTTGTGAGCTGAGCTGAGGAAAACTGCATGTGGGAAAAGGAGCTGGGAGATGCCTCTTCAGCTGAAATCCCATTCAGTCTTTCCCCAGGGTCCAGAGGAATTTGATGCATTTCCGAAAGTAACAAATGTTCTTGAAAGCAGTGACATTCAGTGCTGAGTACCAGAGGTCTCCCAGGACTGGCTTGGACAGTTCCCACATGAGCGGATGTGGGGAGGAGAGAAAGAGGTCAGGGGTCTGTTTGCTCATTCTTTATATGAAGGCCAAATGAGGTAACTGGAGGCTCTGGAAGGTTCACCACAGTTCTCACAACTCTGTTCATTCCATAGTGCTCACTTGTCTCGGTAAAAAAAGCCCGATAGTACAAACCCCAGGAATAAGCTGTACTCGATCTAGTCAACTATTCCAGTTTTACACTTCTGCTTCCCAGTTTAAAACTCTGCAAGACAAAGTATGACTCCATCCCAGGACAGCAGGAGATATTCCCTACATTTCCCGTAAGCTCCCAAACTACTGATAAACTTTGGGCTTCTCACCTCACATCCTCATGCAGTGATACTCCTTCAGCCTTGTAAATTATGAAGACATCAGCACTGAGCAATGACGAAATGTTCTCTGGCAGGAGAACTGGGCTCTGCACGAAACTCGCCAAGGGACAAAGCCACTGTTTTTTCCTGTGTGGTGCTCCCACCAGAACACCTGCCAGGATGCTACACTCACCATGCCTCACCTCCTGACTGGGGAATGGTGTAGTGACTGCACAGTGAGAAACGAACTTGAAATATTGGATTTGTACAAGCTTTGGACTGGATCCCCATGATACCGATAGCACCTTTTCCCTATGTCATGCAGCACCTGCCACGATATGCCTTGTGGGCCCTGTCTGGGGCCGTGTGAATCTCTGTGACTGGACCCTGGTGCAAATGGTCTGTGACCTGCAGAAGGGCACCAAGCTTTCAGCTCTGGTCTGCCCATCACAGCTGTTGACCAGTGAGCAACACTGAGTAGAAAAAGCAGGGAGCATGTTCCCTTCTGGAGGACATCTGAGAGGGGCATCCAGCCACACAGCCATTCCGCACCAACACAAAGACCAGTGGTGCTGAGGAGGATATGAAAGGAAAGACTTGGCTGGCTCACACTGTTTCATAGCTACCCTCAATATTTCATCATTCCTGCCAAGGGCACGGTATTGCTGGTTCTGAGAATGTAGCATGTCAAGTGACATTTGGCTGTGGTAGACCTATTTTACGGTGACGCTTTGTACAAACCCACGGCTCTCAAAACTGAAAAGGGGGAGGGCTTGCGAGAAATGAATTCTTCAGGAAGGTATGGCAGAGGCTTTTCTAAGAATATACTGCATGATAATACATAATACTCTTGCCAAAGGGGAAAGGCCAAAGATGTATATTGCCGTGTTCATCTATCAAGGACGCCTGATAAGAACATTATTGCACACTCAGCTCATTTTTTTTACTTCTAATTTATTTTTCTCATTACCCATTTATACTAGAGTTTTTACCTAATTGGCTATGCTTAAATATTTTGGAGGGATGCTGAATTTAGAGAAATTCAGCTGAGATCCACTCCTCATCTCTTTTTATCTTCCCTTTTCTTTGGGGCTGTCGATTTATAGCAGTCAGCAGCTGTTGTTTCTTGTTATACCCCCACTTACAAGGACTAGATACAAGATTACAAACCTGGTCCTAAAGTGAGGATGGAAAAACCATAAATGTGAAGCATAAATATAATAGAATTATAGAATATCCTGAGCTGGAAGGGACCCACAAGGATCATCAAAGTCCAATTCCTGGCCCTGTACAGGACTACCCCACACATCATACCATGTGCCTGAGAGTGTTGTCCAAATGCTTCTTGAAGGTGTAGGTGTATTTTAGGGGAAAAATAATGCTTTTAAGATTTGAGGCCCACTTTTTAATGTAAAAGGTATATTCTTCCTAGAAGGGGAGAACCTTGTGAGTTCCTTATAAAGCCTCAGGGTTCCAACCCCCAGAGTTACAGGAACATCGGCTCAGAAAGCTTGAAAGAAAAGTTCCGTTTGCACCATTTCCCTGGAGCTAAATCTTGCTCTGTGTCTGTCAGTAAATCAAATGGGCCCAAGGACACTCCTGTGAAAACCTCTCAGCCTCCAAAGCTGGGTGGCTGCATCCAAACTGCTTATCTGGAGAGGGTACTGGAATATCCTCACTCCACAAGTGTGGGTCCCTTTGGTGAGGGCACTTGCTGGCTGCCCTGGGGTAAGGGCTGGCTGTCCCCCTGCCCGCACTGTGAGCTGGGAACACTTCATCTTTGAGTTTAAATACCTTACAACACTCAGGCATGGCTGCTGGCGCACGGTGTGAGGACAGACAGGGTATTCCTGGAGCCCAGAGCCATTCATTCCAGAAACAAGTATCTTGTGGCAAACATCCAAAGCAGCATCTGCTGTTCATAGAGATATGTAGCAGGGTTCGTCACATCTCCATCATTCCTATGGCTATGGCTGATCCAACAGGATTTACCTTATAAACATAGACAACTAGAGTGAAATTCTGGGCACCCAGAACTCCTTTTCCCTGACCTCCCTCTTGAGGTTCCCAACACACCCAGATTTGCCTTATCCTTTGGAGAGAGAGCTCAGCCCTGCTTTAACCCCATCACATTCACTTGATATGTCTGTCTGTCTCTGTTGCAAACTGTGTGTTTCTGGAAGACATTCCCCTGTTCAAATTAAATATTTCTGATATTTTTCACAGCCCCTCCTTAAGCCCTTTCTATCAGAGCAAAAATACCATTTTGCTAGAAAACTTTAATACAGCAGTCATTGCTTAGAGGACCTTTGAGGTCAAAGCTGAGTAGACCTCAAGTGCCTCACCAGGCAACTGTGCAGAAATAAATTTCAGTTTCAAAGATTCATTCCATTCATTTCTTCCCTGAGCTGACACTGCTCACAAGTATGAGCCACATCACGCTTGTGTGTCAAGCCATATCATAGACAACTTGTTTAGGATTTAATTATCTTCACTGTATATTAGATGTACTATATATGGTGTGTTGGAGAGTCAAGATTCAGAAAGATTTAAACACAAACAAAATGTACATGGTTGAGGAGAAGGTCTCGAGGAATTCTCTAGTCCTGTCCTGACTGTCAGGAGTGTTTTGCGCTAGGCAGTATTTTAGGACATGTTTTCATGATCTGCTTTATCTGATCTCAGTCAGCATCGTCAAGAAAAGGCAGCACCATCCAGACTGCTTCTCTGGCCTCCAGCTGCACCACCACTCTGTTATGGTGGCACTGGGATTAATTTGGCAGTGGCATGAACTGGAGGAACGAAAAGATTTAGCTGGCACAGCTGCACAAGGGCTAATACTGCTACAAGGGAGAGAGAGGCACTGGGATACTCGGCTAGGGATTTGGGAGGGCAGAGAATGATCCTGCCCATTCTGGTAGAAGTTGCTCTTCCATGGAGTCAGGCTGTCTGTGAAACCACACCCACAGGACAGGAATCCTTACTTCTCCGTGTGATGAGACAATTCAGGCACTGTGCAGTCTTCTCACTTGGATCACAATAATTTATGCAGTAAAATCCCATGAGTTTAATCAATTAAAAGGTGGTGATTTTGGCCTGCCGGAGGGAAATGATAAGGTGGGAAGGTGATAGCTACTTTAGCTTAAGAGATAAGAGCTGAGACCTGGCACTAGCACACACCCAACTGCAGGCCAGTCGTCCCTTTGCAGGGAAGGCTTAGTGCTGCCTTGTGTAAGGTTGCTGTCACAAGAACAAGAGGAACCTTTTAGCAGCTCAAAAGCTGCACCACAGTGCCTGCACTGAACGTGTGCCCACAATGTAACAGCAGATGTGGCCCTGTTGGTTGGTACACAGCGCTGCTCCCTGAGGAGAATTTCCTCTTGAAGGTTGACAATTGCCAATGCAAATTAGAGCTGCCTGCAATTTTAAGAGTACAAGGACAAACTTTTTGTCATGTCTTCACCAGAAATCAAGCCACATGAAACCTGATTTGCCACTAAGACATGCTGATTGTCAGGGCTTCACAGTGTCCCTGAAATGCGCACAAGCAACCCAGAGGATAAGGTGCCATTGGCTAAGCTCTGCTCCTGCCTGATCTTCAAGGACTGGACGTCTTGGTGGCATTGGAATTAAAGAACCAATCTGTCCTTGTTAACAAAATACCTTAGCATCTGCCTTCCCTTTCCTGCTAAATGAATGATGGTTGCTGTAGGCAACACACTCTTCTAGAAAACTTCCACCTATCAAGAGGAAAAAATGTCCAGCAATGACACAAACAATTATGGTAGGCATTTACACAGCTAGGAGTGTACAAGCTAGATGTGGCCTTTATGATATTTGCTATTAAACTAGGTAACTCAGCAAAAGCCTTGAAGAAACTGTAGGCACTTAATCGAGTGGATTAAAGTAACAGCAAATGCAGGTTAACTGAAAATGCAGTTAATCCCTGAAAGTGCAGAGCAAATGGCTTACCATGTACTCAGTGTACAGGTGGCTGCTGTCCATACCAGTGAAGGACCTGTACTCAGCTGGGGCACCTGGGATACCACCCTGAGGCCCCACTGGCCGATGCATGAGTGAGATGTGCAAGAAAGAGAACATTTATTGTGCAAATTGCAAGCAGCAATACTAAAGCAAGAGGCAGGTGTGTCCCTCTTCAAGGTCAGCTAAAGCCTGGCAGCATGAGGGTGAGTGAGGCCAGGGTCTTGCTTCAGAGAGGCTGCTGGAGAGGTACCGACTGTAATTCACTTCAGGAGGGTGTTGTTTGACAGTAAAGGAGAAGGCTGGCAGCCCTTGCTTCCCACCATGCTCACTGGTGCTGTGTTGGCAGTCGCAGGGCACAGAGAAGAGGGAAATGAAGAGATTGAGCTAGCTGCAAAAGGAGGGGGAAATCAAAGCTTCTTCCTTTCCCTCCTCTGCCTCTGGTCCCTCAGTGTGACTTTGTGTGTCTCAGTTCTGTTGTTTCTTGGTGTTTGTTTTCCCTAGAGGTTCACCTGCAAGGACAGACCTCTGTGAAGAGAATCCCTCCGCCCTGTGCCAAAAGCTAGAGATCTTGAGCAACATCAGCTGGCAGGCCAGGCCTGCTATCTCTGCTCTCCCTGTCATCCCCGCCATCCCTGTATCAGTGCTACCTGGGGGTGCCATGGGTGCCCCAGGGACAGGTAGCTGCTCCTCATCCTTTCTGCTGACACCATCAGAGTAGTAACAAGTTTTACAAGTAACTTGATGAACCAGTTATGAACCAGAAATGTAGCCATTTCTAGATTGTAAGCTGCATTTGCCTCACAGGATGGCAGCATTTGATATCTCAAAAGATAAAGAACATTTTATTGTAAGCAAAAGAAAACTAGAGAAGATTGATGGTGGTATGAGGGAGGGTGGAAATGAGCTCAAAACCATTGACAAGGCAAACGTCTAAATAATCAAATGAGTGAGGAGGGTTGTAGTGTGCAAGTGGAGAGTCATTGAGTCACGTTTCAAGCTTGTACCATAACGTTATCTATAACTATTTCCCAGAAGGCGATTAGTTTGCATAATTTGGAAGTTTTATGAAGGGTGTTCATTGGAACTCAATGAATAATTATTTTTTGTGTTTCATTGGCAAATTTGGAAAGTCAAGAGGACTCATTTCAGTCAGACTGAAAGGAAAAAAAATTGATTTTTTTGTGAATTGAGAAGTAAAACAAGTAATAATTTGGAGGCTTCAAAACAGACATTTAATCCTAAAACAATTAAGACCCAATTTTGATGGTGACTATTTAAATATTGTTGAATATTTAAAAATAGAGGGAGTTTGTAAAGTAAATGTTGCTTTTGAAGAAAAATAAAAGAACTTAATTTGAAAAAACATTGAGAATTATTTAATTTGAAATTCTGCATCTTTTTCTTGATATTAAAGAATGATTGTACTGGCCAAGCTCCTGCAGTGTGTTACTATCTCCCGTCCTAAACTTTCAGCTGCAGAAGTTTATTTCAAAAACAAAAGCCCCATTCCAAGGCTTGACAGTATATCAGGCAAATCCAAATTTCTCAAGACTCCAGAGCCTGCAGCTCCACATTTCTCCAGCTCCTCACTGGCCCAGGGACTTTAACAAAACACTTATCAGTGTGTATCAGTGAGTATCTCTGCCAAGTCATAGACAGAAATTATAGCTGCATCCTCTCCAGAGACTGCATTTACCGGCTCAGTGCATTATGACTGAGTACACGATCTACCATTAAATAGCTTGAAAATGAAATTACTCTGTTTCAGGACACAGAGCAACAAGAAAAGTGCTCTTACAGAGCATTTGTAGTTAAACCCCTTCAAGGCAGGAATGGGCAGTGCTGTAGTTCAGTAGCTGAAGGAATGGTAATGAAGGGAGACTGAGTCCTACTTAGCCCCTCTAGCCCAAAGCCCTTGGTACAGAGATGCCAGCTATTTTCACTGAATCTTGACCCCTGGTGATAACCCAACACAGGCTGATACATGATGCACGTAGTATTGCAGCAACACCAATTATAAGGCTGTGGCAGCAAAATCTGTTGATGTGCTTAGGTCCTTAGAGTAATGAGAACCAGGCAGTCTGCTTTCTTCTACTTCTAAAAGACATCAGTTAGTTGCTGACATTTGAAACTCACAAAAAGTGGGTTAGTACAATGGCCATTTAAATCAGCGTACATAGCAAAAAACCTTAGGAAGTGAAACTTTCTCAAGAAAAGTTTGCTTAACTGCAGTTGCTCTTGCTGAAAGAGGTTCCCTTCACCTTTTTCTCATTTCAGCCGTTGTTGGTTCTAGATAGAAAAAAGAAAAAATATATTTTGCCAGTATGTAAGGCACTTGCACCTTTCTTTTGCAAAAAAAGGCTGGGTCTTTTTTTGCAAAAGAGCTAATGATTTAAAAATGAAATATATTGTGGGGGACTTAATAAAGTTTTATGAAAATAGGTACATGCATTTTCTAAAAAAAATTCCCTTTTCCTTCAACATTTCTTCAAAATTGTAAAATTCAAAACATTTCTTACTATTTTGCTTAGAGTTTGATTTTTATTGGACCTCATACAACACGTTTGTTTTCTTTGTATGTAGCAGATATAATCTCACTGATATTGAAAAGAAGAATTCCGCAAGTGGTGTGTTACCCACAAGCCCATCCTCTCTTACTGATTTTGCAGCCTTTTTTCATAATTTCTTTTCCCTCTAGGAATACATTTGCAAACTTCCTTGATTCTCCCCTTCATCCCTAGTACACAGGCCAACAAAACTGATCACTATCCTATTTTGTCATATGTTATCCCTGTGGCCAAAACAATAAGAATTCTTTTGGAGGATGGATTTGAATTTTAAAATGTAGGATTTCCTAGCTGGGTTTTCAGGTATGATAGTGGGAGGAACCAGCTAAAGCTATGATGAAGCACTTAAGCTGAATGCTCACTGCAGTCAGAGGCTTTATAGCAGGCATTAATCGGTGCTCAACTTAAATAACCAGGAGAGCAAGCTGGCCACACTCACATGTTCAAGTTAATATCCTTACGAGTTGCTATGACGTGACTGTCTAAGAATATGAGAAAGACAAAGCTTGTAGGGAGCGCTAATATCTGTCAGCAAAGAGGTCAAGTAAGAAGGAACTTCTGAGCAGAGAGGTAGAGGCTTGTCAGCTATTTCAAACTTCACTTTGGCTAATGAAAGACTTCAGCCTCCCCTTGCGCATCTGGCCCTTCAGACATTTCAGGGATTTGTTTTTGTACTTAACTCTGGTAGGCACTTTGGGAAAAGGGCAATTGCTGAGTCCTAGAAGGCAATTGCTAAGTCCTAGAAATGTGGTTTCAAATACTTCATAAACTAGGGAAGACAAAGGGAGTTTGAGTTATCACTAATCCAAGAGTAAGGCTTTGTACATGAGATCAGATTCTGTGGTGAAGAGTGGGTTGAACAACAAATCCTGCAGCTGATACATTTTGGAAGGTATAGAACCTGCTTTTAGTTTGCTGGCTCACCTGATGCCAGCCATAAAGCCACTGCTTGGCTATAGTATCCCATTTGCAGAGATGTCTGCCTTAGGGAGTGACAATTTTTTTGCAACTGCTACACTTCAAAATCAGAAAGGTTCTTGCAAAGTCTGGGATTTATTCTATAATCCTCTGCTAGAATTTCTGTATCTTTGTTTTCCAGAGCCCCCAGCCTATAATTTAATAACTATTCTAATGGCAACTCACTTGCATACCTCACTGTAAACTTTAAATAACATAGATTTTAATAACATCTGTTTGCCTTTGGTCCATGCCATTGGTGGCATGGACCAAAGGCAAACAGATCGAACATTAAAGTTCCTTACATAAGGGCATCAACCCCACAGATCTTAGACACAATTCCCAAGAGTACATTCTTGTACAAGCCCTGAATAAGCAATCTGTGATAAAGCCACTATTCATTTTATGCTTTTTGTAAATAAAACTGCAAGGAAAGAGGCAAGGAGAAGGTGTCTGAAACAGAAAAGCAAGGCAAGGTTTATAGCAAGGAGGGATTCTGAAATGGTCCCCTTCCCTCAGTGCTGTGTTTCTGTATCACCTTGCTCTGTCATGCTAAATTTAAAGAGCATTATTGACGGGGATGCAGGTGGTGCATTATATGGTCTTCACTAAAATGTTTTTTCACTCGTAAGAGACTTCTGGGCAGGTTTTGTCTGGGAATACACTTCACTCAGCCCCACAGTGACATCTGAAAGCACTAAAAAGCTACACATACCCTTCACTGATCCAGCCACTCATATTTGTGCCAAAACATCCTTTCCTCCCTTGGTATTCTCATTTCCCTATCTCCATCTCATCACAAGCCCTCTCAGACTTCCACATAGAGGCTGTTTCCCTAAGTTGTCCAAGGCTTGTGGCTTGTGTTCCCAAACTCAGTGTGCCCCTGGGAAGAGATGCATACTGTGCTGTAGTTCTGAGATCTAGTCCCTGCAAAGGCAAATCAGACAAAATGTGGATGCGGTTGAATGTGATCAAATACCTTTAGAAGCCTTAGCTCGTGATTCCCGTTCACCTCAACTGCTGAAACAATCTCTGCTGGCCTTGACAAACGTTGGCTCACTGCTGCGTATTCCAAATGTTAGTATGAATCTGTCAGTTTGAACACCCTGTCATTCTCTTTGTGCCTGTCCAGTGACTTCTGCCTTCTGCTACATTACTGACTTCTCCCTTAATTTAATTTAATTTAATTCCATTTACTTTCATTTTCTAGCCCATCCCATTCTAACTATCAGCTCACATCCACTCTCCAGAAATGGCCTCCAGACTCTGGCAAACGAAGCTGACCTTCATTACTCACTTGTCATTAATTCAAAGAAGTACTTTAGAATCTGCTTCATGCCCTTCCTTGGATGAGCTTCACACTGTGAGCTTATGAAAATGCCTTTCTTTGTCAGGTCTCCTGTCTTTCAAACATTTGGATTCTCCATATGCCTACTGTGCTGCAGCACTATCTCCTTTATGTAAACTTCATTGAGTCCTTTGCTTTATAAAGGTTTAGTTCTAGGTTTTCCAGGAGTCCTGCTTTGATCTTAATAGTGTGAAAGACCATAATTCTCTTTCTTATGTTTTTTTTTACATCAGGGACTTCATTAGCCCTGTGTAAACTGGAAGTAGGCCCTTAAGTATGCTCCTCATCTGTACCCTTTAAAAATATTTCTTGCCCATCTCATTTTTGATTAGGATGTCATTTCTCACATGTTTTCAGCAAAACTTTATGATTTATTCTTGTGTCCCTCATTAAATGCAAACTGCTGCACTGTCAGAGCCAGAGACTCAGAAATATGTCTACCTTTTGCTGTTTTTCCTTTTTGCAATGCTTTAAGAAGTAAAGGAAAGTGGAAGTAAAACATTTCTCCAGTATTTCTCATAGTCAAGGGGTACACTTAACTGCTTAATTTTAGACTTGAGGTGTTTCTTTGGCTCTTTTCTGCTTGTTCATGAAAGCAGACTAGCTTTCAATGTTCGCTTTGGGATGAAGATATCTGCTTTATTCTGTGCTCAATCCCAAGTGATCGATCTAGAAACAACAAATATGTGGAGCTCTGCTTTGGAAAACTCCTTCCAGTAAAGGAAAGTCATTAAACATCTGCCAGTTATGGTCTCTGTTAAAATTTGTCCTAATATCTTTCCCTTGCCACAACCCCCTGCAGGAAACTGGAGAAGCACAAGGAAGTCAGTGTATGAAGACCTTTTGCCTGTGTTGTTTCTCAGCCCTGTGTCTCTATTTCCTCTTATTTCTGTCTGTATCTCCTTCCGTACATCTCAGATCTTACATTTTGACTGTATGCTGCATGGGGATGGGGTGGGGGCAATACATTCACACAGGCCTGGTTGCTACTGGGACACAGATGGCTTATGACAAATAACATGTAGCAAAGCCAGCCAGGTAAGGGCTAGAATGCAGACACTCAAAGCTAACTGAGAACTGGTAGCATTAAAAAGCTGGAAAGAAACTTGCCTTCCGTGTTAGATAATTACAGATGCTGTGCATATCAGGAAAGCTTGTATATAATTAACTTTACAGTAGGGGAAACAAAGCCTAGCTTCCAGAAAAGAAATACCAATGATTGTATCACAAAGAAAAAGGACACTCACATATCTACCCCCATCTCAAATATTTTTGGACAATCTGCTGGTCAGCAGAAGCTCACAAGAAGACCAACCCCGTGTGTCCTAAGAAGTAGTCGAAAGAGAATTCCTCAGCTAGTGCTGTCCTCACCTCTTCTGAGGCTGGATTGAGGGCACAGGTTTAGGACTGGAGAGCGGCATTTACAAAACAAGGTTAGAAGCTGAGAAAAAGGCAACAGTTCTGAGAGACTTAAAAATCAGGAGTTTTGTGATGTGATTTGTGGTTCCTTCAGGAACTAAGCCTGATCCACCAAACTTGGTTATATCTAGACCTTTACTTAAACTAACCAGGTTTTAGTCCTTTAATGGTAATGAAACGGTATTTTTCCAGTCACTCTGTTATTTCCTTTTCTCTTTACCTCTTGTTTTGTACAAAAGATTTTTTCTTCAGCCATACCACTTAGAGGTCTGGATTTTTTCAAATGACAGTGCATTTCAAAACCCCAGTAGGTTTGTGGCAAACTAACATGGTAAAAACGTGAACTGTTTAACATAATAAGACATGATCTCACATTCTGAGTTTAGCAAAATATCCTGAAACCAGATACTTATGCAAATTATAAGAATTTCTTCTCCCCATTACATCTCAAGCAATTTACCAAGCAAGTTCCTGTCACAGAAGAAAAAAACATGGGCAGCATAAGACAGGCTTAAAAGTGTGAAAATAATTTTGTGAATAACAACATTTTGCAATGGGAATTCTGACAGAGTATCAGCAGGAAGGTTTGCCCTAACAAGTGTTCAATGAAGAAAAGCAAATCACTAGAATGCAAGTGACTAACCCAAAATGAGAAAGAAACTTACATGAGAAACCTAGTTATTTAACTTCCTAGCAATCTGAGTAATCACAGTAGTGTGGTCCAGTGTAAAACTGCATGTCCCTGCCTCAGCTAAGTTCAAAGAGGTCCTGAAGCCCAAACCGCTCCTGTGCTGAACCCTTTGTTTAAGGCTCTGCAGTTTTGCACTGCAAAGCCCTCAGTCCTCTCCCCTGCTCTGATATTTCGCTGTGGTAGCATATGTAAAGTATAAAGGTTTCCTGTGACATGGGAATTAATATCACCCCTAAGAACAAAAAGCACTATAGTATAAGTATGTGCATTAAAGGAAAGAAGAATATGATATTGATCTTTTGGAGCACAAAGCACAAGCTTTTAGAAACAGCCTGAGGAATAACCTCACTTAAAGACCTGAATCTCAAAGTTAAAATAGGGCTCTTCTTTCAGCCATTCCCTTGCTTGGCCACTAGGCCATGTGTAAGGTTCCATTTATAGGAAAGAGTGAAAGATGAAAAATTCCCAAGATAAGACAGTCAGGGCAGGAAGATACCAGACTATGCAGACAAGAAGGTGCAGTAAATAGGTAAGATAGGTCCTATGGCTGTAGCCCATAAAGCATGGCCTGTATTTTTCATATGATATATTCAGTGAAGGTGAGGCAAGCAGAAGTCCAGAGACTCTTGACCAGCTGAAGAGTAGTTAGATAAGGGACACAGAGGAGAGAAAAGGTGTCCCCAGCGATTCTTCTGGATTTTATTTTG
This sequence comes from Cnemophilus loriae, assembly GCA_013397755.1. Classification (NCBI taxonomy): domain Eukaryota; kingdom Metazoa; phylum Chordata; class Aves; order Passeriformes; family Corvidae; genus Cnemophilus; species Cnemophilus loriae. The sequence goes on from VZTF01008143.1 coordinate 944,101, forward strand.
CTGGGGAACTCATTCAGTTACCAATACCTTGTTCCATGCTATAACTGATCTGGGAAGGATGGGAGCAGTGAAAGTGAGATCTTATTTGGAACAAGATCTCTTCTACTACATGATTTATCTGCTATCTGCATACATTAACTCAAGATCCAAAGTCTAATTAGGAAGGGTAGAAGGCACCATGGCAAAGTAGTCTCTATCCATTGGAAGGGATAACTCAAGGCAGCCTGGGCTCACTTCAGGCTGCCCTATCTGTGAAGACAGAGACGACTTCAAGAGACTCCACAGGGAGACATGTTGTGCATTACTTAGAAGAGTAATTATCATAACACAAGGCTTTTAAGGAGGAACAAGGGTAAAAAGGAAAAAGCCGTGGGTCTGAAAAGGCACCCTGAGAACAAAACAGCCAGGAAACAAGATGAGTACCACTGGAAACAAAGCTTGCTTGAGTGGTTTCAAACAGGAGAGAGAGGAGTGCCAGAGCGCTGCCTGTCACTCTAGCAGTGCAAGATCCTGTGGATATATGTGTGGCACGAGCACTGAGCTTTACGTGGCAATCCTTTGCCAGTGTTTAGTGGCTAATTGCACCATCACTTTGCAGTCTCAGCCAATTATCATCACGGAGATGACACTACAGTTGATGAAGCTCAAATGCATCATTTGTTTAACTGCATGCAAAACCCAAGCCCAAAAGATACAAAGGGCAGATAATTCAGTTACTACTCTGGATGTTAAAATGTCAGGCATAACCTGGTAATTTCATGCCATAAATCTCACTGATATTCTGGCACATGATGTTGCAATAGCATTTATTTTACATTTAATATTAAAATTGATTTAAGCTGGTCTAACCAGTAATACGGTATGTGCCTGTCTCATTATTAGGGTGCAGTTTTTCATTTTCCCGTAGCAGAATTTTTAGTTATCATCAGTTCTGTTTTGAATGATGGTTAAGATTAAAATTACTGTGAATCTGTCATTGCAAACAAATATTGCATAATGTAGGTATGGAAGCAGTAAACTTATTTATATCATTAGATACTTATGTGATTTCAAGACTAAGTATTTATCCTGGATCTTTGGATTGGGCGGGCTAGTGTTCAAAAACTAATGCTGTTAGTTTTTCTAGGTCACAGTGCAAAAGCAGGTCTTTGCAATCTACTAGATCTACATATATAAATGATGAAGCGCCTTCTAAAAGAACTTCTCAAAGTGTGGGTAAAAAATAAAGAATGCCAACCTTCAGGATAACTGAAGTCAACCTTCATTTTTATGGAAATCTTTAGGCAATGATTCATGGATATGACAGCTTATCACATAAAAAAGCAAAACAATTTTCAGAGCTTACATGACTTTTAAAAGGCCAATGAGCAAAAACTGTTTCACTGAGATTTGGAATGACGCAGGTGCTCGAAGCAGAGATAGCAATAATCAAAGCTCCTGCAGTGTTTTCAATCTGTTGATGTCAAGGTAGTTAGGCAGTAAAGTCCGTAGGTAGCAAAGTTCTGTACAGATGTGGAAGTCATTAGCTATAAACTTAGATAATTTTTTCTTGGAAACAGGAAAGCTTAAAGAGGCTGGATTATGATTCAAGTCACATTGCTGATACAAAAAGATGAAGTAATTGCAAGTGTAATCAGTATTTTGAAGGGGGTAGCAATTTCTAAACATCAAAAGCACTAACATTAAAGCAAGCAAAGAAACTGGGGGTGGAGGCAAGTCCTCCATAAAAAAGCTAGCTTGCAGTGATTCACTGTGCCACATTAAGCAGAAGCACAGTTCTCTGCACGTTGTCCTGGTAGGAAAATACTTGAGGATTGCTAAAATATTAAGTACTATGATTCTGCAAGCTGGCACCACCAAAGGGCCTGAACTGCTCTGATGATGATTACCTTTCCTCCCACAATTCTTAAAGCAGAATGGACAGCAGTTTCAGATTGAATATATATTTTCCATCTGCTGAAGAGTTGTTTTTGTTCATGCTGTTTGAGGTTAACTATGCACGTACTAATCAAACCCACTACTTCCTTTCTCGTAAAACCAAAACAAAGCTTCACACTACTTTCAGGTACAGCATTTGGGATCAAAGCTATATATACACACTGGCTCTGTGTGGGTTCAAACATTTCGAAGATTCAGTATCCTGAAAGGTGCCACCTCTTTTCCAGTCCTGAGAGTTCCAGTTTGTCTTAAAGTCTGAAGGCATCAGACACCTTCAGCCCCTTCAGCATCTGTCCCAGCACAGGAATGCTCTCAATATTGGTCACCGTGGGCTTTCTCTGCACAGCCACTGCCATTGCTGAAGGTGGGTAGATGAAGGAGGCAAGGTATCTGGGGGTGTTGACTTGTTTTCAGTTTCATGTCCTTGCAGGAGATGGAGTTGGTAAAACAGGGAGAAGAAGGTGACATAGGACTGATGGGAGCGAGGTCTTGGGGCACTGCAAGGTGTCTGGAAAACCAGACAGACTTTAGAGCAGTACTATCTGCAGGAACACTGGGCAACATTCAGAGTAGCTCAAGAAGGAAGAAAAGATCTTGAAAATCCAGGCCCTGCAAGTGAATTTGTGACAGCTGATAACACGGGTATAGAGGTTTGAATGGATGGAGAAATTCTACTCTTCATCTGGAATTCTTGCACTGCAGAACTGAAGAAGATAAGCCTTGCCCCAAAATGGACTGATATAAAATGAGATTGAAAAAATAATACTGAGTCTTCACAGCTTACTAAAGCAAAAGACAGTGCCTTCCCATCATGTGTCAGGAAAGAATATGGAAGTTGCAAAAAGCTGTCAGTGAGGTTGTACATGATACAGTAATTTCCCCTTAAGATTTTTTTTGCAGTCTGTTTATCAGGTTTTGCTGTGTGCTGCTATATTGGCTTGGGGTATATATTGTTGCTATACTGTGGCTTGGAAGTAGCTATCTAAAAATAAGGAGTAAAAGATCAGAAACAAAAGTATGCAAACAGATTTTCTATTCAGTTGTACTGTTACCTTAATAGTTCTGTTCCATACAGGATGTTGACTTTTTTGTTCCTAAATGTAAACATGTTTATTTCTACTAGGCAGAAATTGTGGTTTAAAGGCCTGATTTTGAATTTCAAATTTCAGCCTTACCATCTATATTCTATTTTTTTTTTGTTTCTTATGTATATGAAAAAGTTTGTGTTGAGGGAAATTGAAGCATGCAGGTCATTCATTGCTCAACTAAGTGGGCCAAATAACCTACTATTTAAGCAACAAGTAATTGCTGAGATTTATAGTACCATTTTTAGTAATCAAAGCATTTCTTGAGCTTTTTAAAGAATATTAATTCAGTGGTAACATGAATTGTGGTCTTGGAGTCCTTTCTTTGAAAGCAGCATTTCTAGGAATTACCCATGGATAACAGGAAGTGGCAGGACTCCCTTTCTACTGTGCAAGTTTGAAGTAAATGACTCCAGATCCTTTCTTGACAGTTCACTTACGGTCACACTCTTTACTTCCTTACAGTACTGGAAGTGACTCAGCCAGCAATGGTGCTGGCCAACCGGCAAGGAGTTGCCAGCTTGGTGTGTAAATACAAGAACATTGGGAATGCAAAGGAAATTCGAGTGACTTTGCTTAAACAGACTGGTGACCAGTTCACAGAAATTTGTGCTTCATCATACACCATGGAGTTTAAAACATTCTTTGTGGAAGAGGTCATTCAGTGCCATGTTACCCCTGGCCAAAACAATGTGACCCTCACCCTGGCTGGCCTGCAAGTGAATGACACCGGGCTTTACGTTTGCAAGATGGAGAGGATGTACCCCCCACCCTATTTCATGAACAAGGGAAATGGGACACATCTCTATGTCATCGGTAAGCCAAGCAGGTTTACAGTATTGTGACATTTCCAAGTTAAGGGAGTTGCAATTACATCTCAAAGGTCTTTAGAGTTCTGTTTGTAAGAAGTGAGGGCGAATACTAGTTTGAGCACTGAAAATCTTGATTAGCTCTTATTTCTTTGAAGTCTCCTGCACACACCCAAAGCAAGCATAGTCATAGCCATGCAATGTATTTAGAAGCTTAGGGATGTTGGATAGCATAAGCAACACCATGCAGTGCACATGTATGTCTAAGCAGTTAGATATAGAACTGCAAAACTAACAGAGTAAGGTGTATGCTCTTCTACAGGTAGAGACTCTTTTCTTTGGAGGTTGAGTAGGCAGCGACTCAGAGCTCAGTCCTGCTAGTATCCTGGGATAGCACATGCTAGAGAAAAGCAGTGTAGAGGCTGACTTACTGACTCTAGGGCCTTCCTTATGAGGCTCATGTGTGACACGACTTGTGTGATATCATATGTTTTAGATCCAGAACCTTGTCCAGACACTGCCACATATCTCTGGGTACTAGGAGCTACTGCCTCAGGATTTTTTCTTTACAGTATCATCATCTCAGCCATTCTTGCAGGCAAAGCGGTAAGTCCCACCAACTCAGCCCCCTTCTGCTAATAATACCCCTTTGTGTGATGAGGACAAGGAAAAAGAAATGAGAATAGGGAAGAATACTGGGAACAAACTCAGTGGGATGCTCCATTTTACTAGTGCAATGTTATTACAATAAAGCAAAATAAGAGAACTTGCTGGAGCTGCCACTTACATTTGTTTATGGCTCATTTGTGTTGTCAGTGTACTAAAAAGCAGTCAGCTTCCATCAGCTGGACTGAGCCTTGGCTTAGGGCTGGATGCTTAAAACCAGGCAAAGTCCTGGATGCTTCTGGGATTGAAGGCAACAGTCTTCATGTGCACTCTGATTTCACAAATGATTCACACAAAATCCCAGGATTTGGTTTTTCCTTTTCTCACCACTCACCTCTGCAAAGCAAATTTAAACAGGCTTCTCCTTGGATGGGGAAAGTGTCACTTAAAGCATTTTTAATTTCACAGCTAGAAATGTCTGCACAAAAGCATGTAAAATGTAAGCCTGGGTTGCCTTTTTCCACAGGGGTCTGCAGCTCTCGTAGTCTGTTAGAAATGAACCTGAGCTTGAAACCAAACAATATCTCTGTCTCATATTTTTCAATCAGTCCTTGTCTCTAGAAGTTAAACGAAGCTGTCTGGTGTGAACACTCCTAGCTTTGAACCAACACTGAACTCTGAAGCAGGAGCACCTTCAAAGGGCTACATGAATGGCAGGACTCTTTTTTTAAAATAAAAATAGCCCCTGTACATCCTAATCCTCCCTCAAATGCTCTTAACAGATGTTCTATAAAGAGGCAGAGAAAGGTGTCTAGAATACATTCTACTCAGTAAAGGAAGAACATCCATTGGTTTCTCTAAAATGTGCTGGTCAATGATTATGCTGGGATCACTTATTTATTTTACTTTCTTCCCATATTTTACAGATAAAGAGAAGACAATGTCTCACGACTGGAGTCTATGTGAAAATGCCTTCTGAAAAGCTAGAGAAAAAAGTGATTCCATTCCACATCAGTGTGAACTGTAACAAGGAAAGAGAGAAACCGTTTCCTAGCTGGGATGGACAGTCTGCTAATTCATTTCAATTAAAGAAATAAATTAATTGTCTTTTTAGAAAAGGTGTACAGGAAGGTGAGAGAACGTTCTTTGTAACTTCTATGGTTTGGAGGAGAATAAATAGTATATATATTAATATTTGAAGATTAACCCTGTCACATAAAAATGGCTACATTAGGCCATTGACTTTTTTGAGATGTATTGTACCAATATGTAATATATGTATGTGTATAGCATTAAGAGCTATTGCTGTTGCAGTTGAGCATCTTACTGTCAAATTTCACCATGCCTACTGATCAACTGAAATCCAAACACTATTTTGACAGAGGCTTGTGTGTCATCGTGAGGCTAATCCACAAGTCTGGGGAGCAGAGGTAGGAGAGCACACTAATGTACAAAGGAACGTTGACTTTTTTCCCTGCATTGATATTTATTGGTTCCATTTCTGGCATTAGTGCTCTGCACTTCCACAGAGGCCTCCCCATAGGCTGGCACTGATGACACTGCTGCTCTAGAAGCCTGATCTTAGCTCCCTTCAGTGGCACTGCATCCCAGGAGTGCTGTGATGGAGCTGACTGATGCTCTCTGAGCCAGTGCTGACAGTTTGGTTGGAGAAAAGGCTCCAGCAGGGGCCCTTTTAAGCTGAGCTGGGAGAATGTTCCAGGTCTGCTGGGGCCTTGTGTTTTACTAATGCTAAATTAGCATCTATCCAAAAAGCAGAAGTATGTTGCTGTTTTTAACGAAGTCTATTTTCCATGAAAATACTGACAGTGTATAATCTTGTTTATTAGTTATGTACCATTCAATAAAAACCTTTAAGCTTTGCCCAAATTCAAGTTCATTTCTTGTTCACCTTTCTCAGAAGAAACAGGAAGTGGCTGCATGTTAGAAAGCAGTGAAGACAACATGAACCTTTCCTCTCTGACCCTGTGTTTTGCCCTTCAGAGACAGCCTGTGTGCTCATGCCAACACTTCCGTTCTCAGCTCTCCTCCTCAGCCAGCCACCATTACAATCTGTCAGTTCTTTTATTTGTCTAGTTGCAGCTGCTGTGATGTGCTTCAGAGACACTACCAATCAAGTTTTCACTTCCAGCAGAGTTGCTTAATTGCAGAAGGTAGCTGTAATGCCTTTGACAGCACCTCCTGTATATGTTTAAACAAAAACACTTGTCCTAGTTTCAAATCCTGTTTTCTTTGCACCACTCTGACACTCTCACTCACTAAATGCTGTCAACACACAAAGCTGCTGGAGCTTAAAACAATTTCAGCATTCTCAGCTACTGCCTACTAATTTGACTCTTTGCTGTCAAAATTTCACCTTGCAACCCAAAACATCGGCAGCATGTGCCTCTGTTTCACAGCTGTGAATCCATCTTCTTGGCTGCACAGCTGTGAGGCCAAACCCCAGAGCCCATTCTTGCATGTTCTTGCAGTGGCAGCAGCTCCCAGAACACCAAATCTCATTGGTCTTTTAGTCTGCTTTCCCTCTCTCACCTGTTCATCTGGCACCAACTCCAACTGTGCAAAGACGCATTCACATGCTCAATTTGCCAGTGTTTGCAGGTGCTAACTGCTCTCTCAGTGTTGATATACAAATGTGCTGCATTAAGTAAAAGTAGCATATGATGACATATCCTTTTCTTGAAGGTGTTTTATTAGTCTGACAGTAGTCTGGTATTTTTCCCTGATTTTTCACTTCCTGGTGTTTTGGGGATAAAAAATGGTAAAAGATCACATATCTATTGTCACTGCAAAATGACTAAACTTCTGCCTTTTCAAGTGCAACCTGATCAGGGAAATGTGTTCCATGACTCCATGATGAAAAATAGGTTTGACCCACACATCCACTTGTACAAGCTGTACAAAGCGTGAATAATTATCCAGGGCAATTTTTTCCACCACAGCAAGTAGTGAATCATGTGTCTGACTCCTAATCAGGAATCAATTGTTTCTTCTTTTTCCTTTCCTTGGCAATTCCTATATACTGGGACAAAGAACTTATTTTTCTTAAGCAATCTAAAAACAGTTCAACTACATTACTTTCTAAGCTTATCCCTCCTGGGTGAAGAGATGCTTTGGATCTGTATCCACAACCTCATGACATCTGGCCACAGCTGTCTGTGAATCTATCACCATAGAACCTGTGCATATTCCAGCTGACCTCCATTTCTGGCCACTAAGTTGACCATAACTAGGTCTTCTGCATCCACCTGGACAATTTCCTCTTGGTACATCTGCATTGCCTTGAGACATTCAGCCTGTAACAACCAGTGAAGAATTCTGCCATAAATAAGCAACAGGTCACTAAAATAGCTGAACAGTGAAGGTTATGGGAGAGCAGAACAGAAACAATAATCTCACATATGGAAAGAGCAATATTTTTTTTTGCCTCCTGCACTTATATAATTCTTGGCATGATGTTTATTAATTATCTTATTAGAAGTTACTTTGCCAAAATTCTCTGTCTGTTCTGATCTTCTCTTCATCCTCAGTGGTTACTTTTTGCAATCTTCTCTTGTTTCCATGGTGTTTAATTTTCTTCGGCTTTCCTTACCACTGTAGCAGCCTTTTCTGAGCAAATGTTTTATAATGCTTTATCACTTTTTGTTCTAAGCCAGGTTCCCCTTTTGAATTTTCTGGCAGGGTAGTAGGTGCACTCAAATCAACAGATGTAGCAGTGAAGACCAAAGTGAGATTTCGGTTCGGATTTTATTGACAATTATATTCTCGTCATTCATATCTGGCACTACAGAGATGAGTGGAGCCTAAGTACCTGCAGAGTTAGGATATTTATACCTACCTCACTATGGTCCATATAGCAGCTAGTCCTGATGAGGGCAGAGCGCAGACCTCAGGGAATTTCCATTGTCCTCTGATGCCCTCCAGAATCTCGAGGTCTGTGCTTTTCCTTGATACTTGGAGAGTATCTTTCACTATCAGCACGCCAAAAAATTTTACATATACAAGTCAAATATAGTGTTCTGTTAGATCACAGCGGTACAAAAATGAAAGGTGTAAATGCTAGGTCAGTGTACATCCCAGAAAATGCAATAAAGAGGAAATAATGACTCTTTCTGGGAAGAGTTTGCAAAGCAAAGGTGAAAGGATTTGGTCTCAGAACTCTGCTCCATAGAATGGGGAGTTTTAAAACACAACTGAGTATCTTACCTGGACAGCCAAATTCTGAGACCATACTGCTTGGTGAGGTTCAGGAAGAGTCTCTTTTGATGTGCTCTTCACCTCTTTAGGAGACCTGTCAGCCTGTTTGTGAAACAGAGAATGTGACTTTCTGGCTGGATGAATGGGAATTCACAGGTATACTTGTCTGCATCAAAGACAATGGCATATGCATACACCACTCCCAGCCCCCAATATTCTACTTTCATTTTCATCTACTCCTTTACCTGAACTACTTTTTTCCTTGTAATTTTCAATTATCAGAGTCCTATCTGATACAAAAAAGCATATGACAAAAGTTTCCCACACAGCTACTCTATGAGTAGGCAATGAGTAGTCTATCATTTTAGGATTAGAGATTCCCCACTCTTTGAAGGAATATGGGAATCTGAAGTCACTACTCAGTCAGGCCTCGAGGTCTGTAGGGCGAGTTCATTAGTTCTGTTTTCCATAGATACTTAACAAATTAAAAAAAAAAATATCAAGGACTCCTAGGCTATGCAAGAGCAGACATTTTTGACCTATTGCTATCCTTCCTAACCTCCTGACTTTTGCTCAAGACTCTCTTGGGCCTAATTTCTTGCTTTCCAATAACCGATGCTTGCATTGGCCAGGTAACACCTAACAGGTTTGATACAATTCCTGTCCTCAGTACCGACTTTGATCTTTGCATGCCCAGAGAGTGTGAGTATGTGTGTGAGGGGCTGAGGTGAGGTTTGGGGGCAAAGTACATTGGAAGGTAAGACACAACAGGCTTCTCCTTCACTAGACAAAAGCTATTGCTGGGGAGTGAGTTCTGAAAAATCAACCAGAAAATGCATGATTTTGCCTGTGATAGGAACAGTCTGAACCATGACTAAAGAGCTCTACCTCTAGAAGGGGCATAAACAGGAATCAGATGATGCATCTGAGAGTTATAACATAAAATCCAAACCAAAGAAAGCTGGTGTATAGCAGATGGATTTATGCACTACTAAAACCAATTTATTGTTGACATTTGCAAACTGCATTCTTGCTTGAACATGTAAAAGTTATTTCAAGCTAGCTTCTGTCACAGCTAAGCAGTGGGGCCTCTGTACATAACGGTTATTGATAAAAGATCTTAAGAAACTGTGGGAAGAAGGACGTGTAAAAATTGCCCCTGAAGTCCGTTTAAAAATTTTGTTGTTTACTAGAGGGATGGAGCAAGGAAGAGTTTAGGTAAGGGACAAAACTTCAGTGGGAATCATTAGTAATTGCAGCTGAGGTAACATGACAGATATTTCCATGAACTAAAAGATGGTTACCTACTCAAAATTTCACTGTTCTTTCCTTTTTCAACTTTTCAAATGTAGTTTTCTTTCTATTTCTATAGCAAGCTGTCTTAATCACAGTCACATTTTTATATTTTAATGAGCATTTTTTAGTGGTTATGAAGCTACAGTTGAACAAAAAGTTCTGTTTCTTCACTGGCTCTTCTTCTGCTTTCTTTTTTGACTGCTGTTTTTAAGGAGTAGCACTTGAAAATGTTCAGTTTGATCTGCTTCATTCAGCAAAAAGCGAGACCTTGCTTTTAGGGAAAATGGAATTCCTCACATAATTATATGATTCCAATAGGTGGTACTTTTAGATGTCCACGTCCTGTAACAGCACAGGTGATACAATCAGGAAAGCTTGAAACTCTGGGTAACATCTGGACTATGCTGTGTTGTGGGTGGGATTTATCTAGAACAAGCAGCAGGGTGCTTTATTCTTCCCAGACAGATCAGTGCCTGATGTAGGTTTTCTATTGGAAATGAATGTTAAAGTTTGGGCCAAGATTGCCACTGACATGAAAAATATAGGATTGCTGGTTTTATACAAATAAAAATATATATACTGAGCAAATACTCCATGTTTTTTTCAAACTAGAAACTCAGTAGCCAAACCCCAAAGACTCTTACAGGTCAGTATACACAGGTAGTAAATGAATCCTGCTGTACATTAAATGTGTTATTGTTAACTTACTACACCTTAGTCTTGTTTTTAGAGTTTCTGCTTGGGATTTGTACCTTCCTTGAACTAGTGATGAAAGGGGCCAGTAGAAGTACTGCTTACTTTTGTGCAAACTAGAAAGTCTTCCCTCTGCAAACTAGAAAGTGTGAGGAGATTGATATGTACTAACTTCCACAGTACTTAGTGCTAGGCACTTGCAACATCATCAGCTGTAAGCAGTATTTCAATATCCTTCCTCCCTGCAAAAATTCTCATTAGAAGCTGTGTCTCTATTGGCCTTCAGCTGAACTCCAGATACCTCTTTCCATGTGCAGGTGTGTGGAGAAGGGTGAGGTGTTTGAAGTTCCGTAGAAGCTTCGATAAGACTTCTTTTCATCTTGCATGCTTTCAGAGCTGGCCTTCGTACCTGCTAGACAGAGCTGCTAGTTCTTGCTATTGTCATCTTTCTACTTTGAAGCCAAACAAATAGGTGATTAAAAATAGGCCTTCTCTTCTCCTATGCTACAAAGGGTCTTAGGTGGTACTATGGTCTAATTAACTTGCATCATACAGATTAAAAATGTAGATGCAATGAGCTGGATAAAAATTGTAAAAACACTTGGTGGTGGGGAAATAAGCACCAAAAATAATCCACATTTGAAACTGTCACAAAATGTGGTCTGTAAGCAGTACTTAATCAAGATCAGAAAGCAAAACAGTTCATTTCTCTGTAAGTTATCAAATCCTTCTGGTAAGTGACACTTTGGAAACATTCGACAGCTTCATAACTGGCTGACTTAATGTTTTACATGCAGGAAAGATGGCTAGAACAGCAGTAATCAGCAGAATAAGTTGGTTTCATAGTTGAGCTTTGGTGAGGTGTTAGATCGTGTGGGTAGCGTTTATAAAAGCTTTCTCACTTTTAATTCTGTAGCAAAGATGACTGTCTGCTTCACGAATTAATAATATTTTCCTTTCTCTCATAATGCCGAACTAATTCATTATATCATATTTTATTATATGACTATTTGTCTTCTTTTTATAGTACTCTCTCACTAAGATGAAACATCTCTTAAGCTCTTTTCCCTCTTCATCTCTCTGCAATAACGTAGCATCATTATTACAATTTTACCAATAGGTTCCAAACTCATATTATTCCGCCTCTCTTATGTAAGCCACATGCACATATCTGGTGTAAAAATTCCTCACATTAATGCCATCATTTATTCTGCAACTTTCAGAAAGACTTGCATTGTTGTTTATCATGTTTTTGCTTCATATTTTATGACTAAAAAAGACCAGGCTTCCATACACTTTCATTAAATACAGCAATTGCTTTACTGTCACTGGTCACAAGGAAGGTGTGGCTCTTTCATGGGAGTCAACAGAGAAGGTTCACTCGTGCTTCAAATGCCTCAGTCAGAAATACACCTTAAGCAGTTGCTTCATGGTTCCTGGAAGGAGGGCATTCCCTATGCTAAGTGTGTGCATCTGTTTTCTTGGTTTGTTTTCCAGTGCTGGATGCTCCAGAAGAGCCGATCATTCGCGTCTCATCCAACAAACCCGTGAACTAGAAGGGGATGCAGGCTGTCTTACTCAGGGGATGGATGACTTACAGGAGAGGATAACAACCTGCACAGCACCGATGGAAGCCAGGCGGCAAAAGGAAGAGGCTGCAGGAAGTGAGAGGGAGTCAGCGGTCTGCACACAGCGTGAATGGCACCTCCAAACGTGGCACCTTTTGAAATGGCTCTCCCTCAAAAAGTTGATTTAGATTCAGCAGCATGGATGCTCTTGGTTTACTTTTCAACATGCAGGACATGAAACACTCAGCACCTAATCTGCTCTAGAGAGATGAAGTACTTGAATTTAATAACCTCTTCCACTCACAGTAAAGATGTCAATATTTATTTTGGCAAATTTTTGTGTATAGAAAGATTGGGGGAAAAAAGAAAATTTGTTGGTATTTTTAGATCAAATACTTGGACTTCTTTGAAATAGTGTTTAACTTTAAAATTTAACTATATCAAATTTATAACAAAAAACCTCTTTTTGCCAAACATAAAATTATTTTTTCTCAACTTCCTGGTTTGTCAAAATTTCAAATTTTCAGTTTAGGCAGTGAATTTAAAACTATTTATTCTTGTAAGTCTAGTCTTTGCAGAAGATCAGAAATTATGGATGTGAGTGTTAAACCTGTAAAGAAAAAAGATACTGAAGCTTTAATATCACAAAATCCAGATGAGGCCAAATGCAGCAAAAACTCTTGTGTTGATCTTTCTTTCTCACCTTACAATAAAAGCAGAAGTGATCTGTGTTATTTGTGACATTTGAGTGGCTAATGAAGGTCCAATTACTTTCCAATAACTAGTCAGCCTTTTTTCTTCTGATTATGCTATGGGCAGTTACCATTGCATGATTCCAAGTTCAAGAGAGTGTTATGACAAATAGAACTTTAGACGCTGCCAGTTGGACCTATCTGGGTCTTTCTAACTTCCTTTTAACTTAGTCCTTTCTTTACTTGATTTAATTGCCATGGAGAGCCAGTATATGGATTAAAAGCATTGGCACGTGCAGCAAACTAATCAGATTCACACTAAAAGCTTGTTCATGTAGCTTTAAGCTCGTGAAGAAGTCACAAAAATCTTACTTTTCATGTAATAGTAACAGTAGGGTAATTTTAGTGAAATGTTTAGATGTAGCAGAAAGCTGTCCCTGCACCAGAACTGGAAGAACAGAAGCTGGAAATAGCCTATTGCATGTGAAGCAGGTAGTGTGAGAAAGTAGGTTTAGGATTTAAATCTATTAAACATATACAATAAAATATAGTAATCTAAAAATATGCTTATGAAATATGCATAACTCTATATTGAGTATGCCTGGAGGCTTCCCTTGCTACCTAAATCCACACTCTATTATAAAAAAACTCTTGACAAAACCTGCCACTTATTCAGCAATACGTTGTCTTGGCACTATTCTGAAGTAAAACCTAAAAATTATCAGAAAATCAGTGTTGCCAGTTTCTGTCTAGAAAATATTTCCATGTTTTGCTAAAGTGCTGCTTTCAGAATTTTCAGCATGAAACTGATGCATTGATGATATGTGATCGCTAGAGATATCTTGGCCCTTTTGTAATAAAATGTTTAAAAAGAATATCCCAGCAAAAATTCAAATCAAGAGATTTTACAAGCTCTACAGAATTCTCTTTAGTTCCTGCCCTAATTTCTTCACTTAGGTATGTACAAGTACAAGGCTGACACTTTCCAGTGAGGGGTGAGTTGATGCAATTAGTCACCATCACTTAACTAGAATTGCCCAGAAAGCTCATACAGAGAATGCTCATCTATTGAAAAAGCCTCTGTTCACGTATGCATGTGCGTGGATGCAGCAATTAAACCATGCATGCCAAAAGTTTCCTTGGGTCAAAGTAACACTTGGTGTTCAGCACCAGAGACAGGAAGGAGAAGAGCCACTTGCCCAAAGGCTGTGGTACTGCTGGGAAGTGAGACGCGCAGGTTGCTGCTGCCCGATCTGACACCAAAGGCAGGAGCATGTCTGGAGCACTATCCTCACTCTCTCCACTTTCAGTGGAAAACTTCAAAGGCTGGCAGGCCTTCTTGATTTCTACTGATAATCTGCGAAAGATGGCAATTTGGTACTGATACAGATGGGAAAATTCTTATCTTGAAACTTTGCAAGCCTAATAAATGTACTGATTTTTTTTTTTTTGCATTAAAGTCCTTTGAGATTTCTAAAAAGGATATGTCATTACCAACGCTGTCATGTTACAGCATGGGTCAGCAGCAGATTTAGTAATGAGTACTGTGAATGTGTCTTGCAACAGAACTAAGAATCACTTCAACAATTTTCAGACACTTTACCCAGCAGATTTTTATGAGAGAAGGAACAGGTCGTATAAGGTTTGAAACCAATAGGCACCATTCTTTTGTATGCAAGAAAGATCTCTGATCTGAAAAATTAATCTGTAACTGTTATCAATGATTTGGGTGCTGCCACCTACCAAGAATCAGTATTTTGCATCTGCTTCTGGCTGGAGCTTTAACTGTGCTGGTAATACTGTGTGTAGTTTTTCTTTTCCCCTTCCAAGTCACACACGTACTGCAGTCATGCATCTTATTTGTACTCTTCGTAAGTAGTTAATCATGAGGTATCATAGCTCATCTTTTTGAAACTGGCAAACTACATAGCAGGCTGTGCCCTTGGCTCCCAGCCCTGCTGCAGTCACTGTTAACTCACTGGGAATACCAAAAGAATCTTAGTTCTACTGATGCTGAACAGAATAGCACAGCAGCAGTAACTCTTTAATTCAAATGTGGTAACATTATTATTTGCAATAATCAGGAAGAGTACAATATAAACGAATACTAATAAAATAGGACCTGTTCTGCAGTGTCTGTAGGCATCATTCAAGACCAGACAGAGCAGGCAGGAAAAAAAAAGGTGGGAATGATGTTGAAAGACACAGCAGCAGCTGTCCACTTCCCAGCAGTGCCCAAGAGCAGATGTCAGGGAAGAGTATGCAATCAATGCAAGCATGCTATGAAACCTCCCTAAAATACGGTTCCAGCCCTCCTTCACCAGCAGCTCAGGAACTTCAAAGGGTGGTGTCTTTGTCTTCAACAGCCTCAAGGGATTTCTCTTCCATGAACTTACCCTGTCACTTTTTGAAGCCCTGTGGACTTTTGAATTCACATAAAAAACAATGATGAGCTGTTCTGTATTACAGAAGAAATGGAAGAACTCAAAGCAACAAAAACAGCCTTGAAAAACAGCAGGAAAACCTAGATAGACCAAAGGAGATCTCTGGGGTAGTTTTCAAAGTCTGGAAACAATGAAATGTTTCTTTTCATAGTGGAAAGCCAGTTATGTTTCCATATCAACTAGAACAATTTGTACCTGTTTTATATAAAGCTAATAATAAAATCACCACTTTCTTCTCTGTAACCACTAGCGCTAATCATCTACTTATGAAAACGTAACTAGAAGGAAAGATGCAAATGGCCAAATTAATTTTTTCCCCTTCAACTATTTTTCTTCTTTAAGTAAAAGAAGCACCAAAACAGTCTGTCGTTCAAGAACTACAGAGCCTTAACTGATGTCACTAGAAAACACAGTGTAACCACAGAACCACAGCAACCCAATGAGAAGTAGAGTGGTGTGACTGGCTTACTTTTTTTTTTTTTTTTTTAAGTTACACCTTTTTTCTTGCCTAGCAAGAAAGGGAAAAACCCAATGGCTTGTGGAGGTACATGCCTAAATCAATATAACATGAATCTATGATCTTGTAACTACAGAATCCTGTATTTGTTGATTGCATGTGCAGCAAGACTCCCAGCATAAGAACTAATACATTTGTACCCTCACCATCATACTGTGAACACCAACAAAACAGTGCTTAGAGATTTCTGGGTGGTCACAACAAGCACCCCCTGACATCAGGCAGAGGTGAGTTGTCAAAAGGAACTGGGATAACAAAGAGGAATACAATCACATCCAACAGCACCTTTGACGAGTTACACAGCAGCAGCTGAGGGCCACTTTTGTCCAAGGGAGCCCAGTTCAGCTAACAAGCTGAAAAACAAGCATCAGCTGTGAGGCTCTGCGCTATGTACTGAACACATCTTCACTGCTCATGGCTTCACAAGGGCCATACCTTGCCTCTGCTGCTGACACAGTATAGCAGGCAGGCAAGGGATAAAGGATTCTAGCAACCAAACAGGGCAAGCAACAAGAAGAGATGACTTTGAACTAAAGAGAGACGGGACACATGCTTGTGAGTTTTCAGTGGCCACATGAAACAGCAGAATAAGCAGTTGATCTATAAACAGATCTACAGACGAAAAACTGAGATTTATCGCACCATATTTTCCAGGGCTATCTGATGAGACACAGCTCCATTCCTGGCCTGGCAGCAAATCAAGGCAGCTTCCAGCCAGAAGGGAATTCCTGAGGAATTCTGAAGTTAGGTTTGGGAACAATACTATCATTAGCCCCAGATGCTAATGTAACATTAATGTTTAGCAGCAGTACCAACATAGTGAGAACAGAGAAACACCAGCTTCCACCTTTTCTGACAGTCATCTAAATTCATGAGAGTATGAATGTAAAGGCTGTACCAGATGAGAATAAAAAATAAAAAATCAGAGGTCAAGTGTCTTACCTCACAGATAAGTATCCAAAAGTGGGTGCTAAGTGAGGAATGTAACATGAGGAAAGACACATGGTAATGCTATCCTGAAAGACTCTCATAACCTACAAAAATTTTCAGGTTGAGGTCTCGTCTGATTCTGACGAGGAGACAGAAAATCCAGGATTCTGTATTATCTATAGAAACAGTATGGACACCTCTATTCCCCCAGCTTCGCTATTCTGCAGCAGGCTCCAGCAGGCTGCTTGACTTCTACTCTGGATATGGGTGTGCTTTGCTGTGGTTCAGTCAGGATCACATGAGGCTACAGACCCAAATGAAGCAGCAGTGTGTCGAGGACAACAAAAGCCCCCTAAACAAACATTCCCTTTTAATGACCAGCAACCACAGAGCAGAGATCAAAGAGACCCAGTGTGTAAAGAATGTTTTTTTCAGTCAGTCATGGGCAAGCAGGGAACTGCACATTCCTATACGATGTGTATACATCTGCCTGGACCAACTTAATAGTAGCTGAGAACAGCTTAGTCTGAGCAGAGCTTGCTGAGGTTTTATTCTGAGCACAAGGGTGTATTAGCTACTGGGGAGCTTGCCTGAATGTAACTAGATACTTCCTGCATTCAGGCTGACACTATGATCTCCTTAGAGCTGGTTTTGATAGTTCGCCCTAAACTGTATTGACAGTGCGCTAGAGACACAGGGCACCTCATCAAGATGTGAGCCTGGCAGCTGCACACCTCGTTCTTTTTGCTCCGCTGCTGTGTCTTCCAGGAGCAGAGAGATGCATGGCAGCTGCGAACTGCAGTGGGGAAATCTGGGGTCTTTACATGACAAAGGCCAATTCACCAGAATATCCTATGGTGATCTGCAATGTGATCACTGTGGTTAAAGTCATGTTTTAGAGTAGTCATTTCAATCACATGTTCTCCAGAGAATATAGATATCTGATTTCTATTTTTTGCTCGTTGTCACTTTAATGATTACTGCAAATTCTTATTCGTGTGGTGACAGCATCCAAGCTAGCTGCAAGAAGTGTGCCTAGACCCCTCCCTTACAGTGAGATCTTGAAGCACAGTAAAGACTTTAAAGCTCTACTTCACTAGGTTAAAAGTACTCTGGGACAAATAGCAGACACGTCAGAAAGGTTTATAGTCGACTCCCATCCTCTCTCTTGCAGGAGAGAATTTGCTCTCGGGTTTAAAGTTGGTTACTCTGCCAACTCAGTTACTCTGAGTGGCAGCAAACTCTGCTAAGTTCTGTCTGGCCTCGGGGAAGTTCCTCCTTCACTCTTCACTATAGCACCTCTGAGACTGCATCAGCCACACACTTGTAGTGATTCCCTGAAAAGTGACTTCTATTCAAACTCCATTACCTCTTGGTCTTTCCTGGCCTGCTAGAAGGATTGTTTTTACAGCTTGTTCTTTCTCATCAAATTAGCAAGAACAGATGAACAATGTTCAAATACCTACAAAAAAGATCAAACCCCCTTCTCGGCTATGATTCTTTCAAAATCTCCTGAGCCCTAAGAAACCTGCTGTGTCCTTCCAAGCGCAGGCATTGGCGACACTGGCACTGCACTGCTCTCTGCTGTGCGGTTTTAGAATTTCTTTCTGATGAAAAAAAAACCCAAAACCCTATAAACATAAAGCCACGTGCACGTGCAGAGGCTCGTGTGGGATTCTAGGAAACCACAGAGAGCAGGCGTACTTTCGTGAGGGCCGACGCGGGGCCGTGCAGGGTGACCCTAAAGGGCTGCACTGCAAGCCAGCAGTTCGGCTGTGCCGAAACCGGGCTCAGGGCGAGCCCCTCGTGTAGCACCGGCGGCCCGGCCCCATCCCCACGGCCCGGCCCCATC